>CALYLW010001266.1:0-161965 GCA_944989445.1 Ampullaceana balthica | reverse complement strand
TGTAACCGCAGCTCCGCTTGGTTCTCTCACGGCAGGCGACGTTTTGCCCGTTACCCCAAACTATACAAGTTTATGTGTGCGTTACGCCCCCCCCCCAACCCCCAGACTCTAGGTCCTGCTCACAGGACTCGGGGATTTGGGGGAGCGTCGTTAGCCCCTCCCCCCTCCCCCGAAAATGCTACTGATGAGTTTTAAAACCATGACAAGTGTCTTAAAATGATCTGAATAGGATCATGTGTAGATATTTTAAGTCCAAAACGACACGGAATATAATTTTTCTTTAAAAAGGGGGGGGGAGGGAATCTATTTGATAAAATTATAAACGTTTTAAGTTTGATATAATTGTTCGATTGGTTTGTGGTCAAACTCCCATGGTCATTCTAGATATAATGATAAATGGGGCCATTTAAAATTAGTCAAGTATTCGTTAACTTTATTGAATGCATCAAATTCTTGACATCGCAATTCGAGAGGAGCACAAAACAACTTTTCTTCTTAGCTCAGTTTTTAAGGCATTATTTTTTAATATCACAGAAAGGGTACTTGGTACAGTCAAGTCATGTGGATTAAGATTTGCACTATTGTCACTCGTGTCAATATAAATGAAAGTAGGGTGGATCAGAGGCGTCACTAGGGTTGGTGTCACCCGGGGCGGTAGCTCATGGTGTCACCCCTTCACGACTGAAGGGGCCGTCCATAAATGACGTCACGCGAGGTTGCCGATTTTTACCCCACCCTCCCCCAGCGTCATACTTTGTCACAAAAATATAGACCCCATCCCTTTTTTACGATATGACGTCACAAAGCTTTGACACCCCCTCCCCCAAGCCGTATTTTCTCAATAAAAATTAGCATGTTGCAAATTATTTTTTGTCATTTAAATATGTATTTAGGGTAAGTCTGCACTGTAATATCGTAACACGCGTGAAGTCATTGAAAACGTAATTAAATAAATGGTAAACAATCAAATATTTAAGTGGAACTTTTATTTAAAGTTTCGCGTTTTTTGATGTGACGTCACATTTCTTAAACACCCCCTCCTCGTACCACATCGTCACAGATGCGTGGACCCCCCCTATGGTGGATTAAAAGGGGGGGGGTGCTGAACGGGCTAAAGCCCCCAATAATTTAAGGGCCCCCAAACTTTTTATGAATTATAGTGTATAATAAAGATGCAGGCCATTATGTTTGTACGAATCCCTGAAAATGCCTTGGACAGTCATACGGCAATGCTGCAAATGAGTAGGAAGTATAACGGAAACCAGGCTATTCTTCGTGAGAAGTGCATTGTAGCTCATTATGTGCCGTGCACAGCTCATTCCTTTAATTTGGTTGGGAAAAGAGCAGCAGGTTGTCCTACTGCGGTCAGATTTTTTTGTCTTCTGCAAAATCTTTATACCCGACTTGTTGCATCTACTCATCGTTGACAGGTACTTCAAAAACATATGAAATTGATACATGCTAACAAAGCCTTGTCTGACACAAGATGGTCAGCCTGACATTATGCTGTAAGGTCTGTTAATAGCTCATACCATGAGAATATCGCAGCACTGGAAGAATTAGCAACGAATGAAAATCAGCCACGTGACTGCCGACTTGAAGAAGAAGGATTTCTAAAGGAAATTGAACAACTGGAAGTCGCTATTTTACTTGAAATTTGGGAAACAATTTTAGAAAGGAAGTCTCTCATTGAGTTTGTTAAAAAATAGCATTCTTAATTTTATTCCTATGAAGACAAAGGAAAGGAAAAGTCCGTGGTAAAAACAGTGTAAACAATCTTCAATACTATCAAACAAAAAAGAAAGCGTCAGTTTGATAAATGACATCAACAAAACAGTATTCTCCTGGAGAAAAAAATTCAAGATTGAGGTATTTCTGGTAATCATTGACAAACTTTCTTAAGCCCTACAACATTGGTTAGGTGCATATAAATACATCCATGAGAAATTTGGCTTTCTTACAAACCTAACTGAGCTCAGCACTTTCGCCACCCGATGGACAGCAGCCAAGTTAATGGAAGAACATTCAAGTGATTTCGAAGAAGGGGTCGGGTAAATCCGAAGCAACCGTTTCGTCCCCCTCAATTTACTAGCAACGCCATCGAGCGGTGCCGGTTTAGGGCCAGGAGCGCCAGTACGGATTAGCAAAAAGTGCCGCGAAGAACGCATTGGACGCCAGCTCTGAGGAAACCTTCCAGTGGGGGTTGCACCCTAGGTAGGTCTTTGATGATCCCCCGGTCTGCGGCGGTCCTAACCATGGAGACCCGTGTGCTTTGCCGGGATGGCGCCAAAGTGGTAGCGGGTCGTAGTAGGAAATTCCACCACCTCCTTGTGAGGGCAACTTAGTGGGAGGCATCTTCGACTGTATGTCCTGGATGCCCAGGTGGCCGCTTCAGAAGCGACCGCTTTTTTTTTGGGGGGGGGGTCCTCAGCTGTTACATCCCTTTGGTGGCCAGATGGCTAAGGGGGTCTTCCGGGAAGACCCATAAAGAGCACTAGGCTCGGGGCTTCTGATTTTCTTCCACATGTAGGTTCATGAGTGATTTCGAAGACTGTTTACCTTCAGAATTAGTCCAATTTTCAGAACTCTTAAAAAAGTTATTGTCCAGCCCCAGGCTCAGGGTAAGGAAAAGGAATTAGCACAAAGCGAAACTCAAAAAACTTGCACAGAGCTAAAAATTTTGCTGCTTTTGAATGAGCTATATTTCACACAGTCCTTTACAAATGTACACATCGCACTTCGCATCTATCTTTCAATGATGACATCAAACTGCAACTGAGAGCGATCCTTTTCAAAGTTGAAAAGAATATATAATGAGTTAGAATTTGCATGGGACGAAAAAGGCTGAATATGCTCTCTCTAATGAGCATTGAAAAGTAACTTGTAAGCTTACTCAGCTTTATTGACTTGATTGAAAACTTCGCCATTTGAAAAATTCGCAAACGAAAGTTGTAGGTTGAAAATAATAATCATACATATTTTTCAATAATTTTTGTTATTTCAAATAGAGAAAAGAATTCGTTACCTCATGAATTTTTTTTTAAAATACGGAATAACGCGTAATACTATTCTTTACGGGGGCGCGTTCGTAAGCACTAAACAGCGTAAGTCGGAATGGGACCGTCGTAACCGGAGGACTACCTGTATATAAACATGCATATCTATGCTTTCACGCCTTTAATAAATATATATATATATAAAATATTACACTCAAAGACATTGAAATCATAATTTTCCTCAAGAAAAATATCAACAAAGAAAAGCCATCTTTTGATTTTTTTTCTTGGGGGGGGGTGATAAAATCGTATTCCCCCCACCCCACTGTGGTGGAGGGAGTCGTGAGGTGGGATTCGTTCATGCTGTCGGTGTGTCCAAGCCCAAATGGCTTTATATCTTTTAAAACAGAAGACACTGCCTCTTTCATTCCAGCCTTTTTTAAAGATCTCTCTGCTGCGACTATTTCTTTTCTTTTTTTCCTAATTTGTTTTAATGTTGTTCGTGTGTTGGGACTGTTTTATTATTGCAAGTCATCTTTTATTTTCTGACATAAAATCGTACACAGTAAAATTTTAGGCTCGGGTGTCACCCCCTGACGGGTGTCACCCGGGGCGGCCCGCCCCCCGCCCCACCCCTAGTGACGCCACTGGGGTGGATTTAGGTGTCTTCGTAAATTCGAATTTATCACCAACCAATCAGAACCAAATCGCTCCCTACAACTTTTAAACATAAAATCAATTCTTAATCATTTTCAACCCATTTTTTTTGGTCAATTTTTTTTTACGTTCATTTATTTTTTTTTATATTATAAATTTCAAATGAAAATTTTTATTTAAAAAATTATTTGCTAGGTGCAAAGAGGTCAAAAAGTTGATTTGTCAAAAGGATTTTGATAATCACAATTATACAATATTAATAACTTGTTAAATGCTTTTCATAAATTTCACCATTCTAGTTTAATTTTAAAATAGCAATTTGGGGGCGGGGGTGGCTTTCTGGCCCCTTACAGGAGATTTTAAGGTTTCCTAAATAATGGATATAATTCAAGGCTCAAGTCAGCGGCGTAGCGTGGGTATGTGCCGCCCGGGGCAGAACCCAAATTTGCCGCCCCCCCCGAAAAAATATGTTAATGCTATAAGATCCGTCCATAAATGACGTCACGCACCTATATTTGTGACGATGTGTGACGAGGGGAAAAGGGGGGGGTTAAGAATTGTGACGCCATGTGAAAACACGCTACTTTAAATCAACGTTCCACTCAAATATTCGATTTCATAGTATTTTTTATGACGTTTTACATGGATTCATGCGTATTACGATATTACAGTGCAGGCTTACATACTAAAATGACAATAAATTGATTTAAAACATGCTCATTATCAAATAGGAAATACTGCTTTTAGAGGGAGGGGTCACAGCTTTGTGATGTCATATTGGAGGGGAGATCTAAGTTCTTTTTGTGATGACGTGTGACGAGGTTGTGGGGGGGGGGTTAAAAATCGACCAAAATCGCGTGACGTCATTTATGGACGCCCCCTAAAGTAAATATACCAGGTAGTCTTTATTAGAAAATAAAAATAAGGACACAATACATTTTTGTGTTATAAATCAATAGAAAAGCTTCATTTCTTGAATAAAATTGAAGTTTTATGCTTTTCCTCATTGCACAATTGTTTTCAGCCATACTATGCTCAATAGCCAAAATAACTATTGATTAGATAATCTTGGTGTATTCATTATTGATCTTAATTAATTTTTAATTAACTTTATTTTAGAGAATCTATTTTAGCACATTGCATTATTTAAGACATTGTTCGAATTCATGATATTATTTTAGGCATGGCAGGTTAAATCTAGCCTAAATATCTTAAAAAAAACTTGAATAAATTAACTGGTCTTGAATTCATTTATTCTTTTTTTTTACCCGTGGGGTTCAAATATTCCTTGTTTGACATGATTTGTGAGGCAAAATTTCAAAGTCCAGTATATTAGCTGTTGTACGAAAATCTTATCTGTTTTCTAAATTCGATATATAACTGCCAAAAACCCAAACGAAATTCTACAGTAATCTCATGATATTATTATGAAGAATAAAACTTTCCACATAAAATTTTATTAAATGTCAATTGTTGAACACTATAAGTTTTGATATAATTTTGGTCATCTTTGGTAGAAATCATAAATTAGAAAATATAAAGATTTCATTGTGTGTCAAGTTTTAATTCCATTAGATAAGCAATTTTATTCATCATTATTATTTATTCCACACAAAAAATATATTTACATTAAAATAATTTTGCTTTGAAAGAACCGTATAACTACGCCAACAACTTTGTTCCAGTAGATTACCTTACATTAAAATCTATTAAATTTACCAGCACATAATTGTCATACTTCAACCCCAATGTTTTTCAGCTCAGTAGCATTACTTTTATGAGTCTTTAGAATAGGAGTTTCAAATTTTGGCGTTTGAAAAGTCTACGTATTTTAATATAGTTTCTTCCTTTAAAAAAATAAGTATTTTCTTTTTTATTTTATTTTGTTTTACTTTATTTTAGAAGCTAATTAACAACGAGGAATTTGCCGTCCACCCCGCATTCCCAACAATGTGCCGCTCGGAGAATTCAATTCGCTCATGTTTCAAATTTATAGTGTTCAGCAACAGGAAAAGCTGTCAAATTTTAAGAACCAATTTAGTTGATAAGGCTCTAATTGCTCTGAACAGTAGGATTAAGTATCGTAAGAATTTAAGAAGTTCCGGCAGTTGAAACGTTCTTTCTTTTTTAAAATTAATTTCTTATTAGGCTGTTATTTTATATCAAGTGTTTGCGTGTGAGTGAGAGAGGGGGGGCGTGTGTGTGTGTGAGTGAGAGAGCGGGGTGGCGCGTGTGTGTGTGAGTGAGAGACGGGGAGGCGCGCGCGTGCATGTGTGTGTGAGTGAGAGAGAGGGGGCGCGCGTGTGTGTGAGTGAGAGAGGGGGGTGGCGCGCGCGTGCGTGTGTGAGTGAGAGAGGGGCGCGCGTGTGTGTGTGAGTGAGAGAGCGGGGTGGCGCGCGTGTGTGTGTGTGTGTGAGTGAGAGAGCGGGGGCGCGCGCGTATGTGAGTGAGAGAGGGGGAGGCTCGCGTGTGTGTGTGTGAGTGAGAGAGGGGAGGCGCGCGCGTGTGTGTGAGTGAGGGGGGAGGCTCGCGCGTGTGTGAGAGTGAGAGAGGGGGAGGTGCGCGTGTGTGTTTGTATGAATGAAAGAGGGGGAGGCGCGTGTGTGTGTGAGTGAGAGAGGGGGAGGCGTGCGTGTGTGTGTGAGTGAGAGAGGGGGAAGGCGCGCGTGTGTGTGTGAGTGAGAGAGGGGGAGGCGCGTGTGTGTGTGTGTGAGTGGGAGAGGGAGGAGGCGCGTGTATGTGTGTGTGAGTGAGAGAGGGAGAGGCGCGCGCGTGTGTGTGTGTGAGTGAGAGAGGAGAGGCGCACGCGTGTGTGAGTGAAAGAGGGGGCGGCACGTGTGTGTGTGAGTGAGAGAGGGGGAGGCGCGCGCGTATGTGTGTGAGTGAGAGAGGGGGAGGCGTGCGTTGTGTGTGTGTGAGTGAGAGAGCGGGGTGAGTGTGTGTGTGAGTGAGAGAGGGGGTGGCGCGCGTGTGTGTGTGAGTGAGAGAGGGGGGGCGCGCGTGTGTGTGTGTGTGAGAGAGAGGGGGGGCGCGCGTGTGTGTGAGTGAGAGAGAGGGGAGAGGCGCGTGTCTGTGTGTGTGAGTGAGAGAGGGGGTGGCTCGCGTGTGTGTGTGAGTGAGAGAGGGGGATGGTGCGCGTGTGTGTGTGTGAGTGAGAGAGGGGGAGGCGTGCGTTTGTGTGTGTGTGAGTGAGAGAGGGGGAGGCGCGCGTAAGTGTGTGAGTGAGAGAGCGGGATGGCGCGCGTGTGTGTGTGTGAGTGAGCGAGCGGGGGGGCGCGCGTGTGTGTGTGTGAGTGAGAGAGGGGGAGGCGCGCGTGTGTGTGTGTGTGGGAGAGGGGAAGGCAGCGCATGTGTGTGTGACTGAGAGGGGGAGGCGTGTGTGTGTGTGTGTGAGTGAGAGAGGGGGGAGCGCGCGTGTGAGTGAGAGTGGGGATGCGCGCGTGTGTGTGTGAGAGAGGGGGGGCGTGCGTGTGTGTGTGTGAGTGAGAGAGGGGGAGGCGTGCGTGTGTGTGTGAGTGAGAGAGGGGGAGGCGCGCGTGTGTGTGTGTGAGTGAGAGAGGGGGAGGCGCGTGTGTGTGTGAGTGAGAGAGGGGGAGGCGCGTGTGTGTGTGTGAGTGAGAGAGGGGGAGGCGCGCGTGTGTGTGTGTGAGTGAGAGAGGGGGGAGGCGCGCGTGTGTGTGTGTGAGTGAGAGAGGGGGAGGCGCGCGTGTGTGTGTGAGTGAGAGAGGGGAGGCGCGCGTGTGTGTGTGAGTGAGAGAGGGGGGGGCGCGTGTGTGTGTGAGTGAGAGAGAGGGGGGCGCGCGTGTGTGTGTGTGAGTGAGAGAGGGGGGGCGCGCGTGTGTGTGAGTGAGAGAGGGGGAGGCTCGCGTGTGTGAGTGTGAGAGTGTGAGTGAGAGAGGGGGAGGCGCGTGTGTGTGTGAGTGAGAGAGGGGAGGCGCGCGTGTGTGTGTGAGTGAGAGAGGGGGAGGCGCGTGTGTGTGTGTGAGTGAGAGAGGGGAGGCGCGCGTGTGTGTGTGAGTGAGAGAGGGGGGAGCGCGTGTGTGTGTGTGAGTGAGAGAGGGGGATGGCGCGCGTGTGTGTGTGTGAGTGAGAGAGGGGGAGGCGAGCGTGTGTGTGTGTGAGTGAGAGAGGGGGAGGCGCGCGTGTGTGTGTGTGAGTGAGAGAGGGGGAGGCGCGCGTGTGTGTGTGTGAGTGAGAGAGGGGGAGGCGCGTGTGTGTGTGAGTGAGAGAGGGGGAGGCGCGCGTGTGTGTGTGAGTGAGAGAGGGGAGGCGCGCGTGTGTGTGAGTGAAGAGAGTGGGAGCGCGCGTGTGTGTGTGAGTGAGAGGGGGGAGGCGCGCGTGTGTGTGTGAGTGAGAGAGGGGGAGGCGCGCGTGTGTGTGTGTGAGTGAGAGAGGGGGAGGCGCGCGTGTGTGTGTGTGTGAGTGAGAGAGGGGAGGCGTGCGTGTGTGTGTGTGAGTGAAGAGGGGGAGGCGCGCGTGTGTGTGTGAGTGAGAGAGGGGAGAGGCGCGTGTGTGTGTGTGAGTGAGAGAGGGGGTGGCGCGCGTGTGTGTGTGAGTGAGAGAGGGGGAGGTGCGCGTGTGTGTGTGTGAGTGAGAGAGGGGGAGGCGTGCGTTGTGTGTGTGTGAGTGAGAGAGGGGGGCGCGTGCATGCGTGTGTGAGTGAGAGAGGGGGACGCGCGTGTGTGTGTGAGTGAGAGAGGGGGGAGGCGCGTGTGTGTGTGTGAGTGAGAGAGGGGGAGGCGCGTGTGTGTGTGAGTGAGAGAGGGGGAGGCTCGCGTGTGTGTGAGTGAGAGAGGGGGGTGGCTGCGTGTGTGAGTGAGAGAGGGGCGCGTGTGTGTGTGAGTGAGAGAGGGGGAGGCGCGTGTGTGTGTGTGAGTGAGAGAGGGGAGGCGCGTGTGTGTGTGAGTGAGAGAGGGGGAGGCTCGCGTGTGTGTGTGTGTGAGGAGAGGGGAGGCAGCGCTGTGTGTGTGAGTGAGAGAGGGGGAGGCGCGCGTGTGTGTGTGTGAGTGAGAGAGGGGGGAGCGCGCGTGTGTGTGTGAGTGAGAGAGGGGGGAGGCGCGCGCGTGTGTGTGTGAGTGAGAGAGGGGGAGGCGCGCGTGTGTGTGTGTGAGTGGAGAGGGGGAGGCGCGCGTGTGTGTGTGAGTGAGAGAGGGGGAGGCGCGCGTGTGTGTGTGTGAGTGAGAGAGGAGGTGGTGCGCGTGTGTGTGAGTGAGAGAGGGGGAGGCGCGCGCGTGTGTGTGTGAGTGAGAGAGGGGGGAGGCGCGTGTGTGTGTGTGTGAGTGAGAGAGGGGGAGCGCGCGTGTGTGTGAGTGAGAGAGGGGGAAGGCGCGTGTGTGTGTGAGTGAGAGAGGGGGAGGCGCGCGCGTTTGTGTGTGTGAGTGAGAGAGGGGGAGGCGCGCGCGTGTGTGTGAGTGAGAGGGGGAGGCGCGCGCGTGTGTGTGTGAGTGAAGGGGGAGGCGCGCGCGTGTGTGTGTGAGTGTAGGGGAGGCGCGCGCGTGTGTGTGTGAGTGAGAGAGTGGGAGGCGCGCGCATGTGTGTGAGAGTGAGAGGTTGAGGCGCGCGCGTGTTAATGAGTGAAAGAGGGGGAGGCGCGCGCGTGTGTGTGAGAGAGGGGGAGGCGCACGCGTGTGTGTGAGTGAGAGAGGGGGGAGGCGCGCGTGTGTGTGTTAGTGAGAGAGGGGGAGGCGTGCGTGTGTGTGTTAGTGAGAGAGGGGGAGCCGCGCGTGTGTGTGTGAGTGAGAGAGGGGGAGGCGCGCGTTTGTGTTAGTGAGAGAGAGGAGGCGCGCGTGTGTGTGAGAGTGAGAGAGAGGGAGGTGCGCGTGTGTGTGAGAGTGAGAGAGGGGGAGGCGCGCGTTTATGTGTGAGAGTGAGAGAGGGGGAGGCGCGCGTTTGTGTGTGAGAGTGAGAGAGGGGGAGGCGCGCGTTTGTGTGTGAGAGTGAGAGAGGGGGAGGTGCGCGTGTGAGAGTGAGAGAGGGAGGAGGCGCGCGTGTGTGTGTGAGAGTGAGAGAGGGGAGGCGCGCGTGTGTGTGAGAGTGAGAGAGGGGAGGCGCGCGTAAGTGTGAGAGTGAGAGTTGGGAGGCGTTCGTGTGTGAGAGTGATAGAGGGGAGGCGTGTTTGTATGTGAGAATGAGAGAGGGGAGGCGTGCGTGTGTGAGAGTGATAGAGGGGAGGCGAGCGTGTATGTGAGAATGAGAGAGGGGAGGCGTGCGTGTGTGAGAGAGTGAGAGCGGGGAGTCGTTTGTGTGTTTGAGAGTGAGAGAGGGGAGGTGTGTGTGTGAGTGAGAGAGGGGGCGTGTGTGAGAGTGAGACAGGGGAGTCATGTGTGTGTGAGAGTGAGAGTGGGGAGGCGTGTGTTAGTGTTTGTGAGAGTGAGAGAGTGGAGGGGTGTATGTGAATGAGAGAGAGGTGTGTGAGTGAGAGAGTAAGAGAGAGGGTGTGTGTGTGTGAGAGAGTGAGAGAGAGGGTGTGTGTGTGTGAGAGAGTGAGAGAGAGGGTGTGTGTGTGAGAGAGAGAATGAGAGAGAGAGAGGGTGTGTGTGAGAGGGAGAGAGAGGATGTGTGTGTGTGAGAGAGAGAGGGTGTGTGTGTGAAAGGGAGTGTCAGAGAGAGAGAGTGGGTGTGTGTGTGAGTTAGATAGAGAGAGCTGGTGTGTGTGTGTGTGTGAGAGAGAGAGCTGGTGTGTGTGTGAGAGAGAGGGTGAGAGAGAGCGGGTGTGTGTGTGTGTGAGAGAGAGTGAGAGGGCGTGTGTGAGAGAGAGCAGGTGAAAGAGAGAGGGTGTGGTGTGTGTGAGAGAGAGAGGGTGTGTGTATGTGTGTGAAAGAGTGAATGTGTGTGTGAGAGAGTGTGAGAGAGAGGGTTGAGTGTGTGTGTGAGATAGAGGGTGTGTGTGAGAGCGAGAGAGGGTGTGTGTGTGTGAGAGAGACAGAGTGAGAGAGGGGAGGCGTATATGTGTGAGAGAGAGAGCGAGAGAGATCGGGTGTGCTCGTGTGCTTGTGTGAGAGCGTGAGAGAGCGTGTGTGTTGTGTGTGTGAGATAGAGAGAGAGAGAGAGGGTGTGTATGTTAGAGAAAGAGGGTGTGTGTGTGAAGGTGTGAGAGAGAGGATGTGTGTTTGTGAGAGAGGATGAGGGTGTGTGACGTGTGTGTGTGACAGAGGGTGAGAGAGAGCGTCGTCAGCCCCCCACCCCCCGAAAATGCAACTGGTGAGTTTTACAAGCATGACAAGTGTCTAAAAATGATCTGAATAGGATTATGTTTAAATATTATATGTCAAAAAGACACGGAATATCCATTTTTAGGGGGGGGGGTGGTTTGGGGAATCTATTTGGTACAATAATAATCGTTTTAAGTTGTATATAATTGTTCAATTTATTCAAACGCCAAGAGTTCTATTTTCAGTCTTCAACTTGCACAAGATGACACTCTACTTTCCTGCACAAATGTGGGGTTCGTACAGTACTCGCCATCTTCCTCTTCCAGCGCATACCAAATAATTTTTTTAGAAAACATGAGATTTGATATCAATGTGGTAATTTTAGATCAAATTCCTTTGATGCAGGAGCGGCTTTTGGAGATGGCAGCTGGGGCAATCGCCCCAGCCCCCGCGCTTAGGGGGGCCCCACGTTTCCGACTTGAGACTATATTTTAGTAACAAAAAGCCTGCAGATATTGCACTATTGTGTTTTCGCAAGAATTAATCTAATCTAAGGGGGCCCCGTGGGGTCATTGTTGCACCAGGGTTCGCGCGTACCTAACGCCGCCTCTGCTTTGATGTGCATATACTTAGCAGGAAAACTGTCATTATAAGATCGAAATCAATTAGAGTAATCGTCCTGTACAGGGAAAATCACGTCAAAACGGGAAAAGAATGATGAAAGGCATAAAAAAAATCCTGCCGGTCGTCTAATACGAAAAAGTTTGAGAAGCACTGACTTACAACTTATTTAATGCCGTTTTACATAGCTTCACGTGTATTACGATATTACAATGTACACTAAATAAATACTTTAATGAAAAAAAGTGATTTGATACATACTCATTTTCAAATGGAAAACAACGTTTTTTTTGTTTTTTTTTGTCAAAGCTTTGTGACGTATTTTTTTGATGGGGGGTCTAACTTTTTGTGACGAGGGGGGGGGAGGGGGTGGAAATCGGTCAAAATTGCATGACGTCATTTATGGACGGCATTTCGTAAAGCTACTTTAGCGAGAAGGTGAAAAACTGGTGTGAGGACTGCCAGTGGCGTCACTAGGGGGTGCGGTGGGGGCGGACCGCCCCGGGTGACACCATCAGGGGGTGACACCAAAATGTAAAATCTGTATATTCCCGTTATTTGGCACTGGAAAACTCGGAGGAGTTCTATGGGGTAAGCCGTGAGGGGGGTGACACCATGAGCTACCACCCCGGGTGACACCAACCCTAGTGACGCCTCTGCAGAACTGCAATCAGGCTAGGTAGGAAAACATGGTTATTGAATAGTATGAGTGTGTCTGAAAAAGGCGCCACAAAAAGCAACGAACCTATTGGCAATAACAAAGAAAAGTCTGCATCAGGGAGCAAGCATAATTAAAAGTGATTACGAAAATAAATTAAAACTTACCTGTAGTTTGTTGTCTAAGAGGAAAGCAACAAGCGAGCTATAGGCACTTTAAAAACTCCACATCCAAATTACAGTTAAAACTCGGGGATGGATGGGGGGGGGGCCTCATGTTTAAATCCTTTACGTTAACTCGTGGTGTCTGCACCCTTGATTGCTTGAATGCTTGATTGCTTGTCTCCAAAACTTTTATTAATACATTCCTGTCCCGCTGTGCGGTGCGTATTTTATTGACAACACTTTTTATAAACATATTCCTGATTGGTGCGCATTATTTTAAACATGTTTTACGACACAACTACAAATTTGTATTTTTGGATGGTCTTGCGCTGCGAATTATAATGAACATTCTTTTAGTTACGACTCATACATAAAGGATTTATAGTCAAAAACTTGTTTTTTTACGTTTTTAAAAAATTAAATCCTTTATATTAACTCGTGGTGTATGCACCCTTGATGGCTTGATTGCTTGTCGCCAAAACTTTTGATCGATTTTTAACCCACTTGCTTGTAAGCTAGCAAGCTGAAATTTTGCAGGCAGTTTCGTACCGATAATAAAAACAATGTATCAAAATTTCAGATCGATCGCATGTACCGTAATTAAATTATTGAATTTTTAGATTATTTTATTTATTCTTATGTATCATGTTATTTTTTGAGATAGAGTGTAAGAGTGCGCTTTATATTGAACAACCTTTCTGTCGTGCATTAAGGTGCGTATTTTATTGACAACACTTTTTATAAACATATTCCTGATTGGTGCGCATTATTTTAAACATGTTTTACGACACAACTACAAATTTGTATTTTTGGATGGTCTTGCGCTGCGAATTATAATGAACATTCTTTTAGTTACGTCTAGTACATAAAGGATTTATAGTGGAAAAACTTGATTTTTTACGTTTTTAAAATATTTCTGTATGTGATTAAGACACACTCATGAATGGTTTTATTCCCGGGCCCGGGGCCTAGGGCGTCCCCGAGTATACCCAGCTCCAAATGGCAGTGGCGTAGCTAGAACTTTTGCCGCCCGGGGCGGTCTCCGATTTGCCGTCCTTTTTAGGAGCCGTCCATAAATGACGTCACGCACCGGGGGGGGGGTTACACATTTGTGACGATGGTGGTGTTTAAGAAATGTGACGCCACTTCAAAACGCGCAACTTTTAATAAATATTTGATTACTGACACTTTATTTAATGACGTTTATGTAAAACGCGTGTTACGATATTAGAATGCAGCGTTACACTAAAACATACTTTAATGACAATTTTTTTTATTTGAAACATGCTCATTTTCAAACAGAAAATACGGTTTTTATGGGGTGAGGGGGGTCAAAGCTTTGTGACGTCTTATTGAAGAAGGGGTCTAAGATTTTGTGACGACGTGTGACGAGGGGGGGAAGGGGTGAAAAATCAGCCAAAATTGCGTGACGTCATTTGTGGACGGCCAATTAGTCGATTATGTTATGGTTTTTATAAATTAAGAAGCATGAATAAACAATTGTAATTGAAACGAAGTAAAGGTGGGGAACATGTTTACCATTGCATGCCATATTTATGTAAGTAGTAATAAAAGAGGCTGCATAAGATTATATACCCATAAATACAAATTTACAAAATAAAAGATACTTTTTTTTAAAGACCACAAGAAAGTTACTGAGGTCGCAGGTCGTCCCCCCCCCGCCTCCCCCCCCCCAATGAGACAAAACATATTCCAAAATTACACACAAAAAAACATTACCAATCACTATTCTTTTATTTTGTATTTCTAAATAAATGATTTTTTTTACAAACAAAGAAAGTGTATACATTAGTATGTAATCATATTTATACATTTACTTTCCTAACTTTCATAATAGAAAAATCTTGTGTTATGCTATCAAAATTAAAATTATATGTGATATCGTGTTCTATGGACTATGGACAGTATTGCAAGATTTTGTTGTCTTTAATCGCTCATTGTGAAACGACGATAATTTTTTTATCCACTTCAGTTTTGAGAAGCTCCTTTCATAACTAGCGACAGTGATAGCAATAGTTGAATAAATTCATAGCAAAATTACAATGTTGGGTACAGAATTCTCTATACTGTTGAATTAATTTTAATAGATCAAGGGGGGCTTTTCCCCCGGTTTTCTAACATAATGCCTTTTCCTGTAGTGTAGGTACAGTACAGCCATAAAAACCTGGTTCCTTTTTCTTTCCATATAGAAGAATTGAACTGTTCTTTATCAATGTCAATAGAGTAATTTATTTGATGTTCAAATGCTTCATTTAGTAGGTTACATGGTATTACGAATATTTTCTTGCAAGGACTTGCAACTCATCAAAACGTTCTTTTATTTTCTTTCATAATTCCATCCATGAATAAAAACATTTCTCGTTGTACTTCTTGTTCTAAAAATAGAACCACGTCTTCTGAACTTTCCCTACTCATATTTTTTTCTCCTTCGAACTCGCGTTCAGTTGATATTTCCATCTCTTAACAAATTGTTTGGCTGATATAACAGCATTTTGTATTAGCACATCTCTTTATTCCATGCAATGACTTTGCATTAATTTTAAAAAATGACGGATTCCCATAAATTGAGATAACATATATATAAGAGAAATAGATTGCATTGAATTAAGTAAAATTCCAGCTTCTGATCTCGTTTTCCTAGTTACTTCTTCAGGTGTCAATTTTTCCAAAACGATTGAAATTTTAAAGTATGTTTTCGAAATTATTATGCCTATTGACAATAGCCTATTGTGGTGTTTATTATCAGAGAAATTTGAAATTTACATATTCTTGTCGTAAATCTTAATAATTTTCCATAAATAGACGAATTCAAATTATTTACATATTAAATTGGATAGGCGTAACATGTTTAATGAATAATCGCATTTTAATGAAAAACACAAATTATGTGTGATACTTAAATGCAATAAAAACAAAATAAATTTAATTTTTAATAACTTACTTTACAATAATTTTTTGAAAACTAAAACAGTAATATAAATTACTACTTGCAAGTTATACACAATATTTGAACCACCATGCCTTTTGGGTACGTGTTCGCGCATCATTCTGCGAATGTCGAAATTCCAAGTACAAACTGTCGTGGCGATATATATTATATATATATACTAGTTTGTGCTGCGGCGCCGTGGCGCCTGCGGCGCCCCCTTTTTTAAGGGCGCCTACGGCGCCCACCTTTTTCAAAAGCCCAACTAACTTGTACTTGAATGATAAATACGTAATATGAAACTTTCTTAAATGTACACAAAGTATTTTATAAATGTTTTTTTTTGTGCAAAAGCCCAAGTAACATATCCTTATATGATAAATACGAAATATTCCTGAAATGTACACAAAGTATGTATATAATATTTTTTTACAGTGCTAATTTTTAAAGTAATTTTAGAAAGCAGCGCACCAAATTACTGCACAAAAAATTCCTCTTATCGAACGTCCGCATGAAATTGTTTAATTATTAATAATAGTGTGGAGGGTGTTTAATGTTAATCTGGAAACCAAAATGATTATCAAATTTAAAAAAAAAGCAGAGTGATGTCCCTCAGCGTTAGGCTACATAATTGAGCGTAAATATATATATAC
Organism: Ampullaceana balthica; assembly: GCA_944989445.1. Lineage (NCBI taxonomy): Eukaryota > Metazoa > Mollusca > Gastropoda > Lymnaeidae > Ampullaceana > Ampullaceana balthica. Next base: position 146,118 of record CALYLW010001266.1, on the reverse strand, counting down.
TAGTTTGTGCTGCGGCGCCGTGGCGCCTGCGGCGCCCCCCTATTTTAAGAGCGCCTAACTTTCTTAAATGTACACAAAGTATTTTATGATGTTTTTTTTAAATTTTTTAATTTTTTAAATTTTTTATGTCAAAAGCCTAAGTAACTTATCCTTGTATGATAAATACAAAATATTAAGTATTTATAATTATAAATCCTCAAATCCTATTTTTACATCGTTCCCTTTTTCCAAAATTAAGATATAAGCTAAAGCAATGACGTCATATAATATATTTTTTACAGCGCGTCTTTAATTTGTAATTAATTTGCACACCTTTTGATGCACACCTTGTGTTAAATATAAGATCAACCAATGACGTCATATTAAATATTTTTACAGCGCTAATCACCACACGATTTTTTAAAACTGCTATAGACTGTTGTACATCATCAGCGTTCCACATCCAATGATCCACTTGGGCTTTTATATTATATATTATTATATTATTCGGCCCAGCGGTGATGTGTTTTTTGCGTACTTTTCTTATAAAAGAGTCATCTGCGACTTATACCGCTTAGTTTTCCAAACAAATGAATACCTTTTTGAGCGATTAAAAATTTTGGAACGAATTTGCGTTAGTTATAATATCCACTATGTAATCAAAAAATCTTGTGCGAATCCGTTAATTAAGACTCGATATTACAACTATTTTTGTTTCACCTTGGTTTTCCCCCTTCAAAAGAAAAAGGGCGGTTGTCGGAAATGGTTGTACTTTTCAAATGGCCACAAATGCCGCCCCCTTAATGCAGGGCAGGCTTTAGGGAATTGGAGGCCCTAGGCGAAGTGAATTTGATGGCCCTAAATGTAATAGAAAAATAAGAAATAAATACGGAAAGAATAAAATTACACAATTACTTAAAAACTACCTGTATTTTCTACTCGAACTTGTGGCAGCTCGAAATATCATTTCATCTGGTTCCATATCTAATTCTTGAGCCAATTCTGTGGCCGAAATTTGAGCGGATACAAATCCATTTTCTTTGATTTTTTAATGAAATCGTTTACACTTTTTATACATTCCAGTGCAATGTCAAAATGCATGTCTTTCGATTAGATCAATTTGCTGATCAAATTCATATGAAACAATAAATCGTACCAGATGACCAAAGTTACCAGAAATTGAAATGTTTTTGTTATTTCGCCAATCCAGTTGCTTCGGTCCTTGCTTTTTTATCGTTGGCATTTTCAGACACTTCCACCAATGCATTGTACACTGCTGTTGTTTGATAACGATCACTTTTAACAAAATCGATCCTGTATTCCCAGCGTGTATCGGAAATAGGCTTTACTGTCAGATGTTTTATATAAGTTTTCAAGAGCTTCCATCTCTGTGTTGAAGCACCAAACGAAACATAAATTTGATGCAAAACTCCAAAGAGTGTCGCTGCAACCACTGAAGATTTCGCCCATTCTCCAAGAATTAGATTGAAACTGTGACATCCACATAAAATGATTTCAGATTGAGTTCAAGTAGACATTTTTGTACACCACGATTGCAGCCTTTCATTTGGCTCCATTATCATATCATTGGCCTCTGCAGTTCAGATCTTCAAGCTTTTTCAAGCATGATTCCGCGAGACCTAAACCAGTGCTGTCGTCGACAGCCATGAATCCCACAAAATATTCATTGATTTCTACTGGCGTACTCACAATGTTGCATATTCGCCAAATCATAGTTATTTGTTTTTTGGTGACCAGCATCAGGTATGCAGTCCAAAATGATGGCATACTATTTCGAATTTTGAACATTATTTATAATTTTTTCAAGGTGGCATCACCGATAATTCAAAATGAAGTAGTTAATCTGATTTTGCCAATTCAAATAATGATCATGAATTTCAATGTTTTTTTATACGTCTTAAATGATCTTCTAGGCATGAATCGTAAATTCCTAACAATTCAACCAATCCCCGAAAAATTCCATTGTTTGGTTGAAACAATCGATCCACAGTGCCACGAAGTTGTAAATTCCGTTCTGCAAGAAACTGCACAATTGAAATGATTCTTTTGTAAAACATTGTTTCAGTGATGAGTCTCTTTTTGCATAAGTTTTTGAATTTCCTTGTCAATTGTCTTTCCTTCCTTCAACCGATTGTACAATTCAATCCAAGCGCCTATAGCACGAATGTGCTTCATGGACAATTCGTAGATGCGAATTAATCTTTTTCCAATCACTTCTTTATTCTTGTCTTGTTCATTTTTTGGGTACTTTCAAGATTCACTTAATCCCTTGTGGAATGCTCCATGAAAAGAATTTGTGTGCGATTACGTGGCTGTGCGGAACACGCGTTCTGAAATGTCACCCAAGAATAATAACGCCTTGGAAAATTCGACTGAGGGAGTTTGGAAGCCAAAAATCTGCGATTTAAGGAGATCTAACATACAATTAGTCTTAAGGAATTTGACAGGGACATATCATTAATTCGATAAAGGGAGGTTTTCGTTTTAGAGAAGTTCGACTTAGCGAGGTCCCGTTGTATTTTCCAAATTAATTATAATTACTAGGTTTTTAATCCAGGGGCGGATTAAGACTGCACGGGGCCCCTGGCTGCAATTCAAACTGGGGCCCTATCCAGCCAGTGTACCTTTAGATAAAATGATTGCTAGCAGCTAATATAAGACTGTAACTTGTAAATATTCATCCAAAATGATTATTCATGAAGAAACCGAATTCGAAGAAATAACTTTTTGCCGGTATCCTAAAATTGAGTGTAAAAGACAATTTATAAAATTAAAAAACACATGAAAAAAAAATTCACACCCCACCCGGGGATCGAGACCCGCCACCGCTTACACCACAAGCCATAGTACTCACATTCGGCCACGAGAGTTCATTTAGGATTGTCAATTTAAAATATATATATAATATTTTTTAATAATTTCTGTTATTGAGCCTATCAAATCAGGTTTTTTAACTGCTAAGACTATCGCGTGGGAACAGAGATCATTTTAATAGATGAGATTTTTATTAATTTATCATATTTTCAGCAATTCATGTATACAATCGTCCACATTTATTATAAAATATGCTAAGTTTGGGGGCCCTAAATCATCGGGGTTGAATAGCCCGTTCAACCCCCCCTTAATCCGCCATAGTTTTAATCTATAGGTTTTTCATTCTGTCCCATCGAAGAAAGTTGCGCAGAATGAAAATGCTTAAATGCATCGATTAATTGCATTTTTAAATGAACTTTTCAATGCGATAGGCTCAAGGTCTAAGTCGATAATCATCGACTTATTTCATAAATTTTCAGTATTGGGGAGATGATAAAAACCGAACATATCAAAATAAAACAAAAAATTAGCCATGCCAGAATACTAAAATAATCTTTTATTATATTTTTGTTTAGCTCTTGTCGTTGCTAACCTCTGAAAACGAAAAAATTGTATATTTTGAGAAATCAGTGAAGTTTCGTCAAATAATTTTATTGTCACAAAATTTCTACATCCAAACCCATGCTTAGAGACGTTTTTATATTTTGCTACTTACAACAGAATTTAACTTTAAAATATTAAATGTTTAATATTTAAAACATTTCATATTCAACAGTTGAATATTTAGCGTAAATTTAGGTTTCACGTTTGTCAATCTTCTGAAAATGTTTCTGGACAAATGAATTAAAATTTATAAATATTACAATTCAAAAATGCACTATTTAAAAATAATCAGTGGTTAACGTTGTCGTAGACTCGAAGTTCGCTCTTTAAATATATATTTTTTCATGAGTCCTGTGCGAGGCCCCCAGTAATCGGAGGCCCTAGGCAGCCGCCTGGTTTGCCTATGCCTAAAGCCGGCCCTGCTTAATGAGTGCCGCCCGGGGCGGACAGCCCCCACCACCCCCTCTAGCTACGCCACTGCCCAATGGTTACCTAACACTAGTTAGGGTAATAAAGGCGGCTGGGTAGTGCGTGGAACCCTCATAGCCGTGGCATGTGAACGCTGCATCACTTGCCAACAGGCCGGCATGATCTGTGGACGCAATTATCTTCTGTATAGAGTATAGAAGGAGCGTCTGTATAGATTTAAGACAAGACACAAGATAAGCAAATATTGTGAAAGCCGTGATTTTTTAAAATTAAATATAGGTGATTTATTAAACCGGGTAGCCAATCCATGTAATAACGGGCACTTGACAATAGAGTGGTACTTTCTTTTCGTAGTTGGTTGTCTTATTTTTAAAAATTTAAGTCTAAGTGCATATTAGTGTATAAATAATTTAAAACTAATAAGTTCAAGTACTTTCATATAATATGACTAAAAACGTGGGGTGGGTGTTTGGTATAAAAATTAAAGATTTGTAATTAAGAAGGCAAAAAAAATATCTATCAGTGAGAGAATGAGTGAACTGCATATGTAAAACCTCATAAGCGCCCGCCCAACGTTTTTAGTCATATTATATGAAAGTACTTGAACTTATTAGTTTTAAATTATTTTCTTCTTTTTAGTACACTTATAAAAACGTGGCTTTAAAAAATCTTTTTTTTTCTCTATTTATTTTAGTTCAAAGGGACACCACTCCTAAAGCAAATATTTATAGCAACCATAGCAACTGGGACATCCTGCTATACTAATAAGCTACACTTCACTTCATGGAGTGTTGTTTTTGAAGATTTAAAGCAATTAAGTTTATTTTCCACGAGGATGGAAACAACTGCGGCGAGAGCAACAGCTACTTTGGCTAATGGAGGCAGAAATGATATCAGAATAAACAATTCAGCTGGCAGATGCATGCTGGAAAACTGGGTTGAGGAGGTAATTATTATTGTCAATATTTAATTAATATTCAATACATTGTATTGTTAATAAGTTTTAATAAGGTTAATAGTAAAGTCTGTAAAGCTAATGTCTAATGTTAATAGTAATAGCCTTTACTTTAATTAGAATTAATGTTGTTATATTAACACTAATTAAAACTCCAAGCTGAGTAAGTCTTAAGTTATGTTTGTGAAGCTTTTACATAAGCATAATGATGCCTATCCTATCCTTGTGAGTTATCACTCCTAATTCTTACTCATACTCAATGTCAGTAATGACTAGGGCTGTCAATTTTGTTGAAAAAAGCTGCCCGGGTACCCGTGAAATTTTCGAAAGGGTACCCGTTCTAAACTTAAACGTCGCATAATTTTCCCCGTCATGATCGCCATACAATACAATGCAACCTAGCCACCATCCATGCACCTCATTTCACACAGTAGTAGTAGCCAACGGCTTGCTTCCAGTTACAGTAACATACTATTACTAATGCACTATAATTAACTAAAATGCACTAAAAACTTTTATTCAATTCCTGCTGTAAATGCATTCGTCATACTCATAAATGGCAATAAACTGAACATGCAAACAAAATGTCTACGGCAATGACGTAACATTCAGTGTCATACCTTTAATGTTAATATCCACTTGGCGTCGGTAGTCGATGCTAAGGGCGATGACGTATGCTATACTGCGATAAATCTTAAGTGATCGTGCTTTGGTCAGTGGTACTGCTTTTGTTGACACCAAAATATTTCTGATATTGGGTGGATCGGCGGTTTGTTTATCAATATCAATTTTATGAATAACGTTCACATGGCGTTTTATCGCGTTGGGTTGCCACCCTTCACAGACACAATTTAATTACAATGGTTGCATTTTGCCGTGTCGCTGTCAACTTGATTAGCCTGATTCCACACGACGTCTAACCCATCTTGTTAACTTTGGGTGTATTATTAATATCAATTTTTGGGCTAGGCAAACACGTGTCAATGAACACAAGAAACACAAGCGAATGCAAGGGTGTGGAGTGTGGGTTATAGCAGTGCTTCTCAAAGTGGGGGTCCGCGGAAGTTATCAAGAAAGGAGAGAAAAATATAATTATAATCCTCCAATTGCTATCAATAATACCAACCCTATAGAATTTGTCATTTTTGACAATAAGCAAATAAATGAAAGAAATAAAAGGAAATATAATTCATTTCGCTACCATGTAAGTACAGGGAAATAGTGCACCGGTTCCAGATGCAATGGAAAACATTCCTGCCGGTCCGCAATACAAAAATTTTGAGAAGCACTGGGTTATAGGAGGGAAGAGAGGAGAAGGGGGGGGGGAGAGTAGAAAAAACGCCATTAGATAGATAGTATCAATCGGTTACCCACTGTCGGCTATTTCAAAGCAAAGTTAGTTTCAAAGCAAGGGTGTTTGAATGAACAAAAAACAAACACGGCAACTTTCATCTCTGTGCAGTCCATCCTCACAGCCGACGTCTGCCCATCCTACACTGTTAGTAACTATTCAATTTATTAAATTTAAATACTGACGACCTTGTACGAATTATTAGCATCAGTTTTTCGAGGTCACCACGTGTTAATGAACACAAGAAGTAAGGCGGATGTAAGGGAGTGAAGGGAGGAGAGGGGGTAAATAAACAATATTAGCTAGTATCAATCGGCGTATTTCAAAGCAAAGTTAGTCATAGCAAGAGTGTTTTTTTTATTAACAAACACAGCGTCTTTCATCTCTAAGCAGTCCATCATTTTTTTTTGGCAGAGGACTTTTGTTTTCGTTATACGATTCTTTTAAAGAACCATTTTTTTAGTGTGTTGTGCGATTTCTGTTTCAGGTTGAGAGAAAAAAAATATATATAAAAATACATTGTATTTATATTATTGGGACCGTATTTTATTTCCCGTTAACAGATATTTCCCGTTGACAGATATTTCTCCTTAGAAGTACTTCACAGCATATATTTGAAACAAAAATTTTCATTTGATAAATTGTTTCGCAAGCCACAATGTAAACACAAAAGCCGCATGGGAGCCGAAGTTTGGCCTACCGTTAATATAGACATAGAAGCCACATTTTCACGGGTACCCGGGCGGAATTTTACTACCCGGGTAATCACACGGCAACGGGTACCCGGGTCCCCGTTGACAGGCCTAGTAATGACTTAAAAGTATGATTGAGTCTTTGACTTTAACCAAGATTTTTGAAAATATTCAATATTGAAGCTATCAGTAATTTCTTTCATTTACTCACATTCATTTAACTTATTGTGTAAGAGTAAGACCAAAGAATCAAGTAAAATCTAATTTGTAAAGCGTCAGTATGACAATATGATACACATACTAGATTGAATGATTTATGATTTTAAAGGCTATGGCTACAATGCACCTCCCTATATAAGAGACATTATTTTCTCTTAAAACATATTAAGACGCTGTTGGAAAATTAATTAATTTGCCTTGAAACCACTAAACATTTTTAACATTTTGTATGTATGAATAATTCAATTACAATGTACTTCAAACTTTTCTCCTGACATAAATGTTTCTGACATCATAAGATACCAATTTCATTAATGTAAATTTCAGCGGGCAAATATTGGTCGTGATCCTCCTTTGGACAGAGAATACAATTTGAAAGAAAGAGCAATCTTCTTGAGAAGTGGACACCCTGGCATTTTAACTGTAGAAGACACAGCCAAGGCAGAGAATTTAACAACAGTTCGTGCTACATATACCCCTCCAAAAGTGGATAAAACTAGACAAAAAGGTATGAGTATGCTGGAGAGGGAAAAAATAGCTAACCTAATTTTAAGATTCATAACTTTTTTTTGTCTACTCTTGAAAGCTCAACTGTCAATTCTTCAGATATCTTTAGTCTGTTTTTACTTTAACCAAATTTTTACTCTTGCATCCAGTTTGAATATTTTTAAATTGAAAATTCACCATCTAATATAGATTTCAAACATACTATTCTGTACAATCACATCTTAGAGTTAAATGACATTTCTCTGATTTAATAATTGTACACTTTCAGGTATTCGCAGAGAGCTGATGGAGAAGGCTTTTACAAAAGCTGTATGGTAAGTTACTGGGATTATCCTTATTTTGCTGTAATCCTATTCCTTCATTAACTTACTTACTTATATGTGTATATTTTTCATACCAATATCAGAGCCTTTTTTGCTTGGTTATTCTTCATGTTAGCTGCCAGCAAAATCAATGGTGATTTATTTTTTATCCATCCAGTGATGAAATTTTAGAAGTGAAGACAAAAAAAATTGAAGATGAAAGAGGAGAGCCCATGTGTACCATTTTCATGCAGGATTATACTAGGGATTTCCCTAAGTTAGAAATTGAGGACACGAAGGTTAGAATAATTTTGTAAAACTGCTTTTGCAATATCGGGTACATTCTTAAAAGAATTTTTGCATGCAAGGCAAATTTGATAGCGCTCAAGCTGTGTTTGTCAGAACAGAAAGTCTTTTAACCATTAAACTCCAAGCTTAAATATTAAAATTGTTTATATAGAAGAGGTAATAATGTTAAAGAAAATAAGTAATAAGTTTCCTTTTGATTTTCAGGACCATGACTATGTTAATGAACAACCAATAACATTTTGGTCTGAGCATAAGGATAGAATGCATGTAAGTATTTTGGCATTGTTTTAAATACATATTAATAATACACTATAAAAAATATGTAAAAATTAAATTTTTGTTGGTTTATGATTGTACTAAATCTAATTTTATATTTATCAACATTATCTTTTAATTAGCATCTTGATAATGTATAAACAAACATATATCTGCAGGGTGTGACTCAAACAAAAACAAGAGACTCAGCTTTTAGAAGAAATGATGCTTTTAGTAAACCCATTGGTGAATACTGGGATGAGCCTAAACCACAGGATTTAAGCAATTATCCAATGATGTAATATTTTTAGGTCAATGTCTAAAATGAAGTACTTTTTAAAAAAAATAAAATCATGGGCCTGTTTACTCAATACAATTTAATGAAAATGCTTTGGTGCATTTTATTTAAAGAAGGAAGAACACTCATGTTACTAATTTCATATTTTGAAATTAGATTTCTCTTTTAGCAATCGTAGCTAAGATTGTTTAAATAAGATAAAATCCATTTATCCCGAAGACATTCACATTTCAAAATACTTGTTTTAAAATCTACTTTATATATTTTAATAATTTCAATGAAAATTTACAATCTTCAATAAAATTGTTCAAATACGTTGTTATCAGTTGTACAAAGTCTAGAATTGAGGTTTAGTTTCGTACAATAATTATTACTTTATAAATATGCTCATACTTTTATAAATTATACACACATTTGTAAATAAATCACATAAAATTATATTTGTTAATTACTTGTTCAAATAATGTTGTTTTAAATTTTAAGATTAGTTCTTATCTTGAGTTTTAAAACTTAAATACAACATATAAAAAGAACACAAAGTGATTCATTACAAATAACTACCAACTTTAATCATAATTAAAAAACAACAGAGTCAAAATAAAAACAAAACTATGAGCGTCCCATAAATAAATTATCCTGACTTATTGTATTTTCATATTAAATATTCACTTTTGTTAAACTTTGTAAGTAAATAATAACTAACCTAATTACAGCAGCAAAATTTATTTTTACCCCAATATCTTACGATAAAAAATTAATAAAAATGACCCTACTATTATAATGGTTAAAATTCTCTGGAGTTATTTCGATTGATCAAAAACAAATCATGTGGAATACAATAAAAAACAAGAGCCTCTAATGTGATGAAGGGTTTAGTAAACATGTCATAAAATATTCTGTACAGTATTCCAGAAATTCTCTACCTTCTTCGCCTTTCATCTCTTTTGGATCTGAAATGGAATGTCAAGGATTTTAAAATAAAGCCAAATTTTTTTTAAAATGTATCAGAGAAAAAACACTAAATATGAAGATAATAATATAATATTTAAAAAAATTATCTGAATTTATTTCCTGCTATATTTATAATGAAAGAGCTGTTATTACAATATTCTTCTTTCTATTTAAAATATGATTTTTACTAAATTATAAGAATAAGTTCCTTCTTTACCTGTCTTTTCTAGGACCTCTGACAAAAGCCCAGTCAACATTTATTTTTTGACCCAAAATTTCTTTTCCATTCAAAGCATCCATTGCACTTTGTGCTTCTTTGAAAGTTTCATACTCAACCAAGGCATAGCCCTAAAAAGCATGATAGAAAAAATATGTATGTGATTTATATATTATTAAAATTAATTAAAGAATCTTGGGAGATAATTACTAAAACCTACCTCCCAAAAAAATAACAATATCTTGAAAAGATAACTTGGAATGAGTCAATGTAACGCATCATGATTATTACTTTGACATTTATGTAGCCGTGTGTAGGCTTCTAATATACAGTATTTTATAGTCAACAATAAGATGGAGGATTATAGCTATACAAAGTTTATTTGTTTTTATAATTCAGCAACCCAACACTTTTTATGTTGGGACCTGAACAACACCAAAACGTCACTCAGTCACTACTTCCCAGTGCATCTCGGTGCGGTGCACATGGTGCAGCGCTATGTGGGTACTATGTGGGTATGCACAGTATGTCCACTATCACAGACCAGGGGCAGTGTGTTACTTGCCCACCGGCGTGTCCCTGCAGTAAAACATACTCTAGCAGACGGCTACATTTAGAAAGACAGCTAAATTATAACTTTTCATAAATGGATATGAAGAGCTACCAATACCAGGAGACCTGAGAGGTCTTTTGAATAAATACAGTTGGACTTAAGTCAAACGCAAAGGGACCCGTAAAAAAATTTGACTTACAGAGTTCTCGAGCTAGGGAAAATGGCGTAATAGGCACAGATTAATCAAGGACAATGATATTGAGAGGTGGAGAACAGCCATACCGGCTACAGGGCTTGACAGGAAAGAGAGACGGTGCCTGATGTTTCATATGAAAGGAAGCCAACTTGCTTTGACATACTGAAACAAGCCTGTTAGAGGACACACCTTCCCTACCCTCCCCCACTTAACTCCCTTCACAGGAGGATGGGGGAAGTAAGATTTTTATTTTTAAAAAGAATCACAACATGCAGCAAATGCCTTGGAAAATTTGACTAAGGGAAGTTGGAAGCCAAAAATCTTCGAGTTAAAGAGATCTAAGATACATTAGTCTTATAGAATTTGGACGGGACCTAACAATTAATTTGATATAGGGAAGTTTGACTAAGCCAGGTGTGGCTGTAATTAATCTTTTTTTTTACTACATAATTGTCAATAAATAAAAATAATAAAAAGAAAAAATGCAGACTTATTTAGTGTGATAATTAACTGTAAAATAGACTTTTTAAAATAACGACTGCAACTATAAATGGTATTATAAATAGGTGAAGATTATAAGAGCCAATTAGTGATTAGTACATACAAACATTTTTAATCAAAATTATTTCCAAATACCTTCCTCAAATTCAAAAAGTAACTTAATATTTGGAATCAAAATTTTTTTTTACAAATGTAAATAAACAGTTGATCAGAGTCACTGCCATTTTCCAGAAATTTGCATGTCACTGCACTGAATGAGTTTAAATAAAAATTACAAGATACGACCCATGGCCCAGCATAAGCCGCAGACTTGCTCATCATAGATAGTGCGTGCAAAGAGAGAAAGAGAGAACAGACTCAAATAGCAGCACGAGGTAATGAAAAAAAAAGCGAGTAAACGTGGAGACCTGTGCACAGCGGTTGTTGTTGCCTGCCCCCCACCCTTTACTTCCATCCCTTGCAACCATAAACTGTGATTTTTCGACCGTAGTGAGGGTTAGTTATGTTCGAATCATATGTTATTCTGTGAAGAAACAACGCAACTGTAAGCATTGGGTGGCCTAGGGCTGTCAATATTGTTGAAAAATACTTCCCGGGTACCCGTCTAAATTTCGAACGTGTACCCGGGTTACCCGATTGAAACATGGCATAATTTTCCCCGCCATGACAGCTATACAATGCTCCCTAGCCACCTTCCATGCACCTCATTTCACACAGTAGCTACACGGCCGATGTCTTAGAGGCCATACATCGAGCGATTTTGGTCGATTTTTACCCCCACCCCCGTCACAGGTTGCCACAAAAAACTTAGAAACCCCTCCAATATGACGTCACAAAGCTTGCCCCCCCCCCATAAAAGCCGTACTTCCTTTTTGAAAATGAGCATGTGTCAAATAACTTTAATTTTGTATTTAATGTGAAGTTGAACTCTAAAAATCGCTACATTTTAAATCCATATAAAAACGTCATTGAATAAATTGTAAGCAATCTAATATTTCAGTGGAGCTTTTATTTAAAGGTGCGCGTTTTGATGTGACGTTACATTTATTCTTAAACACGTCACTCCCCTTCGTCAAAAATGTGTGACCCCCTCCTCCAATACGTCATTTAGAGATGGGACCATATCCATCTTACACTGTTAGTAACTAATTTATTGACTTTAAAAACTTACAAATTTTGGAGTACAGTCGAACCTACTTAACTCGAGCTCGGTTAACTCGCCCACCCTATTATGTCGACGTTTTTTATTGGAACCGCCAACTTCTCTTCTCTTTGTCCAAGCATTTTCTCGTCGTTTAATTCGATTTTTTTTAAGTCGCCGAAACTTCATAACACGAGCACAAAAATGGTCAAATTTGCCACTTAATGTTGGTTATCTCGATCCCCATGACCAATCGCCAGCTTTTGAAAATGTTAGATGTGATTTTTTATAACCAAGTGAAGGCATAAAATGTTTGCCTTGCTGGTGACGCCACAGCCCGCTTGCTCACAGCGCTGTGTTACTAACTTAAATCACCAGCTTTTGAAAATGTTCAAGTGGCGGCAGCTTATGTGTAAAAAAAAACCTCGAAAATCATGTGCATGTACATTCTCATTTATTAACGCTAGTGATGGGACGAAAAATCATAGGGTGCTTACTGTAAACAAGGCTCCCCAGATTTTAAAATATATAATATAACAGACTACAGACAGTTTACCCACCCCCACTCTCAATCTCCCACACCATTGTTGTTGGTTAGTCCGATTAGCATCAAGTTACCGAAGGAATTCTAAGTCCATTGTAAGCTGAGGGGATGGACCCAAAGAAGATTATTAGGAAGAGAATGGTTCGGGGACGATGAGGGGATGTATAGTTTACTTATTTGTGTAGCTTGTAAGGAAAGTCAAAGGCACAGTATCGCTCAATCTGGGAATCACCGCTGCGGTGTGGCGGGCAGGAGTATATGACTTCGTTATAGTTATGTACTAGGGAAAAAAACTCCGCTGACGCAACAAAGGGTTATATTTAAACTTAAACGGTCCTTAAAAACGAACGGTCTTAACAACCTTAGGAAAGAGTGAAGAAATAGGGTCCCGATATTCCGATACGACTCTGATTAATCGTCCCATCACTAATTAACGCACAACACGTACATAAAGAAATTTCAAGCGCATGTTAATATTTTGCCGCCATATTGGTTTTCGTTTTAACTCGATCATCGGTTATCTCGATGCCATTTATCATACCCCAACGCCGTCGACTTAACCGGTTTCGACTGTATTTCACAGCAATTATTTTAAAAAAAATTCATTTGATCAATTGTTTCGCGAGCCGAAAATTTAACACAAAAAGCCGCATGCGAGCCGAAGTTACCCGGGTAATCTCACGCAACGGGTACCGGGTACCCGTTGAAAGGCCTATTGCCACCACCCCCATCCTTTTTTTTTCTCTTTTCATCCCACTGCTACCACGCTTGCCCACTGTGATCTGTCGACCCCAGCGAGGGTCATTCGTCATGCTGGTTTGCACATGCTCGTTTAGGTGAAATATATTTATACTAGATTGTAATGGGGCGCCGTGGCACCTAATTCTTTAAAAAAATAAAAAGCACAAATACCTTTAGAAAGCCTGTTCGTCTGTCAAGATTTAAATGCAAATTCTTGATCTCCCCATATTCTCCAAATTTTTCATAAATATCATCCTCCTGTGATTCTTCATGAACACCAGTAACAAAGAGGATCCAGCCTTCAACCGCTGAAACATAAAATTGAAAATCTTTGTTCCTTAAATAGTCTCATTGTAATTTCCATTTATTTCTTCTTTAAAAACATTGCTTTTGCAATCTGAAGTTGAATTAGCAGCAATAACTTCATTTTCAGATAGCCCGTGAGTTTAGTACTTCATAAAAACTACTTCATAAAAACTATCATGTAAACTGTTGAAATGAATTACAACACAAAATATTGCCAATAAAATAATATTCCCTAATGGCATGTTAAAACTTTGAAAAAACAAAAAAACATCAGGAAAAGATTAACAATTAAAAAAAACAAAAAACATACAGGATAATACTCATTAAAAGGCTATCAATTTATTTAGCAGTTATCCATATAAAATGAATGGAAAAAGAGTCATTTTTACCCCCCCCCCAGAACTGTCCATTATGCTTACATACAAATAAGCCCTCCCCTACCCCACATTAAAAAAAAAGATTTTGAGGCATTTGTCTGATCAACTTGTATCCAGCCTTGTTCAAAATGGCTCTGATATAGTATTCTTAGAACTAGCCTAACTTCTTATATAAATTTAATTAAAACACCTAATAATTAACAGAACTGACATCTAATTAACAAATTCAGTTTATTAAGTGAAAATTTTTCATAATTCTATTACTTCCATGTTGATTGAAGATACAAACATGGTTACAAACTCCCTAGTTGAACTAATAGTAGTAGTAGTAGATACGTGCACTTGTTTACTAGCGCTAGTGCAATGGGACAAGTTAAAGTAGTTAACCTCATGGTTTTTCACATACTCATTTGATCTTATGAAATGATGTAGTGAAATCTAATAAATATTCATATGGCTTTTAATCAGAGCAAGCATGTGAAGAATTATCTAGACTTATTGCGTTCAAATCTGATGTGTAATTTTAAACATTTTTTTTCATAGTGATTGTTACATATACAACATGTTTATTTGGACATATCTACACATTTAGTTGAGACCCCTCCTTGTAATCTCCACAAAATCAAACCTCCTTCATATGGATGTCCCATAACCTCGTGGTCGTAGGGGGTTCTAATGTTTCCATTAGAACTTTCTCTGGGCTTGGTAGACCTTGGTGGCACCGATCTCCTCTCCAGGTCAGCGGCGGAGGACATTTTGAGCGATAGTCATTCATCAACATTTTTATTGTGGCTTTAACGTGGGCTAGATCCCACACCCCTCAGCTTGTGAGGCGAGCGCACTATTGACTTCGCTATAGACCGATCCACCTGGCGTTCTTCCATCCATGAAGGTGCCAAGTCATGCGAGGCGAACCGGATCACCTCCGCAGAAAAGAAGAGGCACGCCCGAAAGGCCAGTGCTGTAAACCCTCCTGGAGATGTCCCACTCGTCCCTTCTGTTCCCGAAACTTCCGTGCAAGGATCGGCCTCATCAGCCATCTGCGCACGCACAAACAGAACCAGTCCCAGCAACCCTCGGATGACTAGAGTGGTCTTCGTCAAATCGACGGACGAACAACAACAACAGATGACCCCTTACAAAATACTGTTTAATTGTGCCATTGGTTAAAATTGTGAAAAATACTTTTCTTTTTAAATTAAAATTATTTATGATTATTTTGTGTGTACTTTCAAATAAACAAACTGATATTCTTGAAGAGGCGTGTAAGCAAAAGAAATGAATACAAATTACAAACATCTTTGAGGTCCAGGTCCTTCAGACTCATCATAGTCCACTTCCATGCCCTCATAGTGATCAACACCACTTCGTGTGGGACCCTCTGTTGTAAAATAAAATTAAGAATACAAAAATATGATTTATTAATTATTAATTAGATACATGTACTTAGTTTTGAAAATAAACTTGCATACAATAGACCTTGGACCCTCTGCTGTAAATTAAATTTTAAAAAATAAAACTATGATTTTATAAATCATTATTTAGATACTTAATTTTGAAGATAAACTTGCATACAGTAGGCCAAGACATAAAAATATATATTTAAAATTAAAAAAAAATAACTTCGTCTCTTACCTTCACCAAAACCCCTGCCTTTCCTCTTTTTAGCCTTTTCTTTCAATTTTTGTAGGCCTTCTGTTAATAAATAAATAGTTTTAATTTATCACTTGTGTTGTTCAATATAATTTGAGATTAAGCAAGTAATCATTAGAACAAATCGATGAATGAATAATTTTGAATACAAAGCAACCAATATTCTTAATCTTATTGGACTAAAGGAGAAAGCCTTGAAATTTTTTAATTTTTTTTTGTAAATAACAATCTTACTTGTGCTTTTAACAAATCTATTTTTTTCCTCACTTTTAAATTAAAAAGTGTTTGGGTAAAAGTTTACATTATTTATCAAGGTTTGTCACAAGTAATAGTAGTAATAGACTAATTGAGTGCAAATCACATCTTACAAAACCCCAAGTTCATCTACTTTAAAATAAATGAACTTTGGGCATTAAGTAACAACTTTAAGACTACTAAAATGTATAAATCACAACTTTCAAACGAATAGCTTTCTTATATATACTCCCAACCACAAGATTTACTGTGTATTCTTATAAATAAAAGAAACAATTTACTTGAAAATTAATATTGGACATACATTTTTTAAAATAACATACTAGATAGATACGACCCGCGGCGTAGCATACTCATCATAGACAGTGCAAAGAACGGTGGGGGGTGAGAGCAAGAAGTAATAAAAAAAATAGGGAGTAAACGTGGAGACATGTGCACTGAGGTTATTGTTACCCCACCCCCCTTTATTACTACCATGCCTTAAACATAAACTATGATTGGTCGACCCTAGCGAGGTTTAATCATGTTCTTAATTGCATGTTGATTTTTGGCAAACAGATAATCGATTATGTAACTCCGATTTTAAACCCCTTATCATTTAATAGCTGACTTCATAGAAATTAGGGCTGCACCGGATTTCACCTGCGGCTCCGGCAGAAATTTGCTTCATAAATCCGGCTGGCCGGGTTTGCGATAAAATATATATTAATTATAGCCCTGGCTCCGGCAAATCTGGAATCTGGCAATTTTTACAAATCTGGCTTCGGCAGGATTTCACTTCATAAAACCGTTCGAATCAAATTCGATTATCGGTTTGGGAAATTTAAAACCGATTGTCGCTTTAAAATCTGATTATCGTTTAACAACCTTAGTCATGCTGAAAAAAGGGGGAAAAGAACGGGAGGAAACAAACATTTTAAAATTTTTTTTAAAAATGTATTCCTGCTGGAGTCTCTACTCTCTTACCGGAACTTTGGAAGTTGTTTGTTTTTCCACTGTTTTAAATGTAAAGGTCTAAAAACTAATCTACATAATATAGATTATAATAAATATCCTATATAATAAAAGGCTATGTTCCATGCGGTCATCAATAGCAATTGGTCCCTCAAACACATATGACTCCTACAGCTAATCATATTGAACACGTTTACGCGGACGTTCAAAATGAGTTATTTTTGGTGCAGTATTTCTTCCAAGACTTTATTTTGAGTTATGCGTTTTGGTATTTATAGTCAAAAGCTCTTTTTTTACGAGTTATTTATTTTAACTATAATGAATAGTATTTTTGACGTGATACAAATGTATGCCGGTCGAGACGGCTGTTGGAGGGGAGTTACAACAGGCCACCGAACGGTGGCTGAACGTCCTTGGACGGGCTTTTTTGCTCGTAAAATCATAATGTATATAAAAATAAGTACATCATCATCTATTCATCATAAAGAACTGCAAACGGAGAAGTACAGAAATGACTAACAGTGAATGTGACTTGGACTCTGAGATTGATACAGAATGTAATGTTAGCAAGGAGACGTTAAGGCTCCATTGAGTCCATTCACTCCAAAGAGAAAAAAGAAATATTATTTAACTTTCATTGACAATTGGTCAAAGGAAGATGAATTTAAAAACTGGTTAGTAAGAAAAAATCTGTTAGAAGGACAATGTAGATTATGCCAAGCAACGTTAAGTGTAAAATTCGATGGCAGAGGTGCAGATTTGAGCCATTCTGTTACAGCAAAACACTAAACTAAGGTTGTTAACGGTTAACCGGTCCTCAGATCAGGACCGGTCCTATTTAATCAGGATCGGTTAACCGCACCTTTATTTTTAAGATGCAGGGCAACATACGAGACTAACGCGAGCGACGGTGACATCAAATCGCTTTCTCCATATTCCGGTATATAAATAATATACACGTCATCACTATTAGTTTAGTTCGCCTACGGCTAAAGAATGTTTTTTAAAATAATTTGCTTAGTAGTCGAGGCACTGTACGTAAGCTACACACAGTGCGCGTTTGATGTCAGCAACAGTCAAGGCCGCGACTGTTTCTATTTACAGTCGAACCCACTTACCTCGAGCTCGGTTAGCTCGACCACCCCACTAACTCGGCGTTTTTTATTGGAACCGCCAAATTCTCTCTTTGTCTTAGCATTTTTTTATCGGCTAATTCGATTTTTCTAAGTCGCCGAAACCGAGTACCTCGAGCACAAAAGAGGGCCAAATTTGCCAACTTAACTTGGTTAGCTCGATCCTCGTCGGTTGGCCTAGCAATGCACTATGGCATTTTTAGTTCAAAACAGTGTTGACATCTCGCTTTTCTTCGAGACTTCCGGCTATTGTGTGATTCTACGAGATTTCAATAAAAAGTACTGGATGTTTTGTGTGTGTGAATTATTAGTTCGAAGTGTATCCATGGAGTATGTATTCACCCGAGGAACTGGACAATCGCGTTATAGGTCGTTAATCGTCATTTCGCAGTGCATGTTATATTTTTATTTATATTATTATTAAACTTAATTCATTTTCTGATGTATTAATCATTTTATTTTTTTTCCGGTGTCCAATTGTTGCAGGAGTGCATTGGTGAAGTGAAGTCTTGGATCACGTTAAGCAAACTCAAGCTGAATGATGACAAGACTGAAGCACTTCTATTTTGCAACAATAAATCACGCAGTACTTTGTCTCTTCCGAAGTCAATTCACGTAGCCAGTTCGGATATTCTGTTCACAACATCGACTAGGAATCTTGGCTACATTATTTCTGACAACATGTCTATTAACAACTTCATCAATCACATCTGTCGCTCTGCCTACACTGCCATTCGTCAGATCAGCTCAATCCGTCATTACTTAACAGTTAGTGCCACAAAAACACTAGTCTGTGCTCTTGTACTGGCTCGTATGGATTACTGCAATTCTCTTCTTTCAGGTGTGCCAAAACAATGCATTGAAAAACTACAGAAAGTTCAAAATTCAGCTGCCAGACTGGTGCTCAAGGCAAAAAAACATGACCATGTTACTCCACTTCTTCGCTCACTTCATTGGCTGCCTATACAAGCCCGTATTGATTACAAACTGGCCGTTCTCTGTCACAATTTCTTTTCGGACTCATGCCCATCGTATCTTACTGAACTTTTGTCGGTCTACTCACCCACTCGCAAGCTAAGATCTTCTGCAGACACACGCGTTCTCTCTGTTCCTACGACACGCACCAAAACGTTTGGTGAAAGGTCGTTCTCTTTTTGTGCAGCCAAACAATGGAATTCTCTACCATTACACATACGTAGTATTCAAACAACCAAGTCCTTCAAGACTGCACTTAAGACACATCTTTTCAAAATTTATTTTTAAAATTGATGAAACAACATTTCTTGTAAATGATTAACGTAGCTTATGTATTGTAATTTTGTGTGTTTGTTGTGATATGAAAGTTAATTTAATACTTATAAGTATGTTATTTCTTTCATGTAAAGCGCTGTGAGCCCAGTTCCTTACTGGGATACAGCGCTATATAAATAATCAATTTATTTATTTATATTAATTATAGTCTGTTTCTTATAAAGGCAAAGAAAGCTATAAAACCATATGACCCCGTGACCTAACGGCATTCTCTGGTCACCGGTTTATAGTCTGTTTCCAGCATCCAAATAATTGATCGGCGCGAGCCGCTTAGTGAAGTATCTACGAGAGTCATTTGTTAGACGTAGCAAAGATACCGGGCGATTAATCGGTTCTCATATTCGAGTTCGGTCATTTAGTGACAAATTTCCTGCAAGTCAAAGGCATTTGACGTAAGCTTACCACATTAATATCAAAACTGATATTTTCTTTTTAAAAATGTAATTCTTATGCGTTGGAAGGGGAGTACAACAGGAAAAATGGGGGGGGTGGGGGGGTGGTTAACGTCGTGTGCGCAGCAAAATTCAATAATTCTGGCGAGTTGACTATTGAAAAATAACATGGTTTTGAAATAAATTCCATTTTACCATCACTGTTTACTCCGTAAGCTTTATAATTTTATTATTATTATTAATTTTAATTAGCGAGTTGACCGACATCACGCACAAAACACAGGAGAGTCACACGATGTCCCAACGGACGAGGCGAGGGTTTTTTTAAACTTATGAAAAATACCTCTCTATAACGAACGGTTTAACCTGTCCTCTTATTTAGAACGGTTAATCACGAGTCTTAATTTTTTTTTAAAAATTGACTATTAACCATCACTGTTTACTTAATTAATTCTTTGAATTTTTAAAAATATTTAAAAAAATTTTTTTTAAAATTCGCTGAATTGAGGGCGTCGCGAAAAAGAGCTGAACGCCAGCGGGGAATCGGGCTCTGATGCCACCATCAGACGACACCGTCGTAAAAACCGTGCGGATAACGCTTGCCTTCAAATAATATACCTGTGACGTGTAGAAACTGCAGGATTACCCTATTTAACTATGCTATTGGTTATTTATATTTTTTAAGTTTATTTTTTTTTACCTAAGTGCCTATATTATTACTATTTTAATATTACTATTTAGTTTAGACTTTTCATTAGACATTATTAGTATTAGTAGTATAGTATTATTAAGTATTAGTATTAGTTAGTAATTACACTATTTTTAGTAATTTTTACACTTTACTTTACACACTTGCCCCATGCCATGCCAATCCTAGCCACCAACTGATCGAATGATATGATAACTAGGATTAAACATTTCTTATAATAATTAAATAAATGGTGGTTCAGTGTTATTGATCGATAAATATTTACTTACGGTCACCTTCTTCGTCAATTTCAAAATCATCTTCGTCTTCCTTCGTAACAAGTAATACGTCCGCCATTTTACAACTGATTCGGATTCCGTACGTTTTCTTATGTGTTAAGCGTAAGTGATACGTTTACAATCCTTTAATTCAAAATTAAATATTTTTTTTACAATTTCAGATCAATTAATTAAATAACAGTAGGGCACCAATAGTAGATTAAAAATATTTTTTAAATTTATCTCAGGATATTACATTTTCAAAATATGTTTGATTTTAAATACATATGCATACTTCATAAACAGTTTTATATAACGGAATCGGAGCATTGTAAGAGAGTTCACCCAGTTGGCTGTTTCCTTACGAACCAAGCATTTTCATTGGTTATACTTGATCTGAGTTAAATTTTGAAAAGCTTGCCTTACTTGAGTGGCAAATATATTTCCTAAACTTTTAACGCCTGTTGTTTACATTTTTTTACTTGAAAAATGAATCTTTCTAATAAAGGAAAGACAGAAACAAGGGAAAAGAATCAGAATATTCAAGTAGCTGTAAGATGCCGGTAAGAAATTCACTTGTTAATATGTTACAATAAAAATTACAAAGTTAGACTAGATAAAGTTAAAACTTCAGTCTTAAGTTTTAGTTTTAGACAACTTAAACTTAAGTAGGCCTTTTACTTTCTTAAATAAGTCACTCTCACTGTGCCAAATCATGACTCGTACTGACTGTTAGTTTAGTGTCAGTGTTAGGCTATATTGTCAATATGAAAACTGTCAATAGTTTAATATGAGTATGTCTGAAGAACTAACTAAAGTCAATAGTATAGTAATAGTCTTAAATAGTTGTCAACACTGATTTATTATAATAATAATAATATAATTGAATTTGATACTAATTACTATTGATAGTGATGTTCAATCTCATTCATGCAAACCTTGAAAAATAGGCCTAATTTAATTATTATGATCACTATATTGTCTATAATTAGTAGTGTTAACTTGCACGGTATCATACCGTGTAAGTTATTTTTTTTCTAACTTGCATGGTATCATACTGTGTAAGTTATTTTTTCCTAAGTTGCACGGTATTTGCACATGCGCAGAGACGGTTTTGTCGTCACTTATTTATAACTTTTTAAAATTTACGAAAAGTACCGAACTTCCGTGGTCTCATGATTGAGAGTTGGACTGGAGAACGGAATGTAGAAGAACAGGCATGGGTTCGATTTTCGGTTGAGACTAATATTTTTTCTTTTTTTTTAGGATTCTTAAATTCTTATAATTACGATTAAATTAGATCTTTTACTTTTAGGGTCTAGAGTTAGTTGTCAATTTTTTACATTAAAATAGAAAAACAAATATATTGAAATCAATTTAAAATTCTTATTATAATTACTATTAAATTAGATCTTTTAGTTTTAGGGTCAAGGTTAGGGTTAGTTGTCTATTTTTTACATTAAAATAGAAAAACAAATACAGTAATACAGGGTCTAAAACTAATTAAATCAATTTAACATTCTTATAATTACAATTATATTGTAATTATTAGTTTTAGGGTCGGGGCTAGGTTTAGTTGTCTATTTTTTACATTAAAACATTACCGTACCTTGCAAGTTATTTTTTTACTAACTTACACGGTGTTATACCGTGCAAGTTAACGGCACCGTCTATAATTAAGTCTATAGTATAGTCTATAGTACTGTATAGCCTATAAACTACTATAAAGTATAGGCAGTATAATCAGTATTCAGTATAGCAACTGTGGCCAAACTGCGAGCCGGCGGCACTTCTGTGTGGCTGGCGTACAATGACAATCAATTGATGAAATATACAACAGTACAAGAATTACTTGAAGATTTCCAAGCCAGGTTAAAGTTAACCCATGGCCCATAGTGACATAGTGCTTCAATGCAGCTCTCAACAATTTTGTAATATTTTAAAACTGCTCTGTTACTAAATGTCTGGCCACCCTTCATCTATAATACTATAGTGTAATAATATAGTATATTATAGTAAGTGATAGCAATTATTCTAGACTAGAGATTCTCGTGAAGCCATGAGTCGATTCTCTGTGGGAGGGAAGTTTGTTAATGTCATTCTGGAGACAGTGGTTTGCATCCTAGCATGTGGCGGCAGACCAATCTTAGAGTTTATCACTGGGCTTGTCAATGTGCTGCAGCTTGACAGGGCCAATTTATAATAGAGAGGTTTTGTAGCTGAGCCCCAATCTATAGATGACCCAGCTGGGGTCAGATTGTGACTTGAGGAAGACTTCCAAGAGGTCACTCCAGGGCTGATGAGGACTAAGCACTGTCCTACATGGAGTTACTTGCATGCGTTTGACATGAGAATGGATATCGACTGCTGAGGAGACGGTTGAGCACCTGTTAACAGAGTGCCCGGCGCTGGTCTGGGATTTGGACATGTTGGTTCTGACAACTGTGGAGAGATATCTTTAAGGCAATGTCCGCTTGATGAGGATTGCCAGTAAAACAATGAGCTAGGTCATAAGAATAAGCTCAATCCCCATAGAGAATGTTGAATATTTTGTTACTATTAGGCATAATTATTAACTACCATTGCTTTGGTTAGGCTAATTCTCGACAGCTACAAGCTATCTCCTTAAATTGGTCTGCTTTCATCAGCAGTCGATCTCAACTCATGTTTTGTTTGGCCAGCAAGTAAGCTTTACTTTCTTTGGCAGTGATAAATGTCCATGCTAGTCCAGCATCCTCTACACCCCCCAAGAACTAGCATGGAAAAAGAAAACTTCAAATTTTCCTTCAAATTTTCTTTGTTGTCACACTTCCTTAATGATTTGGGAAAACTGCCCCATAAAATTGATGGAGCTGATTCAAAAGAGTGCACACCAAATGAATTCTTTCTGTTTCCGCCCACTCTGGAAACTTTCAGAAGGGACTGCATAGAGGAACACAGCACCTTTATGGAAACAAGTGACATATTTTGATTTAAATTCTACTATCAAATAATAAGGCCTGTTTTAAAAGTTATGAATAGTTTATCTCAAGGATACAATAAATTTTAATATTTTTTAACAATAATATTTATACTTAGATTTAAGCCTCTAATTATATTAAAATTGTTATTTTTCAGACCCATTAACAGCATAGAGAAGAAGCAAGCAAGTTGCTCAGTTCTCAGCTGTGATCGTGTTAAGAAAGAAGTCACCGTTAAAGAGCGCTCTGGGATTCATCCTTTTACTAAGACATACACTTTTGACCATGTTTTTGCTCCAGATTCAGAGCAGATTGATATTTATAAGTCTGTTGTCATGCCTGTTGTGGAGGAAGTTCTCGCTGGCTACAACTGCACTATTTTTGCGTATGAATTTTTAAATTTCTTCTATTTGTCCATTATTTTATTTATTATTTTAACTGAGTTTACTGGTTTGTAGTAAAAAAACTTTGTTTTTTTTACGGGTTGTTTATTATAACTATAATGTATAGTATTTTTGACGTGAGATACATGTATGGTCGGTTGAGTCGGCAGGTCTCTCGACAGACCTGGGTGTTGGGGGGGGATATGGTCTCTGGACAGATCGCGGTGTGGGGGGAGGTAGGGTATCTGGACAGCTTATTCCCATCCTTGGGCGGGCTTTGTTGCTGGTCTCATATAATGTGCAACAAAGCTATAAAATATTTATGTAATGCATATTCTTTCAGTTATGGCCAAACTGGAACTGGTAAAACGTTCACTATGGAAGGGGAGAGAAGTGAAGATTCAAGACTCACATGGGAAGAGGACCCTTTGTCTGGCATCATCCCAAGAGCACTGCATCAAATTTTTGAGGATCTTCAAAAACAAGTATTTTTACTTAATTTTTTGTAGATAATAATGCTATTAAAGTAGTTAATCATTAATATAAAAATAAACCATTTAATTTTAATGAGCAAATAAATATATGCATTTCTTATCTAATCTTTATTTTTTAGCCTGATGTTGAGTTTTCTGTCAGAGTGTCATTTCTGGAACTCTACAATGAGGAAATTTTTGATCTTCTTGGCTCGACCACAGATCCACTTAGGCTTCGCATATATGAGGATAACACAAAGAAGGTATCAGCTCAAACTTTAATAATGTTATCTCTTTATAAGTTAACCATCTGTCTGCATACAAGATCCTTTTATATTTAACATCCAATGCTTAACATTGTGTTGTTAGAAGTTACAAAAATGAAAGTCCAGCTTTGTACCCATGTTGATATATTATAACCTTTAGTCCATACCAAAGTTGTTGCCATGTTCAGTTAGATAATGCACAGTAGTTTTAAAGAAGAGGACATAAACATTGAAATTTCTAAATAGTAAATAATCTGAAAGTGCATTTACATAGCCTTCCACATTCTCTAATTTCTGATGGCTTTGTGCTTCTATGCAGGCACCTAGCTGATGTAACCCTTCTCTGCATCTGCAATTCATTTTGATCATCTTAATCTTGTCCATGAGCTTTCTGCACTTTTAGCATGCTAATAAAGAAGCAAAAGACCACACTTACTCCCTGAATATGTCATAATTTTATGTTAACTTTGCATATTGATTGCTGTTGCTAAGAATTTCAAGATTTTGTCCCCCAACATATGTGCTCATTTTGTATTTGACAAGGTTTAAACTTTAAACTGATTCAAATATTTTGTGTTTGGGGGGGGGTGGGGTGATTAGGCTAGAACTTTGGTCTGTGGGGCTGTTTCAAGCTTTGCTTATTTCTTATATCACTATGTTATGCTATTTGCATCCCAAGATGTGTCAGTATTCTATTTTAATATTTTAAAAAAGTTGGATTCAGAAATAAAAGATATAAAGTTTTTAAAAATTATTTTCCTTATCATTACAGGGTTCAGTTATTATTAGTGGTCTTGAAGAAGTTGTAGTGAGAAATAAAGATGAAGTATTTGAAATATTACAACGTGGCACTTCAAAAAGACAAACAGCAGCTACCTTGATGAATGCAGTGTCTAGGTAATTTTGCTTTTGAAATCTGGAAAATTTGAAATACAGAGTACAATGTTTGTTGTTTTTTTATGTTATATGTTTATTGCAATCTATAGAATTGATTGAATTTGATTTCATTGACAATTAGTAAACTTTAACAGGATAGAAAGAACAAATATTGTGTCCCCAGGTATTTGCTTGCCTAGCAATTTCTTACCAGTGAAGGACTTAGTAGATTTGTTGTAAACAAGCTATTTACTTTTCTAAAGTTGTATTTTTCATTAATCATTGAATATACCATAAAAAACTGTTTTATATTTGAAAATCTAAAATATATTTTGTTCGAAGTAGGAAGTATGTATTTCTCAATTTTACTTACAACTTTCTGTTATTTACCTTTAGTCGCTCCCATTCTGTCTTTTCTGTCACAATTCACATCAAAGAGAACACCATGGATGGAGAAGAACTTTTGAAAACTGGCAAACTTTATCTGGTAAGAGAAAATATTTCCCTTGTTATATTAAGTAGTTAACATCTTTTAGGTCTTTATTGTTTTAATATTGAGTTAAAACTAGTTTCTATTGTGAAACTGGAATAAACTTAATTAACAATTTCATTTAAAATATCACATCACTTTATTTTTCACTACAAATGGTCTTTTTCTTAAACATACCATGAATTTTCAGGTTGACCTTGCTGGCTCTGAGAACATTGGAAGGTCTGGTGCTGTTGATAAAAGAGCTCGCGAAGCAGGTTGGGTTTATAAACAAAAGGCATAAGCTTGTAAATAAACAGCTGTACATTGTTCTAATATTTTTATAAATGTTAAATTGATACCTAATTCATAATGTACTTAAAGAAAGTTTCTAAATAGTTTCCCAAATTTCTTATTGTGAAAATCATTTTTCCAAATTTCATTTTTTAAGGAAATATAAATCAGTCACTACTTACTCTAGGCCGTGTCATAACAGCTTTAGTTGAACATGCACCTCATGTCCCATACAGGTAAAAACAAAACAAAAATAATGCCCTTATGTTAATATAATGTGTAAGCTTGAGTAAGGATAAATATATTTTCTGTTTCCTGCATATTTGATTTGAAAAATATTGATAATTGAATTAAAAGCAGAGTTCATAGAAAATGTTGCTTTGTGAAAAATTAATTTTACTTGCTATTCTTTTCTTTTTAACGCAATTTGCCTTGGGAATTGTGTTTATATATTTGAAATGTCTGGCCAGTCTTTTCGTGCTTTGAACAGCAACTCCTCGTGGACCATACAAGATAGAGGGTTCAGGTGTTTGCAAATATGTTAAGAAGGTCCTAAGGATGTGCACGGGCCAAAAAAATTACCTAAAAGGTTTACTGGATTTCCTAGAAAATATAATAAAAACGAAAAAAATATCGGTATTTTGTCAATTTCTCATCAACCATAACATCTATCAGGTTGAAACAAACGCCAAACGATAGCTAATAATATTTAGAACAATGTTGGATTAGGAATTTTTGTGTTAAATCTCTTTTTGTTCGACTCCCGTAATTTTAGCGGCAATTTGTAGATAGCAATTGTTTTGTTTAGTTTTAATGTAATCTAGAAGATAGTTAATGGGGTTTTCCCGCTTTGTGAATGCTAATGTTTAACTGTTTCACTGTGCGGATTATATTGACACATTCTTGGTGTGACCCTAGAATGATTTCCCTTGAATAAAAAAATAGGAAATTCTTTGTTGGAAATTGTGTTTAAATACTCATTCAAGTTTTTATTACTTATTTTAAAAGTAATATATTAGGGTTACATTTTTTTAAACTAATGAGTAACCTCTTAATCCTTAGAGAGAGTAAACTTACAAGGTTGCTTCAAGACTCACTTGGAGGTCGCACTAAAACATGCATCATAGCCACCGTCTCCCCAGCATCTGTTAATCTTGAGGTTGGTTTTGATCAATACTTTTCAAACATTTTTATGACACCCCCCCTTGAGTTTACTCAGATTAAAAATTAAAAATTTTTTGCCTTAATGTCAAAGGTATAAGGGTACTGTGTGTTTGAATTATTTTTAAAAAAAACTTTAGCAAGCAAGACTGCTGAAGAAATATTTTTAACTTTTTTTGTTTTACAGGAAACCTTAAGCACTCTTGATTATGCTTTTAGAGCCAAGAACATCACTAACAGACCTGAGGTCAACCAAAAGCTTACCAAAAAGGCTTTACTAAGGGTGACTATTATTTCAATTTCTTTTGACATAAAATTATTAAAAGTCTCTATAAAAAGAGTTACCTAGAGACACCTTCAAATGATATAATTTTTAATAATTTGCTTAAAATATTTTTGTAATAGCATTTTTTTGTTTTAGGAATACAATGAAGAGATTGAACGTTTAAGGAGGGACCTTCAGGCTTGCAGGGAGAAAAATGGTATCTATGTTGCTGAAGAAAATTACATGTAGGTTTTCTATTAGACCAGTTTTGAGATTAATATTTAATATACGGTGGGGTCCACTTAACTCGAGCCCTGGTTTTGGAACCGCCAAATTCTATCTTTGTCTTTGCATTTTTTCAGCGGTTAATTCAATTTTTTTAAGTCGCCAAGCCCTAATATTTCGAGCACAAAAGAGTGCCACATTTGAAACTTAACGTCGGTTAGCTCGATCCCCGTCTGTTTGCCTAGCAATGCTCTTTGGCGTTTTTAGTTCAAAACAGTGTTGACATCTGGCTTTCTTCGAGACTTCCGGCTATTGTGTGATTCTACGAGATTTCAATTACCGGATGTTTTGAATTTGATTCCGTGTGTTAATTAATTTGAGTATGTATTCACCAGATGTACTCGAAAATCACGTTGGTGGTCTTTAATCCGTCATTATTTCGCTGTGCATGTTATATTATTATTAAACTTAATTCATTTTCTAATGCATTAATCATTTTATTTTTTAAGATAAATGAATATCTTTAGAAAAGAAAATAAAGGTTTGTATCGAGAATCGACGTTGGTTTTTATATAATTTTAAAAAAATATATATTATTCTTTTAAAATTTAAAAGTTTATTGTTGCTTTGTTACTAGTAAGATATGTGACTGTGACTAACACGCGCGTGGCGCTGAAATCAAATCATTTTCTTAATATTCTAGTAGTTTTATAATATACACGTCATCACTGTTGTAGGTCGAATTCTGATAAGGTCAAGGCCGCATTTGTTACTATTTATATAACAAGTTACACGTATGATTTGATTGATGGAGGAAATTCGAGTGCAGTCTCATAGTGACAGATATCCTGCACATCAAAAGCATTGTACTTAAAATTACCATATCGATATGTTTATTTTTTTTTAATTTCGCCGATTCGACGGGCATTGCAAACACGCGCCATGAGACGAGGCGAAAAATTTGACCTTTAACGCATGCGCAATTATAAACTGGTAACTTTTTTTTTAGAGATGTAATCAAAGTCATTTTACTTTTACTTCGGCAAAATATATATATATATATAAATTCCCAACTAGTCATAACTTTTCCCGACTATTTCCCGGCTTTCAAGACCGGGAAAATTATTTTAAGAGAATTCCCGACTGAGTGAGAACCCTGGGTTATATTTAAATTGATTGCAGTCTCACCCCCATTACGTTATATTTAAACGGTCCTTAAAAATGAACGGTCTTAACCTTAGGTAAGAGTGAAGAAATATTAGGTTCCCGATATTCCGATACGATTTCGATTAAATCATTAAATATCCCAATGCCGTCGACTTAAGCGGGCCCCACTGTATGTAAATAATCTTTTAAAGTAATTTTTAATATTGAATTTAATTTATTTACTTATTGTAACTTTAAGAAATTTTAAGTAACAATAGGGTGATTTTTTTTCTTTTATATCATTAAAAAAAATTCATAGCCATTTCCTAACATCAGTTGGAATGAGAACACTTATTTCTTTGTATGTTAAAATAGAATTTATTCTTTTATTGTTAATGAATAAATATTTATTATTAGAGCTATGCAGAATAAAATCACTCAGCAGGAAGAGGCCATTCAAGATTTTGAAGAAAATATTGAATGCTTAAGGTCGGAGATGAAAAATGTAAGGACATTTTTTCTACTTAAGTGTAGTCACTATTAAAATATTTAAATTAATTTTTACAACTAAATTAAGCCTGTAAGTGTAAGGAAAATTAACTATAGCCTCATTCTAATTAAAACCAATCTATTAGCTTTCAGAGTTGTTTACAGACACAAAGGAAGAATTAAAAGCAACCTCTGAAAACTTGGCTGTAACCTCTCAGACACTGGACGCCACAACTGAGATATTAAAAGAAACAAGTGAAGAACTCTCAGTAACAAAGCAGATTAAAGATGAAAAAGAGTTTCTTTTAAATGAGCATGCCAAGAATGAAGAGGTTTTATATTCTGAGGCTCAGGAAGTAAGTACAGAGCAAGTCATATAAAGACATTAATAGATTAATCACACATAATATAAATATCTTTATGGTCCCTCCATATGTGGTCAATATTAACTTTTAATAGCTCCTGAAGGGCTACTTTCATATCTATATCATATTCCGGACAAAAGGGAAACAACTTCGTTAAGCTTTATTTTAAAGTTTAATTTAGATCAACTTAAAAAAATTTAAAATTCATTTTCTTTTAGTGAAAAGAAAATGGCATTACAATTTGCTTCAAGGCAACAAGGTGGATTATTTTGTAAATAATTATGAAGGAATGTGTTACGTTTTCAATTGACTATTTAAAATAAAATTTTTTTTTATTAGTTTTAATTAATTTGCTTTGTTTTTAAAGCTGCTTTCCACGGCTCAATCATCTATCTCTGATGTCAAAGGACTTCACGATAAGATAGACAGAAAAAAAGCTGTAGAACAGCATAATGATCAGGAAGTTTCTAACTTCAGTGACGACCTTCAGAAAATTCTTAGCAGTGTACAGGAAATGATAAGAAATGTACATCATGAAACTGAAGAACTAAATACACAAGCTTGTTTGAAAATTGGTGAGATTAAAAAAAAATATTTTTTATTAAAGATGGAATAGACATGTAATTTTTATAAGTGTATCTTAACTGATCAGATGTCGTCATAAAGATTTGTTCTTTTAATTTTATGAAATTTCACTGACCAATTTACTTTTAATTTTGATTATACACAAATAAATTTAATAAATATGTTAAATTTTAGATGAAATTGCATCTCAACATAAACAAGAAATTCTGGCTACAAGGCAAAATGTTGAAAGCTATGTTGATTCCATGCAAATGGATTTAAGAGAAACCTTACTCCATCATGATTCTTTTCATCAAAAAGCCCTTGAATGGGGGGAAACAACACAGGAGACATATAACAAATTTCAGGTTAATATATGTGATGTCTAAAAAAAATTATTGTTTGAGTTTCATGACTATGTTGTATTTTCTCATATTTAATTGAAATAAATAAGTTGCGATTTTAAACTTCGATATATCTCAGGATCATGTTTACTTTGTTGCTTTAGCTCAGTTCGGCTCAATTGGAGACAAGAATGTGATCTGTAGAAGTCAGTGCTGATAAATGTTTCTTGTAAAGTTGTATTGTGAATAGGAATGGAGTACCTAACCCAAAATTTCAAGTTCTGTTTGGATGGAGGGAACAGTTTAGTTTCAATACAGTCGAACCCACTTAACTCGAGCCCGGTTAAATCGCCAACCTATTAAGTCGACATTTTTTATTGGAACCGCCAAATTCTCTCTTTGTCTTAGCATTTTCTCATCGGTTAATTCGATTCTTTTAAGTCGTCAAAACCTAATACCTCAAGCACAAAAGAGGGCCAAATTTGCAACTTAACATCGGTTAGCTCGATCCCAGTCTGTTCGCCTAGCGACGCACTCTGGCATTTTTAGTTAAAAATAGCATCGAAATCTCGCTTTCCTAGAGACTTCCGGCTATTGTGTTATTTTACAAGATTTCAAATATAATTACCAGAGGTTTTTATCTTGTTTCACTTTGATCCATGTGTGAATTAGTTTCACGATTAATGTATTCACCCGTGGTGCTCGAAAATCGCATTAGTGGTCTGTAATCGTCATTATTTCGCAGTGCATGCTATATTATTACTAATGTTAATTCATTTTCTGATGCATTATTTTATTTTTTAAGATAGACGAATATCTTTAGAAAAGAAAATAAAGGTTTGTATCGAGAATCGACTGTGGTTTTTATTTAATTAAATAAAAAATTATTATTCTTTTAAAAGTTTGTTTTTGCTTTGTTGCCAGTAAGATATGTGACTAACACGCGCATGACGGTGAAATCAAATCGTTTTCTTAATATTCCAGTATATATATATTATACACATCATCACTGTTGTAGGTCAAATTCTGATAAGGAATGATTTTTTAAAAAATTCGCTTAGTTGCCGAGGTCTAACACACAGTGCGCCTTTATTGTGATCAACGGTGAAGGCCGCAATAGTTAATATTTATATCTCGATCATCGGTCATCTCGGCGCCATTTTTCATACCCCAAGGCCGTCGACTTAACCGGGTTCGACTGTATATGATTTTCACAAACATACAGATATTCAAGTTAAGTGTAAAAAGATTAGTAAACAGATGTATACATTATATTTTTCAAAATGTATTATTTCTGCAGGAGGAAGCTAAAATATCTTGTCATAAAATGCAAGCAGAAATTACAGAGCAGTTAAAGAAAGTGCAAAAGGATTATCGGGATCAGACTAACCTATTGAAAGAGACTAAAGCTATTCTCTGGGATCAGGTGAATTTATGACAATTTGTCTTCAAGAAAGGCAAAGTTTTAAAACATTTATGAAACATGTAATATTTTGAATGTTGATATATATAAATGTATAGGGTAATACCTGAATTTGTATTTCTCTGAGTATGGTACTTAGCCCCAAAGCACAAGTCTCAATACCTCTCACAGAAATCAGTTAATCCATTTTTAGTTTAAAAGATAAATAAAAAGCCTTAAATATGCTTTTTTTTATACCATTACAATTATTTAATTTATGAAATCTATAGTTTTAAAAACTACGTAAATATAAAAATTGCCTTCCATTAACTTTGTTGAGCTTGTGACAATTAAATATTTATTTTAATTACACTAGTATCAATTACAAAAGTTTCTTTATCTGTTTTGGAAGTGATTAAGTGAAGAGGCTGTAGTGAGCATGTGGTAATCCTTTTGTTATTCATGCTATTGACATCGTCCTCACAAATTACACACATTTAGTACAAACTCAAAAAATCTTTACTGCTAATATTGTATTACACAAATGCCGAAAAAAATCTACACTAAAAGCCAGTACGTAAAGGGTTATATGTATAAAATATAAGATGCAAAAATTGATATTTACTCTCCCCATCTCCCACTTATGGACCCATTCCTCTATGCTTAAAGACTTATAGAATTAAATTCTCTCAAACCACCCACACCTCTTCCAATTTGAAATTAATTTTAGTCATAGGAAAGCAATCTTTGTCTATGTACAACTTTGACCCAGCCAGGTTCACAATTTACTTAATTAGGTACGTTGGTCCGTGTGCAAACTACAAAATTCCGCGTGCAAAGTTGCACACCATCCATTTTTGTGTGCAATATTTTACAAAATTTGCTGCACGGCATTTGTCAGATATCTGCGCGGCCGCGCAGCTTAAAGGCAACATTGCCCCCCAGCTCCCCCATGCACATGGATATATATTTATATTAAATAATAACAGCAACACAGTTACAGCATCAGAGCTTGGGCAGTACAGCGCTGTTTATATCTTAGTCTAGTTTTTTTCTAGAGGACAAATCAAGGAATGAAAAATGTTTGCACATCAAAAATTAAGTGTTGGCATGTTGAATTACCTATGTATTTTTTTCTTTTAAATGCATACTAATCCTACCCTATATTTACAGAAAGAACAAATGTTTTTAAGTTTGACAAAGTGCCATTCTGAGATTATTTCCTACTTGGCAAAGATGGTATCATCTGGCTGTCAGCATAATGATGAACTCAACAGACAAAATGTTGAGATGAAAAACTATTTAGAGACAATATCAGCCAGAGAATCTGTTTTAGAAGAGGTAAGAATTTTAAGTGCTTTAAAATCACAATTTCTAAGGCCATCTTAGTTAACAATCAATTTTTTAAAGTTACCTATTCTCCTCATAATTGCTGTCCTCTCAATGTTTTAAAAGTCAAGTACCTATATTCTAATAATAATATTAATATGACAGTTTGATGAGGTTTTTCAATCCTTATAATATTAAGCAATTAAAAACGAACCTCCTTAACTAGTGATTTTGTGCCAGACTTCTGCTGATTGTTAAGTGATGAGTATTTCAAATGTAATTGTATTGTTGTATAAATTTACATCAGTTTTGTTTTCTCCTTCAGCAACTTAAAGAATTATTATCCACACGGAGGAAAGAGTATAATCAAATGATGGAAAAGGTAAACGTCATTAATTCTTATATTGTCAGTCTGTAGAAGATATGCTCTTTTTTAAAAAATATTATTTTTTTTATTTACAACTGTTAATGATTTTCCTTTTTCAGACAAAGACTCATCTAGATACACACCACAAGTCTAATGCTTTATTTACAGTTGAGCTAAAAAGGTGTGTGTGTGTTTATCTTTTATCTAGATTAAATTAGCTCCAAGAGGATTCAATCTTTTAATTTGCCTTTTTTTTCATTTCCCCAAAAACTAGTATTTTAATGGAAATTTTTATATTGTTTCATTATTTGCCCTAACAAATTTTCAGACAAGAAAAGGAGATGTCCGGATTCATGGAAACACACATTCAGTCAATAAAGGATCAAGTTCAGACCTATGTTGAAAAAAATGCTGATGTTGTAGAAATGGTATGTTTCTGATATTTAATTATTATTCTGTTTAAAATATGTTTAAATGTATATAAAATATATTAGTTTTATCATTTTAAAATATCTTTTTATTGATTATTTCTTAATGGTGCACTCCTTGGCTGTTTTAAAAAGGCTCTATGAGTTTGAAACTTGGTCATCTTTTTGTTTTTCTTTTTCACTATGTTTGAGTTTACAATTTTTAGGTTGCCCAGACTCTGGTTCTTGGAGATGAAGTCTTCCCTTCAACAATAAACAAGACAGAAGCTGCCATTGAACAAAATGATAAGGTTGGAATATTTCAAGTGATTTATCAAAACAAGTCATCCAAAATACTCTTAAAACTGTTTAATTATTTATTCAGATTTATAAAGTTTTAATTAGCTTACATTAAAATGAAATTTTTAAAGGAAGTAACTACTTTTCTTTTTATTCATTGGAGTGCTAAAATTTTACATTTTGGTAAAAGACAGTATTGCATACAGAGATTATGAATTTTATGAAGATGTATTCCCCTATTTTAAAATGAATTTTATTTGTACACCATCAGTTTTGGTATGTTGGCTCTGATTCATTGCAACAAAGCATAAATGATTTGAACAAGTTTTCAGAAGGGTTCAAGGATGGTCAGGAAAAGAAACTAGAGGTGAGTATCAGCTATAAAATAATGATAACATGTTAGACATGAAAATCTGTCACTCCTCTGTACTTGTGATTATCACTTGTCAAGTTTACAGGTTGTTTA
Source organism: Ampullaceana balthica (assembly GCA_944989445.1). NCBI lineage: Eukaryota > Metazoa > Mollusca > Gastropoda > Lymnaeidae > Ampullaceana > Ampullaceana balthica. Next base: position 110,642 of record CALYLW010001266.1, on the reverse strand, counting down.
TTGAGTGTATTAGAATTCAAATTGACTGACCCTTTCAATCACTTTCATGTCTTGAGGAAAAATGAATCCAAAAATGCCTATTCAAATCCTAATGCGGTTTGTTAAAAGCAGTGGAAAGCTAACTAACAACCTCTCTCTCTAAACATTCAATGATACTCCTGCTAAAAATTTCATGTGCACCAAAAGACAGAATTTAGACAAATTATATGGCAATAACCATTACATAAGTAATCCCATAAAAAATGTGTCATTAAAACAAGAGAGAAAAGACATGTTTAAAATTTTCTCTCCATGTATTATAAAATTTATCTTTATTTTGGTTTTTCCTGTTTCTTCAACTCAATATGTCTGCTGTGTGCATGAAAATTTGTTTATTAAAAAAAAAGTCAGGCTCACAAAAATGTCATTTAGTTGTATCCTATTGTAATGGTCTGTGTAGGCATCCTGATAAAAAGTTTCAGGACCCCTTAAGTAAATTTATGAATTCTTTAAAGCTAAAATGTTGATTACATACATATTTTATGTTGCCATTGCCATGTATTTTCTCTTATTGAAATATTTTACATGTTAATATTTGAAGGATTAAATTTACTTTAATGAGAATTTCAGTTTTTATCTGCAAAAATGAAATCTTACTATAATTTTTTTTTATTTTGTGCATTAACAGTCTATGAAAGCTCATTGCAACCAACATGCCTCTACAATTAAAGCAAAAATGGAAGAAGACAATGCAGCTTTCAGTGAAAAGACTTCACATGCATCAAATTTACTAAGTTCAGTCTTTAGTACCCTTGACCAAGGTTTAGAAAAGCCAGATATAGAGCTTGAGCACTCAAAAGACTTCGTGGATGAATTTTTTACAAAACGTTTGAAAAAAGACATGCCAACCGGTAATTATATACTAATTTGTCAATATCAAGTATAATCTAGGGTATTAAAAAAAATTTTTTTTAAAGATTTATTTTTTAGTCTTAACCAGTATTCTTTTTTTAAAATTTCATTTATGGGCCATCCATATAATACGTACGCAAGGAGGGGTCTGAAATTAATGGCATTTTGCGTATGATGCGTAGGGGGGGAGTGTACATACACACAAATTTAATTTGCATAATACTAAGCCTAGTAATGTAAACCGCGCAGGCTGCAAACGGCATTCGAGGCCGAGTCAAGACTGATAAGCAATAATGTTTTATAATTTAATGCAAAAGAAATTCCTGAACTGTTAGTTACTTGGAAGCAATTAACATTTGATTGAGACCAAACGGTCTGATTTATATTTCTTGAAATCAGTCAAAGGCTCATTTTCAAATAAGAAACACTGCTTTTGTTGGGGAAGGGGGAGGGGCAAAACTTTATGACGTCATATTTGAGGGGGAAGCTAACCTTTTTGTGATGATGTGTGAAGGGGGGGGGGTGGGCAAATATCGCGCGACGTCATTTAATGACGACCCCATACAAGTTCTAGCACGCGGGTCTTATTCCAAACAAAGGTGGTATAACATGCATAATGTTTCGCGTCCAAATTGGATGTATACCAATTTGGACTTATACCAAAGCAGACACATACCGACTTAACACTGTATTCAAGTCCCACAAACTCATAGCACCATTAAAATTCAAAATGAGTGGGTTTTTTTTGTTGTTGTTTTCTTCTTTTTAAAAAAAAATAATTTATATTTACATCAGCGAGAAATACTAAATTGGAAGTGCTCCTGTGGTATTGCCGAATCCGGCGAAATTGGACTGGAGCCGGATTTGTAAAAATGGCTAGATTCCGGATTTACCGGAGCTGGAGCCAAAAACCGGTACATCCCTATATACTTTAAATTAATTTTTTCAGGGGGGGGGGTAAGCGAATTCTCCGTGACGGAGAAAAAGAGAAAAGCCCTATTGGCCTATAAAGCTGCCCCAGGACCTGACACACTACAATGTCTCATAAATGCCAGAAACACAGCCCAGAAGACTGCACGTTTTTGCGCCAACACTTATGTAAAAGCATTCAATCTGCCGCCGATCAAGGAGATATAAAAAAAAATGTACAAAGGATCAAAAAGGCCACTGGACCCACAGTATCAAAGTCTGCTCCAATTACGTCAAAGTCAGGTGTGATGATGGCAGAACGAGACCAGCAGTTGCGGCGCTGGACTGAGCATTATCTAGAACTATATGCGACACAGAATGTAGTAACTGACTGCCATAGATAGAATCCCAGAACTACCAGTTCTAGATCAGCTTGATGCCCAACCGCCATTGGAGGAGCTTAGTAAGGCAATCGATCATCTGAGCAATGGGAAGGCTCCAGGTAACGATGGCATTCCTGCAGAAGTAGTTAAGTACGGCAAGCCAGCACTACTGAAGCCTCTGCACGAACTCATATGCGATTGTTGGGAACGCGGACACATCCCACAGGAAATGCGCGACGCCAAAATTGTCACGCTTTACAAAAACAGAGGTGATTGCAGCGATTGCAATAACTATCGTGGTATCTCCTTACTGAGTACTGTGGGAAAGGCCTTTGCCAGAGTGGTCCTTGCACGCCTGCAAATTCTGGCACAAAATGTGGTTTTCGGGCTGGCCGATCAACCATGGACATGATTTTCTCACTCCGTCAGCTACAAGAGAAATGTCGGGAGTAACAGAAACCCCTCTTCATCGCCTTCATAGATTTAACGAAGGCATTTGACCTGGTCAGCCGCAAGGGTCTGCTACGTATACTGGAAAAAAATAGGATGTCCGCCACTGCTTCTCTCCATCATCGAGTCCTTCCACACCAATATGCACAGCACAGTGCTCTTCGATGGTGCCACCTCAGAACCCTTCCCAGTTTGTAGCGGAGTCAAACAGGGCTGTGTACTGGCTCCAACATCTTTGGTATCTTTTTCTCGATGCTATTGCGACATGCTTTCGAGGTCTGCTCCGAGGGTGTGAACATTCATACCAGGACGGATGGAAACCTATATAATATCAGCCGGCTCCGTGCGAAGAGCAAATTGGAAAATGTATTAATCAGAGAGTTGCTCTTCGCGGATGACGCAGCCCTTACCTCACATACAGAGGCAGGACTCCAACAGTTGGTCAATAAGTTCTCAGAGGCATGCAAGGATTTTGGTTTAACGATTAGCCTAAAAAAGACCAACATTATGAGACAAGGCACTGACCGCCTTCCAGCAATCTCCATTGAGGGAACAATGCGCAGCTCACAGCTAGGACAAAAATCACGGTGTACCAGGCCTGCGTGCTCAGCACACTCCTCTATGGCAGTGAGTGCTGGACGACCTACGCCAAGTAAACAAAGCAGCTAAACAGCTTCCACTTACGATTCTTGCGTAGGATTCTACGCATCAAGTGGCAGGACAAGATCACCAATGTCTAGGTACTCAGAAGAAGCCATATGCTGAGTATGCACTTAATTCTGAGTGAGAGGCGCCTGCGGTGGTTAGGTCATGTCCGCAGGATGAGCTGGGAGCGCATTCCTAGAGACTTGCTTTACGTTGAGCTGGCAAAGGGTATGAGAAAAAGAGGTCGCCCCTGCTTGCGCTTCAAGGACGTCTGCAAGAAAGACATGTCATTGGCACAGATAGACCATAAAACATGGGAGACCATTGCCGAGGAGCGCACCTCCTGGTGGGCAAAAGTGGGTGAGGGCATTCATGTCGTGGAAGCATCCCTCATAGCTTTGAGTGAAGAGAGAAGGGCAGGGGGGGCAGAGGAGCAGGAGTACACACCATCGTCCCATGAGGACGGACGGTTGCCATACTTATACTTATATATAATAATATATATATATATTAGGGCTGTGGAAATTAACGATTAATTAATGGACGGTTACCATACAATACAATTTTTTAGGGGGGGGGGTAATCAAATTTTTAAGTACGCATAGGGGAGGGGGTCCCAAAAATGTACGGGATGCAACGGGGGGGGGTCAGGAAATACGAATTTTGTGCGTACATAATATATGGATGGCCCCTTATATAGATGCATTCTCCCTGCACAGCATTTTATTTAAAAAATTGTATTTAATGATGTTAAACTTTGTTTCATGCATAAAAGTTTTCACTCTTTTTGATGTAAGGGGTCACGCTATTACTTCAGATTTTCTGATAGATTTATTTTTTTCATAAAACTATTTGACCTAGTTAAATAAATACTTGTATCTGACATATTATTAATGTTTTGCATAACTAGGCATGAAATTAGTCAATAATTTTTTACTTCTAGGATTTACACCCCAACGATGTGAATTTAGATATCCACAAAAGCTTACTAAAACAAATGATCATGAGGCTTTGCTGGAGGAATTTAGAGCCCAAAAGTCATCTCTGGATCCTTTAGTTGTGAACCTTAATGAAAAAATACAAACTGCTGATGATGACCAAGTAGTTCAAATTGTACCCGAGGTAATTTCATTTTGAAAAATCTTATAGGTCACCAAATTTTTTATTAAATAGTCACATTAATTAATTTTTTTATGTTGCAATTGTACACATTTTGCACTTGTTTGTTTTAGGAATTGCGACGCAGTGAGGGCAATCTTAGTGCTGCCGGTAGTGAGAAATCTTCATTTTCTGCTGTCAGCACTTCTGGTGTCTCTTCTACTAGTGCCAAAAGCAAAGTATGTTTTATTTAATTTAATATATACAGTGGAAACCATTTATCTCGACCTCGGTTAACTCACCAACCCTATTAAGTCAAATCTTGGAAGGGTACTGCAAAGTTCTTTATGTCTTAGCATTTTGTCATCAAATTTGCATTTATATATGTTATATTTTAGTTATTATAGTGCTCATTTGTAAGGCTTTTTAATTTATAAGGCTTTTTCGAGTTAAGTGGGCTCTACTGTATATCATTTCAATAATCCTGAAGGGATAACCATTTTTTAAGATCGGAAGACCCTGACACTACTATATATTAAATTATCATGCCTATTAGCATTAAATATTTGGTAATTAGGCTCTAAAATGATCTTATATGGAATTAATTCAATAATATACTAAATTTAGTTGTTTAAACCCTACATATTTGATATTATGAAATACCAATTACCATAATGTGCAGTGTGCAGAATAGTTGTCATTGGTAACCTCATTAAAATTCTACTGCTTCTATTAAAATAATAATTTATTCACATAGTTTCATTCACAAAAGATTGTGTGCACACAAAAAAATTGAAATATTTGTCAGAAAAAGTTAAATTACAGTAATTAATCATGAGCCAAAAGTGATTTCTAATTTTCGCTAGTATATTTAATTAGTTGGAAGCTTATGATTTAAAATATTGCTGCCATTTTGGTTTTTGTTTATTTCGATCATCAGTTATCTCACCACTTTTTGCAACCTTCAAGGCCAGCGACATCTGGTTTCCACTGTATTTTTTGGAATGTTAATTCTATTCTGGTGTTGTCAGGGCATTTAACTTATATCATTGATTGGGAAATTTCTTTGTTAAGCTTCATTGGATATTTTTTTCACTCCTGTTTATCACAATTTCAGCCTTGTGACAATGACTGGCCTATTCTTAAATTTTTTCAAAATCTTCTAAACATGTCACCGTTATATGGGAAAAACTTTATTGTGATAGGACTAAAATAATTCACTATTACTGTTCATCTCATATTAGAACGGGTGGGGGAGTAACACCATTGATACTTGAAGCCTCTAAAATCTATTGACAAAAGAATACATGGCTTTAGTATGGTCTTTAAACCTGCAGTTTTCTTATGAATGGGGATTATTTTAGAATGAAACACTAAGAAATATGTGTGTTATATTCTAAAGACTCCCCAAAATATTTAAACCATGGACCTGATTTGCTTAGTTGTCTTTGTGTGAAACAGTTTGTTTTTTTCGTCAAGATGTCTGATGCTGAAGCCTGCAAAGAAAATAAACCAAGAGCTATGAGACCACCGCAGACTACTAACACAAAGAGGATTCCCAAAACTACCACCAAAACACCAACAAAGAATAAAACACCAAGCAAGTCTGCTAACCAGAACCAACAGATTCCCAATGTAGGAAATGCCCGGACCAGATTGCCTTTAAAATCTAACAATCCATCATCTTGATTTTGCTGTTGTTTTTAACATTATTTTCTTTATGACAAATGGTACAGCTCTTACCATACTACCCTTTTTTCTAGGGCATGTAAACTGTTTAAAAAAGTATTTCTAAGTTATTTTGTTATCTTAAACATTATTTGCAAGAGAAATTTAAAGCATGTTAAAAAATTGTGTAATGTTTTTAATTGAACTGAACATTTCATTTCACAAATTATTCTTAACAATGATAAAGATGTAATCAAAATTGGTTATTCATTTTTAAGGCCTTTTTTTTTCTTCCGAAACACATTTGAATACATAGTGTACAATAAATATTTAATATTCTTTGTACTTAATTAGTTTGAAATATGATTAGATTTACTGCTGTCAATGTTCCCGCTAAGGTTAGTTCATCGTGCAAATGAAAATTTGTGTGCAAAGTTACACAGCATCCATTTTTTGTTGAAAATTATACACCCCACCAACACAGTTACAATCCTTATCGAAATTTGCTGCGCCATAATTCTAAATTGCTGCGCGGGCTCTGTCAGATATCTACTAGGCGGCGCAACTGCGCAGCTAAAAGATAACTTTACTCACAATATTTCTAGCATTTGACATCCTCAGAGATAACATTAAACTGATTAAGTTTTAATTTTCAAAAGGATTTTTCTTTTGCTAAAAATAAATTTCTTATTATTATTGTTTTGCTGCTCTCATTCATTAAACCTAAATGATCATGTTGGATACATCTAATACATATTTTTAGAAATTCATTTGCCTCAACATAAATGTATGTAAGAAGTAACATTGGTTGAATTGTCTTCAGTCTTAGAATATTTCAAGTCCGAAATATTCTAAGAGTATATTAAAGGTCTTTTGTATATTTCTATATCAATCATTTATTTATTTTTTTAAATCCGATATTATTGTTTTGATCTTGCACTTATCACTGAAATTAGTTCTTAAAATAGAATCTGTCTTTTAACCTGTACAAACTTTAAAGTGTAGTACATTTATTTACATAATTTTTGCTATAAATGTATTTTTTGGGGGGTTAAAACAAGCTCTTAGCCTAAAATGTTTTAATACTTTTACTGTATATAAATAAGCTTAATTTTTAATAAAACTTAAACCCCAAAACCCAACACAATAATAAAAACACCAAAGTAGGACATACGTCAAGATTTTCAGTTATTTTTTTTTCATTTCTTGTCTTGACTTTTCAGAATTAAGTCCTTTTTTCAAATGTTTTTGATAAGTTTTTGATTTAACTTTAATTAAAAAGAAACTTGATATCAATAACTTTGTTATTGTTTTTTTTAAAATAATAATTTTATTTTTGTTCCATTTTCATGAATCATCTTGATAATTGTTGGATCCTATTATGGAAACAGAAAAGGATAAGACAACAAAGTAAACTACTGATTACATATTTCATTTATTCATACATTTATCATCAGGCTTGTCCATACGTCTAATGTAGCCTTGTGAATGGGAAAAAAATAATTTCCTATTGAAGTACATGTATTGTAAATAATTCAATAAAGTAAATGTTACTTCACCACCACGAAGAGTAAAAATTTTATATGAATTATTAGATACTTAAAGGCTCCCTGGCAAAATGTTATATTAGTAAGTACATTACAACAATAAAAAAAAACAGTTTTTTTTTAAAGTTCCACACTAGAATACTCAATAATTCATAACAAATTCAGAGGTTTACACATTTTAATCTACTGAAACTAAAATTGCTCTTATCTTTCTCCACATGCCATTCTTTTTTTTTAACACTGAAACTTTAGATACCATTTTATTTAGGTAGTAATCAGTGAATTATGATTGACTGTCAGTGCCAGGGATTCTCACTTTAATGAAATTCATTAGTACAAGTGTACTGTCAATAAGACTGAATAGACCAATAAAAAAGGATTAAATAAAGTTCAATTAAATTCCTCTTCCTGTCAGATAAGTTGGCCATAAAAACAAATGTAGACTTTATTTCTGTATCTGTAAGATAGTGTGACAGAAAGTCTTGAAAGAAATACCATCAGTTTGATATTTTATTGAGAAGCAGTATTGTGTCACTATGTAGACTGCCGCCTTAATACTCAATCTGACCATGAACCATCCTACATAGGAAACAAAACAAAAAATTACACAAATTGTGTAATGAAAACCAATAAATTTGAGCTTGATTATGAAAACTAACAATAACAAGTGTACACGAAAGTAAACGTTTCGGCTAATGCCTTCATCAGTGTGACGAAATTTGTGTTGACTCAAATATCTGCTACCCAGCCTACGGGTGAAACAAGGGGGATAACTCACACACGCTTGATTAGCTCGCCTGTGTCAACGGAACCCAATTAAATATGCAAGGATGTCAGGTGAAAGAGTCCAACCTCTTTGTGAGATGGAAAATAATTAGAGGCCAATCGGACACAACTGGACAAAACCGCCCCTCAGGGTATAAATACCAGCGCACCCCTGGATCTCGTTCTCTTCTTTTCCGGCCAACGACCACAGCATCAGAACAAACGAAGTGTAGTATTCGCGTCAAGATTCTATCTGTGTCCATCCTTGGTCAAGAGAGCCGACAAGTACATCCAAAACCCAGAATCTGGTAAGAGTGAGCTCTTGCTTTATTTGCCGTATTTGTATAGTATGCATTACATGTAAATACTTATATATGAACCATTGAATTTTCCGGTTGTAAAATTGTTGGAATGTTTAAGCCCCACGGTCGACAGCTCGCCATGCGGGACCACGTGGGACACGTGAACATTCCATGTTGTTATTTAACTGTGTGATTACCCACGCTCTCCATCGAATGGATGGTTTGAGCTAGATTTTCACAAAATAAGATGCATTTAATATATTTATATATGTTGAACCATGTGCCCGGGTGTCAGCCAGCTAGGTCTGCATCCGTGGTTTAAGACTTAGACCCAGTCTAAGCACACCCCCCCCCATTATTAAATTAATAATTCACATTGTACATGAATATATGTAATCCACTTTTGGCACCTTGATCTGAAGGCTTGGTTGTCGGAAGGTGGAATATAGACAGACTGAATTAGAGAAACTACCCTAGTTTTCTTTTCTGTTTTAGTCTGGTTCCTGGATACCGGACCTGTGCAGAGAGGCAACACGCACTCCCGTCCACAGTCCAACCCAGGCTGACTTGTCGTCATACCCGATTGGTCACACACCGTACCAATCGAAGCTGGTGGCCACACACATAGCTGTGCCCCAAAGCTCGCACATCACACACGTGAGTGCGAACGATAACTTATCACACATCCTGTGAAAATTAATGCCGTCTTAACCCGAGACGAGATAGCCAACACGCCCCCAAGCATCGAGTATCAGGAGCACGCCCAAGTGACCTCCTTACTCAACACGCCAGCCAGAGGAACGACCTTGCAGTACCAACTGCGTCCGCCCCTCAACCGAAGGAACCCGGCGCAGGGCGAGGTGACCCAGAGTTGACCCAGTGTTATCCAAGCCAGTGAACCGCAGCGGCCAGGAAGGACTTGCAGAACCAACCATCCCGCCCCTTACACAGGACACGGGTGGGGCAAGAACACCTGCAGCCAACATCAGTACGAAGCACAGCCCGTGGAGCTCGTGAGGCACCTCTACCCGCCCCAGCTACAGAGGGAACCCGGAGTAGATGAGACGACCCACAGCACACAGTGCAACTATAAGTACCCACCATTAACATAAAGTTAATTGCAACTTAGCCTAATGATGATGATTAATGTTATGTGAAGGGGACATTGCATTGCAGCCATCCAATCCTTGTAAAGAGTGTATGATAAATTAAATTGTGTTAAAATTCAACCTTTTAGTTTGTTGATTGTCGTATGCGAGTAGATCACTAAAGTATACCTTGTGAGCGAGATTAACTTAAACATACATATATATATATATATATATATATATATATATATATATATATATATATATATATATATATATATATATATATATGCCCCTAGACAACAAGCCACCTAAGATTTCATAAATATCGCCACAATCAGTACAATAAAAAATAAAATACGTACTTACACTTACATAAGTAATAAAATTATATTTAAATTCTTAAAACATACTATAATATATATGACTAGGGGCAAGTACCCGGCTTTTCCAGGGTTTAACAAAACAACAACATGAAGGACATTATCGTCGCAGGGTAAGGGATGTGGACAACGGCAAAAACAACAACTGCAACAAAACAACAACAAAAAAACATCAACTACAACAGCAGAAGTTAACAACGAGTTATGAGTTATTTATTTTAACTATAATGAATAGTATTTTTGAATTGATGCACATGTATGCCGGTCGAGACGGCTGTGGGGGAGGGGGGAGTTACAACAACATGCCACCGAACGGTGGCGGAACGTCCTTGGACGGGCTTTGTTGCTCGTTATATTATAAAAAGCAAAAAATCGATTTTAACACGGGAAGAGGTGGATAGCTTCACATACCTTGGAAGCATCATGGACACACAAGGAGGGACAGACGCCGATGTAAGAGTGAGAATTGGCAAAGCAAGATCATCATTTAAACAGCTGAAAAAAGTTTGGAACTGCAACAACTTGACTCTTCATACCAAGGTCAGGATATTCAACACCACAGTAAAGCCTGTCCTACTGTATGGAGCAGAAACATGGCGAATAACAGCAGCCATTTCTAAAAAGCTTCAAGCCTTTATAAATACATGTCTCCGAGCAATTCTCCGAATCCGCTGGCCAAATGTCATCACCAATGAGGACCTCTGGCAACGCACACAACAAGAGCCAGTGGAAGAGCTAATACGCCAGCGCAGATGGAGATGGATTGGCCACACTCTCAGAAAGCCTACATCCAACATTGTGAGACAAGCCCTCACATGGAACCCCCAAGGCAAAAGGAAAAGAGGTCGTCCCAAAATGACCTGGAGAAGAGAACTGGAGGGAGACACAAAAATGAGCGGGCACAGCTGGGGGCAGATTGAGAGACTGGCGCAGGACCGGGATGCCTGGAGAGACTTTGTTCGCGGCCTATGCCCCAGATGGGACGAAGGGCGATGATGATATTATAAAAAGCAAAAAATCGATTTTAACACGGGCCACAGTAAGTTTCATGTCGAGAGGTTATATCGTTCTTTCAACGACGCAAATGGTGTATCTAGGATATTTTGCGCCCAGGGACAAATTATAAAATAATAGGGCTTTTAACGATTAATTTAAATTTAATCGTTAACTTTTGAAAAATTGTAACGCAGTAATTCATCAGAAGAGCTGTCGTCATTTTCTGTCTCTGTGTCAGACTCTATTACTGCAATTAGCCTATTACGCTTTTCATTTGGTTTGATAAGTAGGCGAATTGTTAGAACCATGGTAGGCAAATGATTTCTCACAATGAATATAATAAATTTTATCAACATTTTGAGCATTCCCGTCAGTCAATAGTTTAAAACCAAAAAGTTCGTGTAATCGTCAGGAAATTTATTATTTATCGGCCGCTTTTTTTTCTTATTTATCTTTTTACAGTTTGACTTCCAATAATTTGTAAGTGATGGGGTCGATAAATCGTTAAAAAATAATTTAATCTTTAAAAAATGTTAACGATTAATCGAGAAATTAATCGTTAATTTCCACAGCCCTATTAAAAATTATAAAATTGGCGCCCCGACCCTTTCCGTTTCATCAAATTTTGTTTTATGATATAACGTTGTAAGCCTCATTTTTGCGCACCTGTACCTTGGAGTCCGGGGACATATTTACCGCACTGCACCACATTGTTACGATTTGGACCGTCGCACAGCACAAAAGGGTTTAACCCTTTAACGGGTAGTGGCAAAATAGACGCCACCACCAAAATCAATGTTTTTAAAGCTCAGTGGCCAATATTTTGCCGCGCGTATTTGTCGCAGTATCTTCCCTTACATAAAAGAGGTCGAAACCCGTTTACACAAGAACTTCCACTCTTTTTTTTGGAGTAACACATTGACGTGGTGTGTTAGGGTTGATCCACTTGTGATGGTGGCCTGAGTTTTGCAACAAATTAACATTTCACAGTAAGTATTATGCAATTCTTTGGTTATTTTTTTGAATAATAGTGGTTAAAGTTTCTCTTTTTTTGTTTTAGTTATAATCTACTGTTGTGAAGTGAACATGTCAAACAAAAGTGATATTGATGGCATAATACTTGCCACTGACTGTACCTGAATTAGAGGGTGGCATTATATTTGCCACTGACTGTATTTAGTTACCATATAATATATATATATATAGCACTTCGTTAGTAAACTATTCATCTTTTTCCTTCTTTATGTTGCAGATGGCTCAACGTCAATACTTTTCTCAACAAGATTTCATAGAATATCTTGACATCCCTCATGATTCAGGGTCTGAAGATGATGAAGAAGACAATAGTTACAGGGAATGTGAAGATGTAGATTCAGAAAGATCCGATCCTCGTCGCGCGTCCAGCAATGAAAAAACTAAACGTGACCCTGAAAACAGAGCTGGCGATTCTTTTGACAGACTTTCCTTACATTCAGAAAATGATGAAGAGATTACAGCTGACAGTGAAACTGATTCACCAGATGATGAAATAGCTTCAGATGATGAAGATCTTCTTTGGAAAAAGAAACACCCCCCCCCAGTCGGAAACGATGGTGAATTTATATTTTGATGACAAACCGTTAGAACCAATTCATCAGTTTTCAAAAACAGATTCAGCATCAGCATATTTTTACAGATTTTTTGACAAAGAAGTTATTGATTTTATTGTTGAGCAACTAATCTTTATGCTTCCCAGAAAAAAATTGAAATACTGGAAATACACAGAAAGATGGTTCCAGGATGTCCATCAAGTGCCCCCCGCCAGTTGTACAGTACACTAGGAGAATGGGTGGTGTTGACAGATTTGACCAAAAGAGATCTTTTTATGAAGTTGGCAGAAAGTCAAAACGGTGGTGGCTACGAATCTTCTATTTCTTGTTGGATTCTGCTATTGTGAATGCGTTTATTTTTCGCAACATTGTTCACAAACAAGCTCCAGTCCAAATGATTGATTTTAGAAGACTGTTGGCACAAGAACTGTGTGGAACATTCTGCAGCCGTAAACGCCCCAGTTCACACTTCTCAAATTTCTCCAAAAAATCCAAGGCAAATGCTCCCACAAAAGAACTAGGGGTTCCTTTGGCAATTCGTCTCGGTGATGTCGGCGTTCATCTACCAGCTGATCTTGAGTCCTTCAGAAGATGTCGGTACTGCAGTACCAAGACCAACAACAAAAGGTCAAAAATTCAATGCTCAAGATGTCAAGTGCCATTGTGTGTCACTCCCTGCTTTTCTTTATTTCATCAGTAGAAAGTGACTAAGATCATATTTTTCTGATGTTCAAAGTCACAGTTGTTATGTGTGGTCAGTGGCATCTATATTGCCACCTTCACTGTACTACATGGGCAGTGGCAATCTTAGTGCCAACCCCCAAGTACCAGAAACTCTACAAATGTAATGTTAGTAGCTTGATTTTATGTCATTTGAATCGCATTTTAAATAAAATGATCACACACAAAACTTCCAGCTATTTGTACTTTTCTCCGCCCTTTAAAGGGTTAACTTTGATTTCCCTACTGATACGAGCGGACGTAGGTTCACATCAAACAATTATATAAGACACCTTAACAATGGAGAGAAAATTACCAGAAAAGGTTGGCCTATTCTGTAGCTAAAGATTCTGTTGTCGTTTTGCCTCTACTGCAAAATTTGTGCAATGACTACTTCTTTGCAAACGATGGTTATGGAGATTGGCAGCATGTAGTACAAATCCTAAAAAATCATGACAGTACAAAAAACATTTTGTCTTGAATGTAGTGTTTGCTTATAACTTCTCAAACAATAAATGCTACTTCTCAAAGATTTTGGAATGCAGACACTCATCATTGGACGCTGTTTTTCAACGGGTATTTTCGATCGTCAAACTAATGCAATAGCTGCTTTGCATTTAGGGATAGCAAAGAAAATTAAAATGAACATTGTCAGAGGCGTCAAGAGGTTTGGTGTTACCCAGTGCGGTAGCTCATGTGCCACCCCTCACGACTTACCCCATAGACCTCCTCCGAGCCTGCCAGTTCCAAATAACGGGAACATACATAATTTTACGTTTTGGTGCCACCTCTTGTGATGGTAACACCCGGTGTGGTCCGCAACCCCCTAATGACGCATCTGAACATGATAATGGAATATTTTTAAAGCTAGTCCAACTTTTAGCTGAAATTGATCATGTCATGGAGGAGCATGTAAGAAGTGCTTTAAATAAACAACATAAAAAAGCGCAAACTTGAATAATTTTTTTTTAGTCCCATAACCACGTGGTCGTTTTAACCCCGTAGTAGTAGGGGGTTCTAATGTTTCCATTAGAACATTTTCGGGCTTGATAGACCTGGCGGCGCCCATCCCTCTCCAGGCCAGCGGAGGATTTTCTTAGCGTTAGTCATTCATCAACATTTTTATAGTGGCTTTAAATTTGAGTAAGACCATTCAAAATGAATTCATTAAACTAATTGCAAATAATATCAAAAGTAACATGAAGTGAAAAAAAAATCAAAAGATTACTCCATTATTTAGATTGCAAACCTGACTTAAATAAAACAGAACAAATGACCTTCGTTAAAAGGTATGTGTCGCTTGAACAAGAAGACACCAGCATTCGTGAACATTTTTTGGGGACTTTCTTTCGATTGAAAGATTGCCTTTGGAAAGCATAAAAGGCCAAGGATATGATAATCGGGCGTACATGAAAGGAGAACATGTGTGGGTGGAAGCAAATACTAGAAACATCTACTCGGGTGCATTTTTATACCATGTGGTAACCACTCACTTAACCTGGTAATAAATGATATGGTAAAATCACCATTAGAAGGAGCCAAATTCTTTGATATTGTCTAATAAAAATGGTAATTATTTTTATCTACGTCAACTTTCAGACGGCCCATTCTTTTGAAGAACGTTAAAGAATTAAACTTAAAAGGTCGCAGTGACACCAGGTGGGTGGGAAATTCGGTGAGGTTAAAAATCGGTCAAATATTTGATGCATCGTTTAGCATTTACGAGCACAAAAAAATAAAAAGTTAAATAAGAGATGAAGCGCCTGGACTACTAAGGGGCCATCCATAAAATGCGTCATGCTCCAAGGGGAAGTGGGTGTAAGAAAGTGTGACAGGGGGGGTGTCCGGCCATGTGTGACGTCACGATGTTTTATATTAAATTTTAATTATTTTATTAGTAAAAAAATTTTGTTCGAAAGTGTGACGTACTTTTTTTTTGGGGGGGGGGTGTCCGAGATATGTGACAGTTTGTGATTGGGGGGGGGGAATGACCAAAGACAGCGTGACGTACTTTATGAATGGCCTCTTACGTAACTACAACTATTGAAATTTCGTATTTTTCAGGCCTGATATGGTATGAGATATGTGAATCTCGTTATAGTAAACTCACGCAGAGCAAAAATTATGATATAGCATTGGCAATAAAACTTATGAGAAGTTCCAATATTTAAAAAATTAATAAAAACAAATCTGAGATCAGACAATCACTTTAATGCCATCCTTGCTGATGCTGACAAGTGGAATCCGAAATAGATGCAGATAAAAAAAAATAATAACTCAACACAAGGACATTGAGTTCGTCGGATAAAAAGTGAATTTGATGAAAGTCAGGCCGAGCCCACGGTGGACGCACAGGAAAGATACTAATTTGAATTCTTTTACCACACTGTTGACAACTGCAACCAAGTCTTTAGAACAAAGATTTTCTCAGCTTCAACAACACAACAGTTACTTTTTAAATCATTTATATTAACTCGTGGTGTCTGCTTGAGACTTGCATGAATGCCGAGCTGAAATTTTTGGCAGGCAGACTCGCGCCGATGATAAAAAATGATCTATCAAAATTTCAGATCGATCGAATGTACTGTTATTAAATCAATGTATTTTTAGATTTTCTCTTTTTATCTCTATGTAGCTTGTTAATTTTTGTGCCGATTGTCGCGGTGCGTATTATATTGAAAAACCTTTTTAATACATTCCTGTCGCGGTGTGCGGTGCGTATTATATTGACGATGCTTTTTGAAAAAATATATACCCGATCGGTGCGCATTATATTAAACACTAGATTGTGCCGGGGCGCCGTGGCGCCTGCGGCGCCCACTTTTTTAGGGCGCCTACGGCGCCAACCTTTTTCAAAAGCCCAACTAAGTTATCCTTTTTGATAAATACGAAATATTAAACTCTCTGACATGTACGCAAAGTATTTAATAATAGGAGTTGTAGGGCGCCTACGGCGCCCACTTTGTTTTTTGTCAAAAGCCCAAGAAACTTATCCTTCTTTGATAAATACGAAATATTAAACTTCATTTTTGTTTGATAAATACGAAATATTAAACTTACTGAAATGTACACAAAGTATTTTATCAAGGAGGTTTGATTAACCTCCTTGTATTTTATAATTATAATATTTTTATAAATCCTCAAATCCTATTTTTACATCGTTCCCCTTTTCCAAAATTAAGATATAAGCTAAAGCAATGACGTCATTTAATATATTTTTTACAGCGCGTCTTTAATTTGTAATTAATTTGCACACCTTTTGATGCACACCTTGTATTAAATATAAGATCAAACAATGACGTCATATTAAATCTTTTTACAGCGCTAATCACCACACGATTTTTCAACTGCTATAGACTGTTGTACATCGTTCCTCAGCGTTCCACATCCTTCCAGCCAGCCAGTGACTTGGACTATTATATTGTATATGCTTGACGAGACATAACTAAAATTTTGTATTTTTGGATTGTCGTTCGCTGCGTATTTTAATGAACATTCTTTTAGTTATGTCTCGTATATACATGATTTATAGTCAAAAACTTGTTTTTTACGGGTTTTTTTTAATTTTTAACTATCATAAATATGAACTAAAAGATGTTAGTTCTTCTGTGGGATTTTTGGCAAATTGCTAAGTTTTGGAAAGCCTTTTAACAGATGGAGAATCAGTGGATATACAATTTCTAAAGAAATATCAGGGGTGTATTCTCTATTGAACAATATTTAGAACCTTTGAGAGTTTTGAAATTCATAACAAAAATGAAATATGCTCCAAACTTGAGCGTTGCACTAGGAATTTCATTAATTTCCGATCCGGGGAAAGTAATTTTTCCAAACTAAAAATAATCAAGAACTAATTTGGAAACAACATCTCAAACAAGATTGTCAAACCTCGCTATATTAGCAGTCGAGTATGAACTCAGTAATAACAGCTTAAATATTTATAAATTGATTAGAGAAGTCTCTGAAATAAAAGTTTATTTAAAAATGTCTGAGTATAAACTCCTGTTATTAAATGTTTTTGTTTGTTTGTTTTTACTTTTTAAAGCATTTTTAGTAAACTCTAATTACAAGTATTTGTGTTAATTACTGTGTTAAAGATTAAGTTACAGTGTTTTTTTTTGGGGGGGGGGAGGGGGGTGTACGCTAAAAATATAAAAAGCATTAAACCCTTTTTTAGAATACATAAATTGTTATTACATAGGGGCACAATTTTTGCCATGGCACGGAGTGGTTGAAGGGATAAGTCCAGCCCTACTTACGAGTCACACTGAAAAGCAACTCTCCTTTCGCATCACCAGTTGTCATCGAGAAGAAAAAAGATGGATCTAATCGAATCTGTGTGGCTTATCACCGTTTTTTTAAATCCAGTGCCGGTGACTTCTCCTGACGAAATATTCCATAAGACATCGAAGGGTAAATATTTACCAAGATAGTCTCGAGCAAGGGTTACTGGCAAATTCCTTTTGAACCCACGGAATTGAAAAAACGGCATTCTCGACTCCAGACGACCACTATAAATTTCTGAGTATACCATTTGCGATGATGAATCCGGGAGCAACGCTAGTTCAGACAACCTCAGAACTTCTGGATGGAATTAGGGATGTTATTAGTTATATTGATGACTTATTAGTGCACACTTGCACCTGGGAAGAGCATTTAGATACGCTAGACGAGATGCTACATCGGTTGGAAACCTCTAACCTGACCGTCAGACCCACCAAATGCGTGTTTGGTTCTGTCGAGGTGATTTTATAGGACATAAATTGTCATTGGGAACAATAGGGTACAGGGAAAAAATGTCATTAGGACCCGACATCATGCTCATCGACCAACAAGAAAGAAGCAAGTGAGATCATTCCTGGGAGTCACAGGATATTGTAGAGAATGTGTACCAAACTAAGCAACCCTCGCGTACCCGCTTGACTTCCTTGACTAAAAAGGGTCAACTAAACAAAGTGAAATGGGGTAAAGGAACATGATCGAGGCTACGACGCATCGAAGAGAGCCGTCACAGCACGGCCAATACTACACATCACTAATATGAGAACCGATGCATCTGAACTTGGGCTTGCGTCAGGAAGATAACAAGTGCCTACTGCATGATGCATCCCGTTAACTCCGCCGTAGCCGGTCCCAAGACCGGATGAGAGAGGAGGGTTGTGCGAAGGGCTAGCACCACTTCCCGTAAAAAAAAACCATTGCTACAAAAACATGAACAGAGATAAAAAAAAAGGAAACTCGGACCTTGGGAAGGATGCGTCTCTTAACAGAGAACCAATGAAGCTTGGTGGCCAAAGCCACCAGGCAGACAATCATCCTCTCCACTAGGACCACCACCAGCTTAGGAACATGGAACGTATGTTCGAAGCTGGAAAAAAACTGCCCAAGTTGATGCCGAAATGCAAAGGTACAAGCTGACCATTGAACCATCTTAGGGATAAGTGAGTCCCGATGAACTGTTTCGGGCCAAATGAGGCTCAACACAGGAGAACTGAACTTTTACTCAGGCCATGAAGATGAGAATGCAGCCCACAACCAAGGAAACTCATGCTTTCTAAAACTGCACAGATCACCCTTTTACGGTGGGAAGCCTTTGGTCCCCGTATCATCACCGCAAGATTTAGGACCAAAAAGCAAGAAGTGAATATGGATTTTCTTCAGGTATACGCTCTTGCCAACGACAGCAAAGAAGAGGACAAAGAGGACATATATAACAGATTGAGAACCTTTATCCAAAAGTGTCCTAGGAGCAATGTGGTTATACTTATGGGTGACCTAAATGCGAAAATAGGAAACAACAATAAGGTATATGAAGATTGCATTGGAACAAATGGCCTGTGTGAGATGAAGGATAACGGTGAAAGACTAGCAGAACTGTGTGCTGCAGGGGGACTGGTCATCGGTGGAAGCCTCTTCATGCATAGAAATATCCACAAGGCCACATGGATATCACCAGATATGTCATCGGCTAACTAAATTGACCATATTTGTATCTGCAAAAATTTAGAAGATCCCTCCAGGATGTTAGGGTAAAAATAGGGGCAGATGTAGCCTCAGACCATCATCTCCTGATTGCCAATGTAAGGCTCAAACTGAAAAAGAATTGGACAAGTGAGGGAAGCAATCACCAACGTCTTAACACTACTCTTTTGAAAGAGGAATCAAAACTTAATGAATTTAAACTTACGTTATCCAACAAATTCCAGATCTTACAAGATCTAGGCAACGAAGAAAGAATTGAACAAAACTGGAAAAGCATCAAAGAGATACTCACGACAACATGTGAAGAAATTTTTGGCCCCAGACAACAAACACATAAAGAATGGATTTCTAATGAAACCATGGAGAAAATCCAATATAGGAAAAAGATTAAGGGTAAACTAAACAACAGCCTCACCAGAACTGAAAAGGCCAAAGCATCAGCAGAATACTCAGAAGCTAATAAAGCCGTTAAACATAGTATAAAGTCAGACAAAAAGAACTACATAGAAGGATTAGCACTTGAAGCAGAAGAGGCAGCTTACCATTGAAACACAAGAGAACTTTTCAGTACAATGAAAAAGTTATCCGGAAAGTTAAAAATCCAGAAAGACCAGTTAAAACTAAAGATGGGAAATCAATACCTGATGAAGAGGGTCAGTAAAAAGATGGATAGAGCATTTTGAAGAACTCCTCATTCGACCAGCCCCACAATACACACACAACATAGAGCCAGCGGAACAAGACCTAGAAATAGATTGCAGCACATCCACAAAACAAGAGATAAGCAGAGCAATTAAACAACTAAAGAAAGGCAAAGCGGCTGGTCCAGACAGAATACCGGCAGAAGCCTTGACAGGAAATATTACGACTAGCTCTGAACTGCTACATACTGTGTTCAAGAAAATATGGGAGGAAGAACTAATCCCGACGTAGTGGAAAGAAGGACAACTCATTAAGCTCCCGTATAAAAGAGATCTTAGCTCTTGCTCCAACTATAGAGGAATAACTCTGCTATCCATACCAAGCAAAGCATTCAACAGAGAGCTGCTAAACAGAATGAGGGACGCATAGACACCCATCTTAGAGACCAACACGCAGGTTTTAGAAAGGACAGATCATGCACTGACACATAATTATATTGGAACAATCACTAGAGTGGAACTCACCACTATACATCAACTTTATTGACTATGAGAAGGCTTTCGATAGTGTTGACAGGCCAAATCTGTGGAAGTTGCTAAGACACTACGGGATACCACAAAAATTGACAGACAATTAAGGCTTCTTAAGAAGGACTTACATGTAGAATTGTTCATGGCCAAAAAACAACAGCAGCTTTTGGAGTACAGACCGGAGTCAGACAGGGGTGTCTGCTTTCGCATTTCTTATTCCTGCTAACCACTGACTGGATAATGAAAATTTCTACAGAGCAGAAGAGAAATGGTATCCAGTGGACACTATAGAAACAACTTGATGGCCTGGATTCTGTGGATGATCTGGCGTTAATATCACACACACAGCAAAAGATGCAAGAGAAAACTAACTATGTAGCACAGTTCTCTGCTTGCGTTGACTTGAACATCCATAGAGGAAAAAGCAAAGTCCTTAAAATAAATACATCAAGCAACACCCCAATAACACTGGAAGGAATAAATCTTGAGGAGGTGGGTAGCTTTACATATCTTGGTAGCATCATTGACATATAAGGAGGGACACACGCCTACATAAAAGTGAGAATTGGCAAAGCAAGAGCAACATTTAAACAGCTAAAAAAGTATGGAGCTGCAACAACTTGACCCTCCAGACCAAGGTCAGGATATTCAACACCACAGTGAAGCCTGTCTTGCTATGTGGAGCAGAAATATGGCAAACAACAGCAGCCGGTTCGAAAAAGCTTCAAACATTTATAAACACATGTCTCCGAACAATTCTCCGAATCCGCTGGCCCAACGTCATCACCAACGAGGACCTCTGGCAACGCACACAACAAAAGCCAGTGGAAGAGCTAATACGCCAGCGCAGATGGAGATGGATTGGCCTCACCCTCAGAAAGCCTACATCCAGCATTGTGAGACAAGCCCTCACTTGGAACCCCCAAGGCAAGAGAAAAAGAGAAACTGACCTGGAGAAGGGAACTGGAGGCAGACAAAAAAAAAGAGTGGGCACAGCTCGGGACAGTTAGAGAGATTGGCGCAGGACCGGGATGCCTGGAGAGCCTTTGTTTGTGGCCTATGCCCCAGATGTGACGACAGGCAATGATGATGATGGCTGCATCACGTTGCTTTTGACAGCAAGAAACTTATGGAAAGAGAAACCAGGTATTCCGCTATTGAGAAAGAGTGCCTGGCGATAATGTGTGTGTGCGTGTGGGAGGGGGGATGGGTGTTAAGAAATTTGAACTCTACCTTTACGGGAGACTTTTTATTCTACATGCTGACAACCAGCCCCTGAAGTACCTTGAAACGGCTCGATTCGTGAGTGCAAGGATTATGAGATGGGCCATGTTTCTTCAGAGCTATAACTTACAGTGCAGTCAATTACCGGTGCAAAAAACGTAGAGGCGGATTTCCTAAGTAGATTTTGCTATTAGACTTTTAGGGTAGTGCCCACTTCTGGGCTATTCGACATTGTGAGAGTCCCGATTATAGAAGTGTGTGGTTCATTCTGGGAAGAAATCAAGATATTGAGACAATGGCTCGGAAAGAACATTATGTTCATGTTGACATTTTTATGATTACCGTAGGGGTATAATGTTGTGGGTTGGGATAAGTTGGATTTGATATGATTATCTGTATTCACTATGTAGATGTATCGGGAGTAATGACTGGAGTGTTTATAAAGAAATTTTACTATTGTTATAAGAGTAACTTGGGAGTGGATGTCCACAGGATATTCCTATAGTAGATAATAGGACATTTATTTCATAAGAAATTTATATATTTCATTCGAGATAATGGAAATGTGTCGACTTTGAAACATTTCTGAAAAAATGGGTGGGGGCATTTGTCACGGATGATCAATTTTGTTGCTATAAATGTCACAAGCCCCCTAATACGTAGTCCGCTTGCAACACGGTTCATACAATCTTTTTATTACATAAATGTCCACTGAATGAAAAATCAAAACGCAACCTTCCATACCCAACCGGAACAGTTCACAACAAATTTATGAAGGAAAATTGGTCATCCGTGACCTCTATAATATATTTTTAAGATAATTATGTACTGAATGATGTTTTGTAGTGTAGAGACGTAATACAATGGCACCTCGTTATGAATGCCTTAGTCACAATCGATTCGGGTTACGAAAAACGTTGAAATTTCTCTGTCTCGTGTAACGAAAAGTGCCTTTGATAACGAACAAAGGGGAGGGAGGGCAAGAGGAAGAGGGAGGCAGAGAGAGAGAGATAGATAGAGCGAGAGAGAGAGAGAGCATGGTTAAACGTTTGAGGCAAACGATCGTATACTGTACAAATGGAGGCCACACAGTACTAACATCCCTTAAGGCCAGCCTTGTTTGCGTGTGCATCCCCAATTTCAATGGTCTTACTACATAGCAGTTACAGATTTCTTTGAAATGGCACTGTTTTCAGTTAATGTCTTTCGTTATTTTCCTTCTCAACCCCATAAATTACGAAATTAGAAAAACGGTAGTGGTGCTGATAGGAAGCATTAACTGACAGTGCAGGTAAAGAAAATTAATAATGAAACATGGAAATGGTATTCGTCAGTCAGTTGCATATCGCTAATGAGTGGGTTATGCCAAAATCAACTATTTACACCCTACCACCACCCCCCCCCCAAACAACCTTGCTCAAGCAGCAAACGGATATCTTTATTTAATACTTTACTACACATATTATTTATCAATTAGTGGGTCCCCTTCCCCCAGGTAAACGAATGCATGCTTTAAAAAATTCTTTTTTTGGAATACATTGGCTGTGTCTCATAGATACTTATGTTTCGGGTTATGAACATCTCGGGTTACGAATCGAGTATGGGACTGGAAAGAATTAAGTTTGTAACCTGATATGCCACTGTGGGCACGTCCATAAATGACGTCATGCACCTAGGGGGAGGGGTTCACACTTTTGTGACGATGCGTGATGAGCGGGAGGGAGGGGGTTGAAGAAATGTGACGTCACACCAAAACGCTAACTTTAAATAAAATTTCCACTGAAATATTTGGTCGCTTACAATTTATTTAATGACCTTTTAAAAAAATATTTTTAAAAAAAATCAGTTCTTCTCAATGTGCCGGTCGGTATACCATCAGAAGCTGGTTGGCGTAAGCTATCAATACACGAAAATTAAATCTAATTATAATCCTTAAGTTTGAGAACCAGAAGATAACGTATGAAATTGATACCCTGCTTTGTTTGATGTTGGCATCAAAGCATTTGTGATGTAACCGCAGCTCCGTTTGTTTCTTTCACGGCAGGAGTCGGCGAACTATTTTTGCCCGTTACCCAAAATATACACGCTTATGTGTGCGTTACTCCCCCCCCCCAAACCCCCAGACTCTAGGTCCTGCTCACATGACTCGGGGATTTGGGGGAGCGTCGTTAGCGCCCCCCCCCCGAAAATGCTACTGGTGAGTTTTACAAGCATGACGAGTGTCTAAAATGATCTGAATAGGATTATGTGTAGATATTTTAAGTCAAAACAACACGGAATATCCTTTTTCTTTAAAAAGGGGGGGGGGATCTATTTGATAGAATTATAAACGTTTTAAATTTGATATAATTGTTCGATTGGTTTTTGGCAAAACGCCACTAGCCATTCTAGATATAATGATAAATGAGCCCATTTAAAATTAGTCAAATATTCATTAACTTTATTGAATGCATCAAATTCTTGACATCGCAATTCGAGAGAAGCACAAAACAACTTTTCTTCTTAGCTCAGTTTTTAAGGCATTAATTTTAATATCACAGAAAGGATACGTGATACAGTAAAGTCATGTGGACTAAGATTACTGTCACTCGTGTCAATATAAATGAAAGTAGGGTGGGTTTATGTGTCTTCGTATAGTACGTAGGTAAGAAATCTACATAGTTGTCAAATTTTTAAAAAATGCATTTTCTGGAAGGAACCGGTTCAATAATGGGCATACGTTCCAAGCGTAAACGTACAAATGACGTTTATTAATAAATCTAGTGGATTGTAGTGGATTTTATATGTCCCAAATGAGTCTGCATTACCCACCAGGAATTCCATTTTGATCCCAGATGAGGTTATTTACCCCTGTTCGCCGACCTCTTTCTTACGGAATACCTGACAGTCAATTGAGGGATTTTTTAGAAATACATTTTTAAAATATTATTTTTAAATATTTTTTTTTCTAAACAAAGACGGTAACCGTGATGATTAATAGTCAATGTTTAGTTTGTATGCATTAAAATATAATATAATCTAATGATGATAACACAGTTCGTTTTCTGAAGGCCGGTTAAACGATTTTAAAAATTGCTTCACGCGGGTTCCGATATTACAATATAGACCTTCACTAAATAAATAATAAATACTTAAATGACAAAAAAGTGATTTGAAACATACTTATTTTCAAATACAAAATAGTTTGCGGGGGGGTCAAACTTTGTGACGTATTTTTAGAGGGGTGATCTAACTTTTTCTGATGACGCGTGACGAGGGAGGTGGGTAAAAGTCGTCCAAAATTGCATGACGTCTTATTTTATTAATAATAATTATAATAAATTGGTAATTTTTATAGCGCTGTATCCCAACAAGGAGCCGGGCTCACAGCGCTTTACATGGAGATAATAACATACATATAATAATTTAAATAAACATTCTTATCATAATAACCACATAAATGACAGTACTTTACACCTTAAGCTACGCTAAACGTTCAAAGGAAATATTGAAATGTTAATTAAACAAAGCATGTAATGACATAATGTCGTTTCACTTTTTGCTGAAAAAATATATATTAAAAATTTAGAAATCTATATGTATATACTTCACCTAAACGAGTATGTGCAACCGAGCATGACGATTGACCCTCGCTGGGGTCAACTAATCACAGTTAACGGTTGGCAAGCGAAGGTAGTGGAGGGGTGGGGCATGTCTTGAGACCAGCAATGCTTTTTGCATTCATGTTTCGTTGTTCATTCACAGAGTACATGTATTTCGTAGTGTATTGGTTATTACATCCCCCTGACATGCGGCAAGTCTTAGGTTTCAAGACCCAGCGGGCAACTTTTTTTTTAAATTTTAAAAATGTTTATGTTTATGCCCGTTCTTTTCCCCCTTTCTTAGCGAAAATAAACACCGCTTCGCATGTATTTCACGAAAAAAAGCTTCTTTCAATGTCATACCAATTCCTTCATCAGGTAACTGTGTTCTATCGGTCGCATATTTCTGGGAAAAGATCATAGACGAAGGTGTTGCTCTCCAACTTGGCAACATGGCTATACTATTTGTTTCTCAACATTGGTATAACTTTGGCGACGTGCTCTCCTTTGTCCTCAGTGACGGAAACGTAATCAAACACTCTCCTCAATAATACGCTCAGTACATGAATACTTCAGGAATGTATGGTGGCGAGGCAGAAATTGTGGCGATGTCCGAAATACTTCCCAAAAATGCTTCGGTGGTCCCCCCAACGTTCACTCGCGTTGTTTCCATTTGTTCGTGCTAAAGTTTGTGTTCGTTCTCCCCCCCCCCGCCCTTTTCTTTGCACTATCTATGAGTAAGTCTGCGGCGTATGCTACGCCACATGTAGTATCTAGTATTAATTATTTTACGTCATTCGCACGGTCATAAAAAATGAAATTGGATTATACGCTAAATTCATACAAACTTGTTTTAAGCTAAAAATACTAAGAACGAACAAATAACATGATCATTTGACAGACGTGAGTGTAAGCAACTTAAGTATTATAAAAAAAATAATAAATAAATAAAACAGAACAAAAATTATTACATTTAATCGACATTTGTGAACAATATACAGAAACTTCAAAGCTAATAATAAAAAGAACATAGTTAATAAACTTTAGGCAGCATTTACAACTAAAGGATAATTTTTTAAAGAGTTCTTACAAATATGTAAATCAATGATGGAATTAAATAAACCCATAAGTGAGACAACGTAAATCAAATTTTAAAGATATGTCCTTTTAAATTCACGATGGAAAATGATTACTTCTTCCTATGACTGGTGTTGGGGCAGTATGAGTCAATATGTAAATGTAGGTATATTGAGAAGGATGTATCTTATCAGCTATTTGTTAATTCTTCGTTAATTTAAGACAGCTTATTGGACTTGAAAAAGGAAAAACAGTTTCGTAATTTTACTATGCTAACAATTTTGAATACATACACTTTTCTTATTCTCTAATTCTCACATTGACAACTCAACTCTCCATCTGAGTCAGCTGAATTCTCTTGTTTAATGCTTGGGGGCCGTCCGTAAAGGACGACACGCACTTAGGGAGGGGGGTGGTCCCCACTTTTGTGACGATGCGTGACGAGACTTTAAGAATTGGGACGTCACGTCAAAACACAAAAAATCAAAGTTCCACTTAAATATTCGATTTCTTACTATTTATTTTATAACGTTTTACATGGATTCACGCGTGTTACGATATTAGAGTGCAGCCATACACTAAATACATACTTAAATGACAAAAAAGTGACTTGAAACATGCTCATTTCCAAATAGAAAAGACCGCTTTTAGGAGGGGGGGGGGTCACAGCTTTGTGACGTCATATTGGAGGGGGGTCTAAGTTTTTGTGACGAAGTGTGACGGGAGGGGGTTGGGTTAAAAATCGGCCAAAATCGCGGAACGTCATTTATGGACGACCCCTATATTGGATATGTTTTTGATGCTAATTTTGTCTTACTGCTAGCTAGAGTTTAATTATTAAGCGAAGATTTTCATTTCATAACGCAGACAGCGATCGTAAATTATACTCTACACTTGGTCAGGAATGGAAAGGTTCGGTATTCAGGGGAGAGCTGCTACTCAAATTAATTCACCTAAAAATGTATTTCCCAAAATTGCATGACTTAATTTAGTTTAACTCCTAAAAAAAATTAACCCTTGATACATTTATTTGTTTAAAAAAATCTTCAATAATCTTAGTAGGTACGAGAGTCAGTGTATGAAGCAGAGGCGTCACTAGGATTGGTGTCCCCCAGTGTGGCAGTTCATGATGTTACCCCCCTCACGACTAACCCCATAGATCTGCTCCGAGTCTGCCAGTGCCAAGTAACAGGAGCATAGAACCAATTTTACATTTTGGTGTAACTCCTTGTCATGGTGCGGTCAGCACCACACGCATCTCCCCCTAGTGACGCCTCTGGTATGAAGGCCACCATTTCAATAAACCGTGTTTTCAGTCACATGCTGGACAGTTCAAAACCCCTTTGTTAACATCGTCACACTTCGATGGCATGGAATGGACTTTCGTCTGACCTGCTAAATAAAGATATTCCATGAAACTGGAGCAAACCAGTTGTGTTTTGTATGTAAACATAATGGAAAATTACGGTTTGACACCTCTATTGTGTTACTATTTGCTGAACTTTACACTCTGTCATTTCATTGGTCGCTGTAAAATAAGCGGGCTAACTCGAAACGGATATACGGCCAGTCAGTATCGTAGTCCACCCCGAGAAGCGGTTGTTGGGTGTTTTTCGAGTCCATGTACACAGCAGATCGGATTCCGTCATCCTCATTTTGCTAAATACAAAGTTCTAAGGTAAACTAATGTTATGTTTTTATGTTAATATATTTTGGAAAACTCTTGAGTGATGATCCAGAGGAATAGTTCGAATTTTTTTTTCGCTCGTGGTTAATGTACAAAATTGCCACCCCCACATTAAATTTATGTCCTTGTTCAATAAAAAAAACTTGTGAACGCTACTTCAATTGCACCATTATCACTAATAATATTGTTCTGATATACCCGTTGTTCTGCGATGTCTTGTCAGGCACAGGCCTATTCACACCTGTTTTCTGATTGCAGTCTCACCCATTTTTACACGCTTTTATTTAAGTCACAATGTTTGTATGTTGTATCCATCCTTCCTTCAAAACTTGAAACGTAAAATTATACCACTTCTGATGGTCCTAGAGATCTAAAAATTTTACCACAGATAGATCTTGGATGACAATGCATTGTATCAAAATTTCAGATCGATCGAATGTACCGTATTGAAATTATTGCATTTTTAGTTTATCTATAGTCTATATATAAGCATCGGTACCCGTCTGCTTTGTTGACATCCATGAGTTCACCACGTGAACACAACACCGTGGTATAAAACGTTGGGCGGGCGCTTATGAGGTGTTTGGTATAAAAAAAATAGTGGTAAAAAAGATGTGTGGGCTTCAGACGTGAATTTTAAAGAGTTTTTATTATAAGTTTTAAAAATAGCTGTAAAAACAAAGTTTTTGACTATAAATCCTTTATATATGAGACATTACTAAAAGTAGGGATTATGTTAAAAGCGTGTCCTTTTAAAAAAAAGATTTTTTAAATATTTAATTATTGTCCATTTCATTCCCTTATTATATTGTTATGTTGTAAGCCTAACTTGGGCATCCGTCGACGACGATGAATGATTTCTGCCACTCTTTCTCCCAGTTATTTGTTGTGTTTCTAAAAACGAGATTGTAGTCACACATCATCGCATATGAAACCGAGGTCAAACGGCTTCTTAAAAAAAAATTGGCATCTCCCTTTTCCCTGTAGCTCTGAACTTTTTTTTAAACAAGGGAGGCGGCACGATGTGTCACCTGATGTGTTCCCCGTGCGAATGAACTTGGTGACTTTTGAGTGAATAGCATTTTTAAATCCCTTATATTAACTTCACCGCCGTCTCTCTCTGCTCTGTCTGTCTCTCTCTCTGTCTCTCTCTCATCATCTCATGGGCTCGGCGGGCGGAAAAACAAAAGTCGAAAATGACCCACTTCCAATGATCCGATCGAACTGAAATTTGGCACACGGACCCGTCTATACCTAACAATGCATCGTATCAAAATTTCAGATCGATCGAACGTACCGTAATTAAATTAATGCATTTTTAGTTTATCCTTATATGAGGTATGTAATTTTAAATTCACGATTTGTTATTGTTTTTTTGCCACGTGAAAGTTTGAGCATTGAGGCGACCCAACGAAACGACGGTGCGCTTTTGTTTACATTTTACGTGTCACTCTGAGCTCGGTCAAGCGAATCGGTGACCAGACTTTTCCCCTCTCCCCCCCACCCACCCCTCCCCCCCCACTAGGGTTATGATGCAAAGTTGAGTTAAGACAGATTCAGTCTGTAAATGTTTGAAAATAATCAATACTGTTTAGTTATGTCTCATATATAAGGGATTTATAGTCAAAAACTTTGTTTTTACGGGTTTGTTTAATTAAATCCCTTATATTAACTTCACGCGCCGTCTCTCTCTCTCTGTCTCTCTGTCTCTCTCATCATCTCATGGGCTCGGCGGGCGGAAAAACAAAAGTCGAAAATGACCCACTTCCAATGATCCGATCGAACTGAAATTTGGCACACGGACCCGTCTTACCTAACAATGCATCGTATCAAAATTTCAGATCGATCGAACGTACCGAATTAAATTAATGCATTTTTAGTTTATCCTTATATGAGGTATGTAATTTTAAATTCACGATTTGTTATTGTTTTTTTGCCACGTGAAAGTTTGAGCATTGAGGCGACCCAACGAAACGACGGTGCGCTTTTGTTTACATTTTACGTGTCACTCTGAGCTCGGTCAAGCGAATCGGTGACCAGACTTTTCCCCTCTCCCCCCCACCCACCCACCCCACTAGGGTTATGAAGCAAAGTTGAGTTAAGACAGATTCAGTCTGTAAATGTTTGAAAATAATCAATACTGTTAGTTATGTCTCATATATAAGGGATTTATAGTCAAAAACTTTGTTTTTACGGGTTTGTTTTATTAAATCCCTTATATTAACTTCGCGGCCGTCTCTGTCTCTCTCTCTCTCTCTCATCTCATCATCTCATGGGCGGGCGGAAAAACAAAAGTCGAAAATGACCCACTTCCCGTGATCCGATCGAGCTGAAATTTGGCACACGGACCCGTCTGACCTAACAATGCATCGTATCAAAATTTCAGATCGATCGAACGTACCGTAATTAAATTAATGCATTTTTAGTTTATCCTTATATGAGGTATGTAATTCAAATTCACGGTTTGTTATTGTTTTTTTGCCCACGTGAAATTTTGAGCTGACGCATTGAGGCGACCCAACGAAGCGACGGGGCGCTTTTGTTTACATTTTACGTGTCACTCTGAGCTCGGTCAAGCGAATCGGTGACCAGACTTTTCCCCTCTCCCCTCCCACCCACCCCTCCCCCCCTAGGGTTATGAAGCAAATTTGAGTTAAGACAGATTCAGTCTGTAAATGTTTGAAAATAAATCAATACTGTTAGTTATGTCTCATATATAAGGGATTTATAGTCAAAAACTTTGTTTTTACGGGTTTGTTTTATTAAATCCCTTATATTAACTTCGCGGCCGTCTCATCATCTCTCTCATCATCTCATCATCTCATGGGCGGGCGGAAAAACAAAAGTCGAAAATGACCCACTTCCCGTGATCCGATCGAGCTGAAATTTGGCACACGGACCCGTCTGACCTAACAATGCATCGTATCAAAATTTCAGATCGATCGAACGTACCGTAATTAAATTAATGCATTTTTAGTTTATCCTTATATGAGGTATGTAATTCAAATTCACGGTTTGTTATTGTTTTTTTCCCACGTGAAATTTGAGTTGACGCGTTGAGGCGACCCATCGAAGCGACGGGGTGCTTTTGTTTACATTTTACGTGTCACGCTGAGCTCGGTCAAGCGAATCGGTGACCAGACTTTTCCCCTCTCCCACCTCCCACCCCCCCCCCAGGGTTATGAAGCAAACTTGAGTTAAGACAGATTCAGTCTGTAAATGTTTGAAAATAATCAATACTGTTAGTTATGTCTCATATATAAGGGATTTATAGTCAAAAACTTTGTTTTTACGGGTTTGTTTTATTATAGAGTTACATGAACGTTCCTTGTGTTTAGTCAAAGTTAGGCAAGATGATGTGTCTAGGATTTCATCATGGCAATTTTTTGTCGGCAGGTGTCTGTTATGTATTTGTTTCCAATTTATTTCTTTAAAAAAAACCTAAGAATATTTTGTATGACTTATTTTTAGCATCATAAGCCCAACTCTCTAACCTTATGCTAAGAATAGCTTGCTTTTTTTCCTTATTAAGTACCTAGTACAAGTTCGTTAATGGTTTATCTTCTAAGCTCTAATGTCTTTTTTTCATAGACTCTCCGAAATGTATGTCTCCTAAATCAGTTGTTTTTTTTCCTTTGCAGAGAAACAAGACTAAAGCATTCATCCCATGCACAAGTCATCAGCCATGGTTCAATACACAAGTTTAGGGTTTGGCATAGGTTTAGATATCAAAACAAACTGCAGAAGCAACAAAAGCAAAGACAATTAAATTACACCTTTAATGGATAACACATCATCTATGTCAGTATAATGTTGGATAAAACTTAATGGAGCAAGCAATCACGACTCCAGTTTGAAAGCGCTTTTATAAAGCCAAACTGACGATGTTGTGGACAGTTTGATCTGATGGATCACCGCATTCACTGGCATCTTCTAGAACATCAAGAGAAGTCCAAGTTGTCTTACTGCCACGGGTGTAGCTGTAGATGTCAATGTAGTCAGACGAACACTGGAACAGATGTAGATGTTTACGATGTGTGGCTGTCCCTTATGTAGCTGTAGTTGTCCAAGCTGCGTTGGCATTAATTCAGGTAAGATTCACTTTTTGTTATTACCTATTAACACGAATTTTTATTTACCTTCCCGCGTATCATTTTATTTTTATAACATAA
Source organism: Ampullaceana balthica (assembly GCA_944989445.1). Taxonomy (NCBI): domain Eukaryota; kingdom Metazoa; phylum Mollusca; class Gastropoda; family Lymnaeidae; genus Ampullaceana; species Ampullaceana balthica. Next base: position 78,313 of record CALYLW010001266.1, on the reverse strand, counting down.
TACGTTCTGCAACACCTTATACCTATAGGTCAGGGGTGGGCAAACTTTTTCCACGGAGGGCCGCATTGAAAACTTTATTGTTATAAGTGGGCCGCATATAATTCAATTACAATTGACAACTTCTAAATTTAAATTAATGATAATTACTATGTACTTGTCATTTTATTTCACTTTCACACTCTATTACATATGTACATTACATTTTAAAATACAAACTGAAACAGTATCTAATTTGATCATAAGATTTTATTATTCATTATTATTTCAACAAAATTTTGTTACCTGTCATAATAACTATGGAGAAGTAGGAACATAATTTAAATTTAAGCTGACCATAGATTACAATTATAATTAATGAGAGGTATGTAACTGTTTACAATTTAGGATGATGTTTTTGAACCGTGAAACAAGTTTACGGCATTCAAATTGCAGTCAGTCAACATCGAAATTTTCTTAGACTTATTTATTTTCATGCAAGAAAAAGCTTGCTCACAGATGTATGTGGACCCAAATATTGACACAAGTGTTGCAGCATAGGTTTTTAGTGTTGAAATGCTGCTGCTGACAAACTTCCATAAAACTCCAGCAAAAGAAATGACTTGAACTTCTCTTTCAGGTCATAATCTGCTTTAGGTCAAACATCTCGAACTGTATATCCTCTGGGGCTGAATCAGCTTTTGCACTAAATGGTGAACTGATGATATTGAAGAGTGGTTCCAAGGTTATTGAAGTCTTGGCACCTCCTTTCAAATTCCACGACCAAGTCATCCAACTGAGCCTTGTACTTGTTAGCCTTTTCACTAGAAATGGTTTTCTGTTTCATCAAAGGGAAATGGCAAAACCTGTTTTCACCTCCTTGCCTGGAGAACAGCGAGAGCTTTGCCTGAAATGATTTAACATACACATAAACTTGTGCAAACAAGATATTGCTCTGAAGTTTGACATTCAACTTTTCAATAATGTCAATGGTATCATGAAGTGTGACTTCCACTCTTCATTAAAAATGTTGGTAACAAAGTCGCAAACAAACCCTTGCTCTCCAGGAACTTCTACCTAACTAGTTTATACCACGTCTCTAATATATCTACCCTTACTAGTGGAAATAACGAATCTATCTCAGTAGGGCAGTCAATATTGTTGAAAAAAGCTGCCGGGTACCAGTCCAAAACTTGAACGGGTTCCCGGGCAGCGGCGTAGCGTGGGTATATAACGCCCGGGCCAGAGACCCAGATCTACCGCCCCCCCCCCGGAAAATATGTTGATACCATAAGAAAGAAGATGTTTTTTAATAATTAGAAATTCATCATAATGACCCTATATTTTATGTTAAATTTAAATAGAAGTGCTTTCGTTTATTTATTGAAATTTAAGTTTTCTATTTTTTCTCATAAGCACAATCTTATATGTATAAATATTGTCAGCAATGCCATGCTCAATGGCCAAAATTGCATGTTGATCATAATACATTTTTTAAAATTAACTTAATTTTAAACAAGCTTATTTCGCAGCTGGAATTACTTTTGTCACTGGTAAAGAATATCCATAATGAATATATATTATATTAGACAGGTTAACTTCAAGATAAAATATCTTAATAAACTTGATATAAATTTATTAATTCGTTTTTCCCCCGCGAGATAAAATAATCCTAGCTGGAAAATTTCCTGTGAGATACTTTAATACTTTAAATTATAAGAAAAATTTCAGTTATGTAGATTAGCATGTTTCATATCTGTTTTACGATTTATGTATCTTCCAAAACCTCAAATGATTTTCTACAGTAACCTCATCTTATCAAGAATGACATTTTTCCGTCAAATGATTTTATTTTCATAACATGACTACATATTCCCCGCCTAAATTTGCTCTCTCGTATTTTGAATGCAAGATTCAAATACAATAAGATATCAAATTAAAATGTAGCAGATAATACATTCTGTTTTCGGCAATGAAGGCGTCACTACAAATGGGTCAGGTATACACAAGACACATTGCACAGAAATGAAATATTCATAAACATACTAGTTAATAGTTTGCACAGGAAACATATTTTAGACATGTAGCATTTGTTTGACTGAAGCTGCTAATATATTGTCAATGTATACACATAATCATGCAGTATATAAATAATGACTTTTGTTGGACTGAAGCTGCTAATATAGTCACTGTGTACACATAATCATGCAGTATATAAATAAAGACCTTTGTTGGACTGAAGCTGCTAATATAGTCACTGTGTACACATAATCATGCAGTATATAAATAAAGACCTTTGTTGGACTGAAGCTGCTAATATAGTCACTGTGTACACATAATCATGCAGTATATAAATAAAGACCTTTGTTGGACTGAAGCTGCTAATATATTGTCAATGTATACTGTATACACATTATCATGCAGTAAATAAATAAAGTCCTTTGTTGGACTGAAGCTGCTAATAGTGTCAATGTGTACACATAATCATGCAGTATATAAATAATGCCCTTTTTGGACTGAAGCTGCTAATAGAGTGTCATTGTGTAAACATAATCATGCATTATATAAATAATACCCCCTGTATACATTATCATGCAGTATATAAATCAGGCCATTATTTGGATTGAAGCTGCTGATATAGAATACATGTAAACACATAATCATGCAATTTTAAAAAAAAATTGTCGCATTGAAGCACTTTGGGTCACGAACACACTCGCGATAAACTATTCCTTTTATGAATTTTTTTTTAAAATTAAAAAATAATTTTATGTGAGTTAAATTATTTTAACTTTTGAATTGTTTTAACACTATATGAATAGAAACCGTGCTACGTAAAGACTCGTGACATATTCCGGACTTTAACTTATCATGTTTGCCTTTTGTTAATTCAGATTGCATTTGGATACCGCGATGCAAAATCTTTTTTACATTTTTCACTATGTCGATTCAAATTGATAACTTAGTAATTTGCAGGTATTTGGCAGGATAGACGAAATGGATTGCCGTCTTTATCAGTAAAAGAGCTAAGTCCTCTTTTCATTGTTATTGAAAACTTTTATTTTCTTCTTGGATATAACATTTTAAATAATAAAATTCGCCCCCCGAATTTTTTTTTATTATTCTAACACAGAAATAGGCAAACTACGATCCGCGGGCCACATGCGGCAAGTCAGAGTATATTATGCGGCCCGTAGGCATGTACATGTGGTGATCTTGTGTCATGTTAATTTTCTTTGCTTTGTTTGTTTTGTTTGTGATTTTGTTACTTCCATAGTTAATGAAGTCAGACTTCATGTTTGCCAATTAACATGGAAAATTTGAATGAACTGAATGTCAAACTTCAGGGCAATGGGTTTCAGACAAAACTCTCCCTTTTCTCCAGGCAAGCAGGCGAAAACAGGTTTTTGCCATTTCCATTTGCTAAAACAAAAAACCGTTACTTGTAAAATGGCTGACAAGTTGGATGCCTTTGCTATGGAATTTGAAAGACGACAAGAGCCTGGAACCCACTCTTCAATATCGTCAATTCGCAATTTAGTGCAGAAGTTGATCCCCAGAGGATATACAGGAGATGCTTGACCTAAAAGCAGATTATTTATTATGAAGTTTTTTTCTCTCTTTTTCTTTCTAGGTGCTGCGTTTACACACTTTAAAAAACTTTGCTGTCAAACTTTTGCCACTATTTGGGTCCACAAGCTTTTTCTTGTATGAAAATAAATAAGGCTAAGACCAGATCGATGTTGAATGACTGCAATTTGAATGCATTCATTCGAATAGTAACCTGGTTCCACATTTAAAGAATCGTTCAACACACATTCGAAATCATATAAATGAGACGATGAATCTTAAGAAACCGCAATTGTCTATTTGCATTTTAAAAAAAATTAGTTACCGCTAATGATGACGGAAATTTAATTACGAAATTTTAAATTAAAGCCCACACTTCAGGATCTCCTTTTCCAGCCAGAATTGTTAATAGCAGCGTTTGAATATAAAACTAAATTCATTATTTGTAGCTACTTTTTAGAATAAGTTTTCAAATACTTATCAAATAATCTAATCTAAAATAGATTCTTCCTTTGTGAACCGAAAGTATTGCAAAATTAAAGCTTCATTTCCTCACCTCACTTCTGATTTGAACAGTTTTTGAACGAATTAGCGGAGGGGGCGCGTGTGAGTGAGAGTCGAAGGGGGCGTGTGTGTGTGTGTGTGGGAGGGGGCGCGCGTGTGTGTGTGTGGGAGGGGGCGCGCGTGTGTGTGGGAGGGGGGCGCGCGTGTGTGTGGGAGGGCGCGCGTGTGAGGGAGGGTGTGTGAGTGAGTGAGTGAGTGAGTGGGAGGGTGGGTGAGTGAGTGAGTGAGTGGGAGGGAGGGTGCGTGAGTGGGAGGGAGGCAGGGTGCGTGGGAGGGAGGGCTCGTGCGTGTGAGTGTGAGGGAGGGGGCGCGCGCGTGTGATTGTGAGTGTGAGGGAGGGGGCGCGCGCGTGTGTTTGTGAGTGTGAGGGGGGGGCGCGCGCGTGTGTTTGTGAGTGTGAGGGGGGGTGGGCGCGCGCGCGTGTGTTTGTGAGTGTGAGGGGGGGGGCGCGCGCGCGTGTGTTTGTGAGTGTGAGGGGGGGCGCGCGCGTGTGTTTGTGAGTGTGAGGGGGGGGCGCGCGCGTGTGTTTGTGAGTGTGAGGGGGGGCGCGCGCGTGTGTTTGTGAGTGTGAGGGGGGGCGCGCGCGTGTGAGTGTGAGGGGGGGGGCGCGTGTGTGAGTGTGAGGGGGGGCGCGCGTGTGTGAGTGTGAGGGGGGGCGCGTGTGTGTTTGTGAGTGTGAGGGGGGGCGCGCGTGTGTGTTTGTGAGTGTGAGGGGGGGCGCGCGTGTGAGTGGGAGGGGGTGCGCGTGTGTGTGTGATTGGGAGGGGGCGCGTGGAAGGTGGCGCGTGTGTGTGGGAGGGGCGCGCGTGTGTGAGTGGGAGGGGGCGCGCTTGTGTGTGTTTGTGTGTGGGAGGGGGCGTGTGTGTGAGTTGGAGGGGGCGCGTGTTGGGAGTGGGAGGGGCGTGAGTGGGAGGGGGGCGCGTGTGTGAGTGGGAGGGGGCGCGCTTGTGTGTTTGTGAGTGGGAGGGGGCGTGCGTGTGTTTGTGAGTGGGAGGGGGCGTGCGTGTGTTTGTGAGTGGGAGGGGGCGTGCGTGTGTGTGTTTGTGAGTGGGAGGGGGCGTGCGTGTGTGTGTTTGTGAGTGGGAGGGGGCGTGCGTGTGTGTGTTTGTGAGTGGGAGGGGGCGTGCGTGTGTGTGTTTATGAGTGGGAAGTGGCGTGTGTGTGAGTTGGAGGGGGCGCGTATAGGGAGTGGGGAGGGGGCGTGAGTGGGAGGGAGCGCGTGTTGGAGTGGGAGGGTGTGTGATTGGGAGGGCGCGTGTGTGAGTGGGAGGGAGCGCGCGGGAGGGGGCGTGCGTGTGTGAGTGGGATGGGCACGCGTGTGTGTGAGTGAATTGGAGGGGGTGTGAGTGGGAGGGGCACGTGTGAGTGGGAGGGGACGCATGTGTGTGTGGGAGTTGGATGGTGCGCGTGTGAGTGTGTGTGGGAGTAGGACGGAGCGTGTGTGTGAGTGGAGGGGTCGCGTGTGGTTGTGTGTGTGAGTGGGAGGGGGCGTGTGTGTGTTTGTGAGTGGGAGAGGACGTATGTGTGTGTGCGTGCGAGTGGGAGAGGCGCGTGAGAGAGTGAGAGGATGTGTGTGTGTGTGAGAGAGAGAGGGTGAGAGGAAGAAGTGTGTGTGTGAGTGAGAGAGAGATGGTGTGTGTGTGAGAGAGAGGGTGTGTTGTGTGAGTGGGAGGGGACGCGTGTGAGTTAGGGGGAGGGGATGCGTGTGCGTGTTAGTGCGAGTGGCTGGGGCGTGTTTATGAGTGCGAGTGGGGAGGCGCGCGCGTGTGAGTGCGAGTGGGAGGGCTAGCGTGTTTGAGTGTGAGGGCACGCATGTGTGGGAGGGGCGCGCTTGTGTGTGTTTGTGAGTGGGAGGGGGCGCGCTTGTGTGTTTGTGAGTGGGAGGGGGTGTGCGTGTGTTTTTGTGAGTGGGAGGGGGCGTGCGTGTGTGTTTGTAAGTGGGAGGGGGCGTGCGTGTGTGTGTTTGTGAATGGGAGGGGCGTGCGTGTGTGTGTTTGTGAGTGGGAAGTGGCGTGTGTGTGAGTTGGAGGGGGCGCGTGTAGGGAGTGGGGAGGGGGCGTGAGTGGGAGGGGGCGCGTGTTGGAGTGGGAGGGTGTGTGATTGGGAGGGCGCGTGTGTGAGTGGGAGGGGGCGCGCGGGAGGGAGTGTGCGTGTGGGGGGGGGCGTGCGTGTGTGAGTGGGATGGGCACGCGTGTGTGTGAGTGCGTTGGAGGGGGTGTGAGTGGGAGGGGCACGTGTGAGTGGGAGGGGGCGTGCGTGTGTGAGTGGGAGGGGACGCATGTGTGTGTGTGGGAGTGGGACGGAGCGTGTGTGTGAGTGAAGGGGGCGCGTGTGGTTGTGTGTGTGAGTGGGAGGGGGCGTGTGTGTGTTTGTGAGTGGGAGAGGACGTGTGTGTGTGTGCGTGCGAGTGGGAGGGGCGCGTGAGAGAGTGAGAAGATGTGTGTGTGTGTGAGAGAGAGAGGGTGAGAGGAAGAAGTGTGTGTGTGAGTGAGAGAGAGATGGTGTGTGTGTGAGAGAGAGGGTGTGTTGTGTGAGTGGGAGGGGACGCGTGTGAGTTAGGGGGAGGGGTGCGTGTTAGTGCGAGTGGCTGGGGCGTGTTTATGAGTGCGAGTGGGGAGGCGCGCGCGTGTGAGTGCGAGTTGGAGGGCTTGTGAGTGCGAGTGGGAGGGCGCGCGCGTGTGAGTGCGAGTGGGAGGGCTAGCGTGTTTGAGTGGGAGGGCGCGTGAGTGTGAGGGCGCGCGCGTTTGAGTGAGAGTTGGAGGGGGCGCGCGTGTGATGGGGAGGGGGGCGCGCGTGCGATGGGGAGGGGGCGCGCGTGTGAGGGGGAGGGGGCGCGCGTGTGAGGTGGAGGGGGGTGAGCGTTTGAGGTGGAGGGGGGCGAGCGTGTGAGAGGGGTCGCGCGTGTGCTTGGGAGGGGGAGGGGGCGTGCGTGGGTGGGGGAGGGGGTGCGCGTGTGTGGGGGGGGAGTTGGCGAGCGTGTGGGAGGGGGAGGGCGCGCGCGTGTGTGTGTGGGAGGGGAAGGGAGCACGCGTGTGGGAGGGAGAGGGTGTGGGAGTGGGGCACGTGAGTGGGAGGGGGTGAGGCGCGTGAGTGTGAGTTGGAGGGGTGCGTTTGGTAGGGGATGCGCTCGTGTGTGTTTGAGTGAGAGAGAGAGAGGGGGTTGGCGCGCGTGTGTGTGAGAGAGAGAGAGAGGGGGTTTACGCGTGTGTGAGTGAGTGAGAGAGGGAGAGAGAGAGGTCGTTTGCGCGTGTGGGTGAGAGAGAGAGGGGGGTTTGCGCGTGTGTGTGTGAGTAAGAGAGGGTGAGAAGATGTGTTTGAGTGAGTGATTGAGAGAGAGAGTGAGAGAGAGAGAGAGAGGGGAGGCGTGTGAGTGAGAGAGAGGGGGGAGGTGTGTGAGTGAGAGAGAGAGAGAGAGGGTGTGTGGTGGTGTGTGTGTGAGAGAGAGAGAGAGAGAGGGTGTGTGTGTGTGAGAGAGGGTGTGTGTGTGAGGGTGAGAGAGATCGTGTGAATGTGTGTGTGTGATAGAGAGTAGGAGCGAGAGGGTGTGTGTGTGAGTTTGAAAGAGAGGGTGTGCATGAGAGATTGATTGAGAGAGGGTGTGTAGTGTTTGTGTGTGTGATAGTGAGAGAGAGAGAGGGTGTGTGGTGTGTGTGTGAGAGAGAGAGAGAGGGATAGAGGGTGTGTGTGAGAGAGAGGGTGTGAGAGAGAGAGAGAGAGAGAGGGTGTGTTTGACAGAGTGAGAGAGAGAGTGTGTGTGAGAGAGAGGGTGTGTGTGTGAGAGTGAGAGAGAGTGGGTGTGTGAGAGCAAGAAGAGAGAGCGTGTGAATGTGTGTGTGTGTATAAGCAAGAGAGAGAGCGTGTGAGTGTGTGAGAGAGAGAGGTGTGTGTGTGTGTGTGAAAGAGAGGGTGTGTGTGTGAGAGAGGATGAGAGAGAGGGTGTGTGTGTGAGAGAGAGACAGAGAGAGAGGGTGAGTGTGTGTGTGTGAGAGACTGAGAGCGAGGGTGAGTGTGTGTGTGAGAGAGAGACTGAGAGAGTGTGAGTGTGAGAGAGAGACTGAGAGAGAGTGTGTGTGTGAGAGAGAGAGGGTGAGTATGTATGTGAGAGAGAGAGATGTGTGTGAGAGAGAGCGAGAGATACAGGGTGTGTAGACCAGTGGTTCCCATACTTTTTGACCCATGGACCCCTTTTATAGTAAAAACTTGCCGACGGATCCCCAAGTGAAAAAACTACATAAATGCATAGTACACAAATTACATATAAAAAAATAATATTTTGATGAAGTAGTATTTAATGAACTTATGAATTTTGTTGGTTAAATTATTTTTTTTAAAGTAATGACTTGGATGAATGTGATGAGATTTTATGGGTGTATTTATTTCCGACTCATTGTTTGTGTGTAGTAAACGCAAGTCCCCATGAGCACTAATTTCTAGCCGGTTTCTATTCTGAGGTTTATAACGGCACTGAATCCTTGTTCTACCAAATTGAAAGACGGGAAAGCAAACAACAACTTCTGTGCAATAGCCCATTATGCAGGATATAAAATTGGGATCTGTTTTTGTAACCAGAATTTGTGGTATCCTTGTTCAAACAAAGGGTTAAATTCCTAATTTGTGGATATTTCAATAAGCAGCTCTTGTATTAATATGTATTCGTCTGTTTTTGGGTTTCAAATTTGACCACGCGCAAAACGGTTAAACACCCAGTCAGGATTATCCAAGTGAAGAATGCCAGCAAATCTCTATTTTTAAATTTGGAAAGTTTTGGAAACTGAACACATTCTCCTGTACCCATGTTTTGTTTGTACAGAAAAAAGTTTGCAACAAACGCAGATAATACGCATTTAGTTTTGATTCAATTTAATTGGTCACCTTGTAGTTTCAAGTTAGTTTCGTTAAATTTTGCAAATAAATTAAATCATTCAAAGTGGATATGTCATTTATTTTAGTTAATTGTGTCGCAAATCCCAGGAATTCCAACACTGAGTTAAAGAGAGCATAAAATCAATTTAAACTTTTTGATAACCAACCTACTTCTGTGTGAATAAATAAAGGATTACAGTCTTCTTCATTTTCCAATGTTGAGCAAATATTATCTCATTGAAGGCATTCCTTTTAATTTTAATAACTACTCTAATGGCCACAATCGAGTGATCCAAGAAAATTTTCCCTACTATTTTCTGCGAATAAATGATGTCGATGAATGATGAATTCGGTGCAGCTTTTTTAAATATGCCAGAAAGTCTCTGTATCTGTCTACAATTGCCGCAGCACCGTCAGTAGCAACAGAAAGGATATTAGTATTAGTATAATATTTTTATTACCATAAAAAAATCTGTTTAATTTAGTAAATAACGTTAGTATCCAAACATTTAGTCATTTTAAACAATATAATTTGCATTGTCTGTCCGTGACGCTACTAATTTTAGAAAGCAGAGAAAACCAAATTACTGCACCAATGCATCAAAAGGTGTGCAAATTAAAATGCGCTGTAAAAAATATTATATGACGTCATTTTTTTCGTTCATACATGTATTTTAATTTTGGAAAAGGGATCAATGTAAAAAGAGGATTTGATGATGGTTAATTATAAAATTAAAAAAAAACAAATGGGGCGCCGTAGGCGCCCTACAACCCCTATTATAAAATACGTTGTGTACATTTCAGAAAGTTTAATATTTCGTATTTATCAAACAAGGACAATTTAGTTGGGCTTTTGGAAAGGTCGGCACCGTAGGCGCCATAAAAAAAGTGCATTTTTTATAAAATAAATAGATTTCAGCTGAAAACTGCCGTCATTTTTGACGGGTGATACGCTAGTATTTCAAATATTTAACACTGTATTGTCGGCTTTTTTTTCTTCGGCTCTCTCATTCTCTTATCTGTTGTAACAATAACATTAATAATGTCAATGGAATGCTGCAATAAAGCCCGTTTGAAAAAAAAATATTTGATGATAGGATACAATTTAGGTAAATATAATTTCTCGACACATCGAAAATTATCCATCCTTGCACGTAAAAAAATTGTACTTTTCGGACTTTTCTTAAGCATCAAATTTTACCAAGTATTCTGTGGAAATACCCAAGCTGTGGAAAGAAGCGTAGTTCTACTTCCTTTGTTTAGGTAAAACAACATTGTATTCCATGACTGATAGCACCTAAGATTGTGTTTAATTAGTAGAAAGAGCATTCAGGTACAATTATATTTTTTTTAGATTTCAATAATGATAAAAATGGATCACAATTTTATTACTTCATATAAACCTTGAGCGGACCAAATCAATTTTAACTTTCCATTGACCCCCTGAATGGTACCGGGGACCCCTGGGGGGTCCGTAGGAACCACTTTGGGAACCACTGAACTAGACCAACGGTGGCCAAATAGCGGCTCGCTAGCCGCATGCGGTTCTTCTTCTGTGTTCACATTGCGGCTCGCGAACAATTTATGAAATTAAAATTTTTAGTTTGAAATGTAAAAAAATATTTAAAAAATCTTTTTTTTAAAGGACAGGCTTTTTTTTTACATATAGAAAGTGCACTAAAAAGAAGAAAATAAAAATTTTCAATCCGTGAACCTATCGACTGCACACATATATATATATATATATATATATATATAATTTGTTCCTATTGTGTTTCGTACAGCATTGAAATTATTTAAATCTTTCGTGACAAGATTTAGTTTATGTGAACTGCAATGTACAAATGCTGCTTTTGGTTGTTGTTTTTTCAAATTATTGCTTAGCCTCCTCCTTCTTTACCTGCCATTGTAGAACATTCGTCGTGTCCTTGACCAACAAGCTTTGTCATATCTAATCCAAATTCTAATGAATTTGTAATGATGGTGTTGGCTAAACCTTCAGCTGTTCTATCGACAATTGGAATATATCCCAGGAATTCTTCTGTGACCATCATTTTCCCATTTTGTTCTTTGTCAAGTCTAACACAAAGTGACATCTGAAATGTCATTTGTCTCGTCGGCAAGTATAGAAAATGCAACTGAATTATTTGCTTCACGGGCAATGTCTTCACGCAAGAGAGACCCACAAATTTCGATTATAGTGTTTTGCGTAGTTGCCGAAATATACTTAGCACTACAAGAACCAATCGACAAATGATTACCAAGACCTTCATCTCCAGATTTAACACGAAACTCTAACAGGTCATAAAAATTACCAGAATTTGATTCTTTTCCACGAAGTACTAAATCATGCATGCCGCAAAATAGGATTTTAGAAATGATGGGACCCAGTTTGTTGCGATTTTCTTGAATTTGTCTTCTAAATGATGATTCCAACTGCTCATCTATAGAAACTGCTTTGGCTTCCAATAATGCACTGAAATTGCTTGCATCTTCATGAGAGCCTTTGTGTCATGTACTTTGCATGTAGCTACGTGCACCTTCGTTGAAATCTTTATATTTTGAGCATGGTTTGATGACAAATGCCAACTGAACTCCTCGAATTACTTTTTGCGGAAACAACACGCAATATTTGCACAAGGCACCTTTAACATTTGCGAGTATACGGTGAATAGTCTGATAAGTCTGAAAAACTAAAATGTCTGTTCCCCTCACTGTCAGCTCTAAAATAATTCTTCTTATCAGGGGTCCAACAATCACGAATCAGCTGCAATTTCAACTCATTTGAAAGGTCGTGTGTCCAGACATACCTTCCAATATCCAATTTAGGAAATGAATAAGTGTCAGCGACATTCAAAACAGTTGCTTCAGTTGTGTCTGGCTGTTGAACTTGTACTGGTGTCCTCAATGCCAATGATAAGTCAGATGCCGCAGACGCCACGAAATCTTCTAATAACGGCATTTCGGAATCTCACGATTGCTCTACTTTTCTTTTTTTTTCTTTTTTTTTGAGCCTGTAAAATTTTTTTTGATATCCATCTTTGGTAATCCTGCATTTTCTACTCGTATGTTATTTCACAGCAAAATTTAATTTTCTCGTGATAACTTAAGTTTTTAATTTATTAAATGCATTGATATATGTTGTATTTTAGCTATTACAGCGCTAATTTGTAAGTCTGATTAATCTCTAAGGCTTTTTTCGGCCCTTAAGTTATGCTTAACTTGAATTTAATCGAAATTGAACCTGTATGGCATTGTCAGTTAAATTTTTAAAAATACGTGTTTTTTGCCTCTCCCCCCTTGGAAAAATTCCTAGCGACGCCCATGTTAGTTTTAAAGTTTCAATCAACTAAAATACAGTTTTCCATTTTATTTACAGACTATGGCTGTGGCGGATTAAGGGGGGGGGGCTGAAGCCAGGGGCCCCCGATGATTTAAGAGCCACAAACTTATTATATTGTAAAATAAAGGTGGCTGGAATGTACCCCAGGTGGAATTGCAGCCAGGGGCCCCGTGCAATCTTAATCCGCCCCTTGCCTATGGTCTACCAAATTGGAATACAGTGTGAACCAGAGTGATACGCTTACAAGTTACAGCTAAGTGAATCCAAAATAAAGTTAAAAAAAACAACTTTGCCATGAAACCCCCTTATTCCTACGAATAATCGTTGCTCCATCACTTTTAAAAATAAGTTATAAATTATAAAACAGGAACACATTTTCACTCTTCTGGATTTTAATAAACCTCCATATTTGCCAGAGTGTATTTTATATTTGAAATTTAAAAAAAAAGTTTTAAGTGTGTTATATATTATATTCGCTATGTTTCTGAAATAAAAAGGGAAGAGTTCGGAGTTCGTTGTAACATTATTTTTTTAAAATAGGTAAAAATTATATAAATTAACAGTTTATTCCATATTTAAAACGTGGCAGTTATGTAGCCCCCCCCCCACCCCAACTAAAATGGGTTAAAAGAAGAATTAATTTTACCACGTAATAAAAGAATCACACATACAGACTCCAGAGTATCTTCCCTTGATTGTAAACAAGACCTTTGAACTTCAGTCAAAGCCACTGCTGCTCACAAACTTAAACTGAAATGTGATTTAGTTTTACAAAAAATAAAATGTGTTTGATTATTCTATTTTTTCCATATAACTAAGTATATAAAGTTTATTAAAATTTAATAATTTTTTTATTGATTTATGTATTCATGTGCATCGTGGAATTTAAAACGTTACATAACTGTACTCAACTGTACTGACTGAACTGACTGTAATCTGTCACAGTGGTGACTGTATGTGAGTTTTTGTAGCCTACTTTCCTAGAACTCCTTTACGTCCAAGTCTTATCTATTTTATTTTAATTAGGCTTTATACTTGCTTCTTCTACCTCTGATTCTATACTCAGTAGTTATACTTGGTATACAGTATACAGTCATTCTCATGTCATCAGTGGACATCATCTGTCATCTATTTTTAATTTTTGTTCTTGTATTTAAAAAAAACCTATTAATTTGGAAGAAAATCAATCAATCAAGGAATACAAAAATTGAAGGTGATAATGTTGTCATCAGTGCATGATGATTTATAATGGCTGTTGCATATTTGGATACTAAACTAAACTTTCAGCTTTAAGTTTTTTTGAAGTTTTACATCCATTGAAAAGATCATCAATACAAACTTCTGTACGTTGATTACCCGTGACTCCACTTTTTGAAACTAATTTAACAATCAGTGAATTCAGTGTCTTCTGTTCTTTGTCTTAAAGTTTATGACTGACTGATATCTCGTTTGCATAAGTAAATAAGAATATTGTGTCCTAGGCTTATTGATGGTTAAGAATAGTGTGTCCTATGCTTTTATTATCGATGGTATGAGTCTAGTCTTGTATTTTTATTTAAGTTAGGAATGTTGTTACTGTCTTGGTTTTCCAGGTTTGTTCAGGCAATCAATTCCACACCCAATAATAAATGGGAGAAAGGTGGTTTCTATGATATGCATTTGTTCTTGCATATGAAACTAGAAAATTGTGTTTATTCCTATGTCTATTCGAGTATTGGATTAGAATGTTGAAGTAGTGTTGGTAAAAGTTAAAATTTAATGCCACATGTATTTTTACAACCTTGCTTTTTTCATCCCTAGTGTTTCTAGGTTTAGCAATTTAGTTAACAGTGTTACTCTTGTTAATTGTGAATATTCATCAGGAAAGAATCTTGCAGCTCTTTAAAAACATTTTTAAAAAAATGTTTTCTGATGTAGTTGCATGGTATACAAAATAGCATATTCTAGTTAAGGTCTTACAAATTTAAGGTGGCATTTTAGTCTTATTACATTTGTAAAAGTAAAAGTTTCTTGTTATAAGTTTTGTTGGATTTTTAATTACTTCAATGAAAGGATAATTTTTCATTCACGATTACTACTTATTGCTTTGCATCCTTTTATTAATTTCTGTAAAACCTTGTTAATCAATATTTAAATAATTTGAATATATTCTTCCTAAAAAATGGTCATGAATTTCTTCTGAGTGTATCAAAATCTACAATGACTTTTTAAAATGCTCCAAAAGTTTCCATTACTATATGTTTTTTTAAAATGATTCCACTGCCTTCCATAAATGACGTCACATGATTTTGGCAGATATTTCACTGCCCCTCCACCTCGTCACGTGTTGTCACAAAAACTTATACCCTCTCCAATTTAACGTCACATAGCTCCCCCCCCCCAAAAGCTGTATTTTCTATTTTAAAATAAGCATGTTTCAAATCACTTTTTTGTCATTTAAATATGTATTTAGTGTACGGTTGCACTCTAATAACATAACATGCGTGAAGCCATGTAAAACTTCATAAAATAAATTGTAAGTAAGAAATCAAATATTCAAGTGGAAATTTTATTTAAAGTTGCGAGTTTTGTTGTGACTTCACATTTCGTCACACATCATCACAAATTTGAGGACCCCCCCCCCTCCCCACTAGGTGTCATTTATGGACGACCCATCATGTAAACAAAGCTATTATTCTTTTAAACTCATCTTTCCTATGTATTCATTATGGTTTATTATGTGTTGATTGGTGTCATTAAATATGGTTTAATCACACATCCAACAACAGCAGGCGAAGACATCTTTTAATTAATTGAACTATCATGTTTACAAAATATTTGGTGGCATTTAAATATGTGAGCAATATCACTCACGAAATTGAATCCTTGACTTAATAACTAGATTAAGCAAATATTTACAGATTTTACTTGAAATTTATAAAGGTTTTGTACATTAAAAAACAACACAATTTTGGATTTAATTCTATTTTTATTTTGATGCATTTAGCAGCTCTTAGAAAAAAGTTCACATTAGTACGGTTTTATTGAGTACAGTAGTCCGTATCAATAGTCATTTTTAATGGCATTGTTTATTTTTACATTGGTTATGGTTAGTTGGGAGTTTGTAGCCAGTAAAGATTAAGACCAAATAAGTAAGAATTGCTTATCAACAGGTCAAGTTTCTCTGATAGCCAGGCATACAAAATTGAACTTATCTAATTGTTATAATAATATATTTTAAAAGTCCTTCCTTTCATGTTTTTTTGAAAGGATGTCCTGCATCAAATCTTTGTTTAAAAATTCACCATTTCACATGGCCCTCAAAAAAAAAGTAACTGTCTTGGTGTTCAAGAAAATAGGGTTGAATGAGAAAAAGTAAAGGGATTAAGCGTTGGGAACTGAGAATTAAGGGGAACAAGATTAAACATTTCAACATTTAAAAATTACAAAAACTTTAAAAAAAATAACATTCTCTCAGAATGTATTTAAAGTTAGAAAATAATTTTAACTTAAAATGCTTGACAATACCCATGTTATGAAGTAATCATCACAGCTACTTAGCATTTTCACTTTATGTAGCCACCTATCAATCCTATTTTGAATACTTTTACTATTAAATTACTAGTCAATTAGTAAAAAAAAACTTTATATAAAGCTTTTGTTAAAAAAACACTTTTTTTTGACATAGAGATAAATATTATAATCAGCAACCATCAAATACTGTATTGGAATTCATTTGACAAACATTTGACAGTATGAAATTAGTTTGCTGAGTTCAGTAAATCAGTTTGAAATAGAAAATTTGGGTTAATTTAATTTAGATTGAACTTGTCAAATGTATAAAATTAAAGTTAAAAATTATACATGCTTACCAGGTTTTTAATCATAAAAATTAACAAAATCTTAGAACGGGAAAAAAAAATAAAAATTTCAAGGCCATAGTTTTTTTAAAAATACATTATTTCTTTGTGGTGATAACACTGGCAATCATGTTACACATATTCAACTACTATTACAATGGCTTCAAAACTATGCAATGAGTTTTAACGTGACATAAATTCTGTGCTCTTACATTCTTCGTTTAAGTCAGAGCCACCTCATGACTTTCAGGGGCCTTTTGCCTATTAGGCTTTTATGCTCCCAGCAATCATAGCTTGAAGATTAAAATTTTTCATAATTAGAATTTTTAGCCCCTATAGTATTAAGGCTCTCATCATTGGCAGGGGATTCATGGCCCATTTGACTGTTCTACTCATACTGAAAGAAAAGTATAGAGTTAAAAGCCATTCATAAATAATATTTGTATATTTTTGCTAACATCAAAAGCAATTTTAGTCCTGACATTCTGACATAATTAAACTATGTAAGAAATCAAGGTAATTTTTTTTAATCCAGATGTTGCCAGGGTGCTTTACAAGAAAATAACATTTTAACTTCAAATTTCTCACACGACAATATATGTCGAGTATTCTTGAATTGAATCCTGAAGACTCAACAAGATGAAGTTTTATGAAAAATGTTTAGTTGGTGCTGCAAGTACTGCCGGAGCTGGGGCTGTGGCTTGGAAAACAATGTTTCCTTGGATTAACCATGACCTTAGAATGCTCAAAGCTGGCAGTAGGATGGTCAAAAAGAGAGATGAAGCGATGCAGTCATTTCTGATAGACAAGTTTGAAAAGCATGTCCAGGACACACCAAGAAAACCTTTCATCATCTTTGAAGACAATATTTACACATATGAGCTCGTTGACCAGATGGCTTGCAAAGTTGCCAACATCGCCAAGGGCTGGGGCCTGGGACCACGTGATTGTGTGGCGATAATGATACAGAATGAGCCCTGCTTCATTTGGACATTTTTGGGTAAACCCTAATTTTTAAACACCAGTACAATTTCACATCTCCCCCTTCTGCCCAAATTGATGGAATATGTTCTTTCATATTCTAATACTATTGTTCTTAACTACTCGAGCTTGATTGTAAAATTGATTTATTTTCCTATACTACTCCAATCTTATACTTATTATTATTAAATTTTACAGATAAAGCCAAACTGCATTAATTGTAACTATTACAAAATATAGTTTTTTTCCCTCCCTCTCCTCCTTCCGCTCTTAAGATAAAAAAATTATGCTATCATATTAGTAAATATTTATAAAATATGCTAATTTATTTACAGGGCTCCAGAAGCTTGGTATTGCCGTGGCCTTAATAAACTACAATCTTAAAATGCATCCTCTAATTCATAGTATCTTAGCAGCAGAACCAAAATATTTGATTGTTGGACCAGGTGAGAATAATTTTTAAATGTCTAATCTCTTTATTATTGGAGATTAATCACTTCCATATTTAGATATTTTGTTAAAAAAATTATTAAACAGAAATTATTCTCCCTCATTTTTTAAACTAATTTGTATGCATATAAATATAAATTTTAGGGCAGGGAGCAAAAAGTTATTTTAATATTTAAAAACATTTTTAAAAAATAAAATTTTACTCAATTACAATACATGTAAAGGGCAGCTAATTATACTATGACAATTTGATTCAAATAGAATTATTTTTGCATATATGTGTCTATTATAAAAATACTTTACTTTTTGTTCTCTCTCAATTTTTAGGAGACGCCATCCTGGAATCAGTAACAGATGTCATTGACAACCTTGGAAAGCTACAAGTCTTTGTCCAAGGTTTGGGTACAAAGCCAGCTCCCTTTGGTTTACACTCATTTGATCCACTGATGCACGATTCGCTGCCGACCTCAATCTGTCCTGCTGCAAGGAAAGATATTAACATGGAGGATATCTGTTGCTACATTTATACATCTGGAACAACAGGTTAGTTGTGAGCTGTTTTTTTATATGCTCTTTATTAGAGAATATATTTCTACTTACATATGACTTTTTGGATGTTATGCATCTAATCTTTGTAGATACCGCATGGATTTAACAGAATAGGGTCGGTATTCCTGGTGGAGGAGAGTAAGAGTTGAATGGAGAGGAATAAGAGATGGGGGTGAATAAGATTTAATGGCTGCAAAATTACGACTAAAAATTATGGGAAATAATATTTTAGCATCGCTTTCAATAGACTTTTTGTCAGGAATGTACACAAAAGTATAACTTGATTTAAAACTTCTTAAAACACATTAGGCAAAGAAAGTCTGTTCAAAAATTAGTAAAATAAAGCATACTTAAAACTCTTACCCACACCAAACTCAAATCCTTGAGATAGTCAGGTGCTCATCTCCTTTTCTGCACAGACTTTCTTTGTGTAATGCCTTTTAAGAAATTTTGATTTTTTGTAAGATTTTTTTAGAGTGTTTCTGAAAGAAATTCACAACAAAAACAATAAACCTTACATGACCAGTGACCTCTATGTTGCATATCATTCCCACCAACTTCTTGGTGTCCAATTTAGCTGTACGCTTACTCAGCCCTTGTTGACATTTACCTTGCATCTGAGCTTTGAACCACTGTTGATATCCAATGGAGCTAAACTTTGAACTCTTACCAACCATTTATGCCAATAACAATTTTCATTATCAGAAAATTCATTTGACTTCAACTTACCTTTGAGTGGCATCTGTCTTGAATCTCAAATTTGGACCCCCCCCCCACCCCCATCACCAATGTTCCTATTTAATCTGGCCATGCAGATATCTGACAGACACTGCACAGCAGTTTATAATTACCACAAAGCAAATTTCGATACGGATAATATAATATACATGATTTTGGGGTGTAAAATTTTACACAAAAAAAAATTGATGCCGTACAACTTTGTACACAAGTTTTTTATTTTGCACATGGACCAATGAACCTTAGAGGGAACATTGCCCTTCATCATCCTCGTTTTTCCTGATGTTCTTTTTAGATTATTTATTTTTAGTTATCTTCCATTTACAATATTTTCTTTTGCATGGTAACTGGTTCTGGTAGCTATCATGTAAAGCACTTATGGTTTACTACTGATAGATCAACACTGACCTCAATGTGTTGAAAATTCATTGGTGTCCTGCTGTTATTTATTATGTTTCTACCCACTTCTGGATTTTCTTTTACATCTTCAAAGTCTAAATTGTTCTAAATGAAAAAATATTTTAAATTTAAAAAAAATATACATATGGTTTTAAAAAAAAATGTATTAAAAAGTATAAAGTTAATTTCCCTCTAAAAATATAAAGCTGTTATAGTTATATCTCTCTCTTAATTATGGTTATGAGGGCAGTAGATATACTTAACAAAATATAATGACCCTTAATTCTTTTAAAGAAAGAAGAATTTCATTTAATTATCAAGATAATTATTTTTAATTGTAGAATATGTTATTTTAGGTAACCCCAAACCAGCTATAATCAGCCACGCAAAGTCCATTGGTATTGGATGCATGTTCATGATTGTGGAATTAGCTAAAACTGATGTTCTGTACATTGTATTACCACTGTATCATAGTTCTGGTGGTGGCATAGGGCTGTATGGTGCCATACTTGCAGGTTTGTATCCTCAATGTTATTAAATTAAACTAAATTTCTAAAACATTATTTAAGCTTATCCATTTATTTTTCTATTAATTTTAAATCAGCTTACTTTTTAAAATAATTTTTTTCAACATTGACAACAAGGCTAACAACAGCTAATTGAAATCTTGTGATTATATAACCATTCTAAAAACTGTGACATGAAAGCCAGGGACATTTATATCCTTTTATCTTTTATTATCCAGGATCAACCATTCTGTTAAAAAAGAAATTTTCTGCCAGCCATTTTTGGACAGATTGCCATCGCCATAATGTCACTGCCATACAGTACATTGGAGAACTATTCAGATACCTGCTTGCTCAGTCACCAGTAAGCTACTTAATTTTTAACAATATTTTAATTTGCAATGATTATAATGGTTGTTTCTAAATTACTTCTTACACATCCGAGTGACCAAAAGTTGGTTTATCATTTTTAAAAAAAAGCTAGATTTTTAATACTGCGTAAAGTATCTTTAATAATAAAAAAAATTTGAGAAATTATATACCATGGTACCCCAGCTGGCAGCTGGGCTCACAATCCTTTAAATAAAAATAGTAACACTTATATTTATAAGTGCATTCAATTTAGACCATTTGCAAAATTAAGACTGATTATAATTTCAGAATTGTTAGGCTATCTTCTTTCACAGAAAATTTATCTTTGTAAAGATTTTTCTAATCTTGGTATTTACCTAAATGTTTTTTAAATTCATATTTGAAAATTAAAATGTAAAATAAAACAGTTTTTTTTATTAGCTGCAACATTCATTTTTTATGTATCTGTATTACTTTTTTTATTACTACCTATTTGAAGCATTAAGTTGTTTACTTCTTGCAGAGTAGTTTAGAGTCTACCCATAAAGTGAAAAAAGCTCTTGGTAATGGTCTGAGGAAAGACATTTGGCTCAAAGTAGTCAAACGTTTTAAGATACCCAACATTGTGGAATTTTATGGTGCTACAGAAGGACCTACAGTTCTAATAAACTTGTCAAATGTCCCGGGTGCGATTGGAAGACTGTCTCCTTTTGTTGTAAGAAAATAGTTTTTTAAGACATATATGAATAAATAATGTATGGTGTAAAGCTGGAGGAAGGATTTAAATCTATTTTTGGATGGTATGATGTTAATTGAGAGCTCAGATCAGACTCAATTTCAGTAAATGTCAAACTTTTAATAAATAATAACAGTTTGTTTTTGTTTTGTTTTCTGATAACTCTCTTGGCTATTTATTTAATCTAAATTGAATCTTTTAGAAAATCTAAAAATTAATTGACCCTTGCTTCTGCATAAATAGTTAGTTTACAGAAAATATCACTCAAACAATTATCCATACCATAATGCATGCGAACATGCTCTTGTACTTGTCAACAGGAACCTATTCACCATCTCAATATAAGTGTTCCTGAATGCACTATTAATAGCTTTAAGGCAGTGAATTAATATAACAATTAATATTGCTGCAGAGCAAGATTGATCCTGACCCCAAGGCACTTGTCAAGTTTGACTTAGCCACTGCTACTCCTATTAGAGACAAAAATGGTTTCTGCACTAAAGTAGGCATTGGTGAGTGAATAAGTTGTTCATAAGAAATTTTGATGAGTTAATGCTTATTGTTTTAAAATGTATCACCATCAAATCAAATATTTATTTTAAAAAAGTGTCCAATTTTCAAACATATATTGTATTTTTAAATGTACTTTGAAAAATAGATTGCTGAAGTAAAAATAGTTTTAAAGAATCACTGGTATTATGAAAATTGCTGTTAAAAATATTGTATATGACATGATAAAAATGGTATCAATGCTACTATAATTGTGATAATATTTTAAATGTAATTCAGGTATTTATCATTTCTGTTGGGAAGGGTTCTATTGCATTAATTTAATATTTATTATTAAAGCCTAAATCATACTAGAAGCAATAATTTGACACTTTCATAATCGATTTTTAAAAAAAAGTAATTTATTTTGATGATAGTGACATTATCCAACAAAAGTCTGTTTAAAAAAAAATTGTCTTCTTCTCACCTATCTTACTCCATCTCAGTGGTCAAGCATTACATAATTGCTATTTAATCATAGCCATTGGAGATTTTGTTTTATTTGTGAGCATCAAGTGATCTACAAATGTTTTTTTCTGTGAGTTTGGCCTAATGAGACTTAATGGGGCAGTCATGTGATTTAATTACATGAGTTTTAATGGGGCAGTCATGTGATTTAATTACATGAGTTTTGTCGCATTTCCTCTCCACATGATAGAAAACCACATGTTTAAATTATCCTAGGATGAAATAAGAAGTACCAGTGCTTCTCTATCTTTAGGTGACTGGTAATCCGTGTGATGGACATAAGACAGTGGTTCTTACTATGTAATCTGTATGGTATTTTGATTCTTCCATTGAGTAATGTGATAATTA
The DNA here is from genome assembly GCA_944989445.1 of Ampullaceana balthica. NCBI lineage: Eukaryota > Metazoa > Mollusca > Gastropoda > Lymnaeidae > Ampullaceana > Ampullaceana balthica. The sequence continues at coordinate 56,083 of CALYLW010001266.1, read as the reverse complement.
AACAACACAAATACATGTAATATTTTTACTTACCTGCACATTTCAGGTGAGCCAGGGCTTTTTATCAGCAAAGTTCCAGATAATCTAAATAAAGATGGCTCCCTTACTGTTTACCGAAGCACAACGGAGGCAAATGAGAAGAAACTAGTGAGGGATGCCTTCACCAAAGGAGATCTTTGGTTTAATTTTGGAGATGTCCTCGTCTTAGATAAAGACTATTTCTTATATTTTAATGACAGAATTGGGGACACATTCAGGTATTTTTAACATTTTAAAAATAAATTTGATGTGTTTTTTCAATTTTAAATACAGATTCTTTTTAATTTCTTTCAGACCCAGACCAATTAAGTATTGTAAGATATGGGTGAATCTATTTTATTGTTGCTGATGAAAGAATCCATCCAAAATTAATCATTTTAGTCGCCTATTATTAATTGGTTTCTATTGCTGACTATACTTTCAAACATATTAGTAATGGATGTGGGCTTTAAATGCCATTAACTATAAGAATATTATCTTACTTACCCATCAATTTTAGATTTTTCAAAGATAGACTAGAAATCCCTTTTATGGGAATATAAAAAACAAGTAATAAAAACTCGAATGAGCAATTAAACACAATTTCCAAAAAAGAACATCTGATTTTTTTATTTAAAGGAAATCATTCTAGATTTCATTAAAATTCGATTCAAATAATTAATTCTGAAACTAAACACAATATGATGTCATATCCCATCAGCTACATCACACCAAGAATGTGTCAAAATAATGCGCACCGCTCAATAATCTAACATAAGCATCCACAAAGCGGGAAAACCCCATTAACTATCATTCTAGATGACATTAAAATTCATTTCAAATCAATAATTCTGAAACTAAACAAAACAATGGCTTTCTACAAATTGCTTCTAAAATTACGGGTGTCGAAAGAAAAGAGATTTTAGAAAATTCCTTTCCCAACATTTTCCTAAATATTATTAGCTATTGTTTGGCGTTTGTTTCAACCCGATAGATGTTATGGTTGGCGAGAAATTGACAAAATAATGATATTTTTTCTGGTTTTTTTAATTTTCCAGGAAATCCAGTAAACCTTTTCGGTTATTTTTTTGGCCGTTGCACATTCTGTGGACCTCCTTAGCATATTTGCAAAAGACCAGAACCCTCTATCTGGTATGGTTCAGGAGGAGTTGCATGTGCAAGCTCGAACAGTGCACAGACATTTCAAATGTATAAACGCAATTCCCAATGGAAATTGTGTTAAAAAAATATAAGTTTTTATCCAGCATTTTTTAAACTACATTATTTTATTCCCCATCTGCTCTAAAGGTGGAAAGGTGAAAATGTTTCAACAACAGAGCTAGCTAATGTAATAACATCCTTGGATTTTATTGAAGATGCCAATGTCTATGGGGTAACCATTCCCGGTAAATAAATTATTTCTCATATTTAAAATTTTCTATTTCTTTTGTTAAACTTAATGGTGGATATTGCAGAAATATAAGCTATCTGTGTAAAATCAAATTAAAATTTAGATTATTTATGCTTTTCCCAGCACTTTACAGGAAGTTATTTTCTGAAGTATTGTGATGTTTGAGGTTTAAAATTTTTCTTATACAAATATAACATTTAATTATTGAAATCTAAAGATATCATTTTTTTTTCAATGTTAAAGCAACATTAATGTTTTGTAAAATACAATTTTAAAAAAAACAACTTATTTGTTTACTTAATTTCATCTTTAATAAATATAGCTGGCATAAACGAAGCAGGCTCTAAGATAGAGGGGTGCCATAAAAAGCAAAATGTTAAACCTTTTAAAAACAATTTAAATTGCCTCTCAATAAAAATATTCGCTCATCATATAAAATTTGCAACCTTGAACATGTTTAATAATATATATTGTGTTCTCAAGGTCATTTTGGCAGAGCTGGTATGGCTGCCATAACACTAAATGAAGGGGCTACTTTAGGAGAGAAAGAACTGGACAAATTATATGAACATGTATGTGATGAACTTCCAACATATGCAAGGCCGTTGTTCATACGTCATTTAAAAGAAGCAATCCTAACTGGTACATTCAAACAACGTAAAGTGGAGCTAGTGAACGAAGGCTTTGATCTTCATTTGGTCAAGGATGACTTGTACTTTTTAAACAATGAGAAAGAAACTTACAGTAAACTTACTCCAGCAGATCTATCCAAATTTTTGTCATCTAAATTATAACTCTTTACCAACTTATAAAAAGGTTAACAATGAATTACTGCATGTTATTTCCATTTTTTTATCTTTGTTCTACACCCCTTCCAAATACTTCTTGCATTATTTGTACATAAAAAAATATTAATCTTAATGGATAATTATTTAAAAGCTCTTTGATAAAACATTATTGCTAAACTCACCCCAGTTTTTAATTAATACTCTGATCAGAAGTGTGAAAAATTCAATCACCACTGTGGTCAGAATTTTGGTAAATGTTAAGAATTATGAGTATGTGTACCAGTATGTAATTTTATAATTTTTTTGTCAAGTCTCATTTTTCTAAAAAACAATATTTTTAACATCCTCAATGGACTGTTAACATCGACATATATTTTCCTTTTTTGTGAAAAATACCTCTTGGGAAATTTACATCTCTCACACCATTAGTTGCTGACTGTGTGCCCTGACATTCATAATGTGTGAATTTGATGTACACTGTTTGAGTATGAATTCATCTAGTGCCAACTAGAGTGCATTTAGCATTACTTTGATTAGCAAAATCTTTTTCTTAAATCAGATTTTTTTGTTCTAGCTAGTTGTGATTATACAATGTGCTATCTGTTGGATAGTATTAAAAGCCAAAAATTAATTGCAGTATCTTTACTCATGTTGAATTTGGAAACTCAACACGATCAAAGTTAGTTCCTTCCCACTTAACACTTGTTTGAAATCATACTGTTGACATTAATTACTAGATTGAGATTAAAAATTTGTTTATTAAAATATTAAATTTACAAATAATTTTTTTATCAATGACTGAGCAAATCTCTGCTTTAAAAGAATATGTACTTACATTTTTGTTGATTGAATTTTTGTTTTTATTACTTGATAAAGTTTATAAAGGTCGACAAAAAAATTACAGACTGAAGATATTTTTTTCCAAGAAGGTCTTTGTAAAATTGTTTCACTTGTCTCATTTGCATCTTAATGTTCTAAGGCAGGGGTCTCCAAACTACAGCCCGCGGGCCAGATGCGGCCCGCGAGGCCCTAACATCAGGCCCCTGGAGACCTTTTAATATCCAAAAAAGATACTATTTTGACCTGTAGCTTACCACAAAACTGTTTGTAGTCGGCCCCCAAACTGCTGTTTGACAGTTAATTCGGCCCTCCGGCAGAAAAGTTTGGAGACCCCTGTTCTAAGGAATTAAAGTTGTTAAAATTTTAATTTTGATAGTGTTACGAGGTGTCACAGGTTTACGCGCGCACTTGCAATGATTGGAACTCAATGGATTTTTTCAAATATTTTTATCGTGTTCCTCGTCAATCAGAGCCTAGGCAGACACCTTCTCAACGTAATCGCCGCCATTTCTGACACACTTCTCAGCTCGTTTTATCCAGGTGGCAAAACAGGCCTGAAAATCTTTGCTTTTCAAGTTGGCAAGCTCTCCCAAGACATCAGCAAAAAGATGATCCCTGGTGTCAAGGTGGCGGCCTCTCATGAGATCCTTCAGCTTTGGGGAAAGCCAAAAATCACGGTGCCAGGTCGTGGGAGTGGGGTGGGGGGGTCAAGATGTTGAGACCTGTTTTCTCCAAGCGCTCGACCGTCGGCTTCGCCTTGTGAGCCGGGGCATTGTCATGGTGGAACCACTGCCCTTTAAAGGGCATACGTGGGTTCAACCGTCGCCTTCCATCAAAGACTTCTGCCAGGCACTTGTCATGATATCAGGAGCCATTCACAGTCTCATTTGGCTCCATGGGAACAGCAGCAGCCACACTTTTTTGGCTGAAGAAGATGGCGAACATGGTCTTCTTCACCGACCTGGAGAGTCTGGCCTTTAAAGGGCCAGGCTCCACTTTTTTTTCAAGACCCTGGACTGTTTCTTCGTTTCTGGATCCAGGTTGAAGAACCAGACTTCATCCCCAGTGGTCCGGAGCTTGAAGGAGGGAACCTTCCCATTCTTGAAACGCTTCAGAAAGTCAACACACCACTGAGCACGATCGAACAGGGGATCCTGGATAAAACGAGCTGAGAAGGTGTCTGCCAGGGCTCTGACAGACGAGGAACACGATAAAAATACTTCTAAAAATTCCCTGAGTTCCGGTCATTGCAAGTGCGCACGGAAACCTGTGACCCCTCGTATTTGTGACCTGTCGCAAAAGAGAATCCAATCGTTTTTTTTTGCTCAATGTATTATTGTTTATTTATATTTTCTGCTCAAATGTAAAGAAATTATTGGCAGCTAGTTTATTACTTGATTTTTGTTTAAATAAAATGGTATAAGTATTTTTTAAATAGAATTTTATAACTAGCCCTCAAGCTGAAACAAGCCTGTAACATCAAACAAAAAAAGTAAACTTTTTGCAAAATTGTTATTTAAAATGATACAACCATCATGAATTCAAGTGTCTATAAAAATGTATTTTGTTAAGGGACAATTTATTGTAACTAAAATGCTTTTAAACTTTTACTTGTAAATTTCACTAGACCTTTTGAAATTGATTAAATTATTACTTGTATGTTAGAATTACTGTTGATTTTTTTCTGAGAAATGGATTATTTACATTTTTATAAATTCAGTTTAAGGCTAAGTAATGTATTTCAATTAATTTAATACTCAAATTTTTAAAAAAAATTTTCCTAAGAAAAGTACAAGGTAATAATTGCATAAATGAATTACAAATCTTAAATTAAGCCGTACAATGCTTTATGGGAAACACATTTCTATAGCCACTGGTGATTTTTTTTGTTAAATCTGTGAGTTTTCCGTTTTATTATTAGATAAAGTTGCTTCATAAAGAATTCATTTTTCATTCTATAAATTATTTGACAAAATATGGATTTCATTGTTAAAATCATTTGACCACAATTTTTGTTTGTTTACAGGTAGCTCATCTTTGAATTATTTTCATTAATTTGATTTTATTCAATACATATGATACTCTGTTTATTTGACTATGATTTACTTTTTGTTACAAGATTAAAAGATTCAAGCAAAATTAAATAAACTGTGTATTTCAGTGATACAATTATTGATTCATGATCCTGTATCGAATGTATTTAGCAGATGTATTTCAACATATTTATACTTAATATGGTTTTGGAATTTTCAAAGAAACTTGCCTGATATAGGCTATAGTTTGGTCACATTTGTAATATTAATATTTATTTTGAATGTATTGGTATAATAATTACTTCTTATTAATCTACAGTTATTGTGCAGTTTAAAATTGTAATTTTACAAGCATTTTGAAAATTCCCATGTAACCTTGCATTATGATTTGCCTTTTCTGACTGCATGTTCAGGGTGAAAGCAGATTGTTCTGTTCTACCTTTTATTACACAATGAGATTTGTGACTTAATTTTTGAAACGGCATACCTTGTTAGACAGCCCCCTTTGTCAGAATACTTCCTTGGTTCAGTTTTGTTAAAAGGTTTGTTGATGTTAAAAAAAAATGGTTATATTTTATTTCCCCAGTATTCAATTTTGGCCATGAAATTTAGTGCCAAAATTATTTTTTTGAAATTATTTGTTCACTAATGTTATAGTTAGTAACATTTTATTTTACAAAGCATATAAAAACGTATTACTAAAATGATGCGACACGCCATTCAGATTCATGTAAAATGTACTTTAAAAAAAGAAAAAAAAACAGTGATTTAAATATGTATTTGACTTTATAGCTATTTTAAAGTCCTATCTAACTTTAAAAAAAATATATGATAACTAAGTATCTTTTCATGTTTTCATTTATTTTATTACATTGTATTTTTTATTTATTTTGAACATAAGTGACATTCCTAATAAAACAGTATGCAAATAATATGACAAGCTGAAATAATTGTCCTAAAGCATGACTCAAATGACTTACCTTCAGCTTAAATAAGACGCACTTATATTTAAAGTTAAATTTAAAGATATTAATTGAGTAATTGAGATAAGGCATATATAATAACAATATTGGTGTTTAACACTCAGTGTTTAATGTACAATTTTAGAAATATTTATTTATATATAATATTACTTTATAAATGTGAAATAGAAACTTGAGGAAAACAACACAAATCTAACTTTCATGGAATAATAGCATTTACATTGTGATAGTTATGGAGTACATTTAAGGACATTTCAAATTTTGGACCGCAAGCTGTTAAGTAGATTAATCAGACAAAAAGAATTACATGTAATGTAAGCAAAAGTATTCATGTTAAACTTTAATTTTATTAATATTAATTCAAATGTTTCATCAATACATTTAAAATACAAAACATTCATATAAAATATATATATACACTTTCATATCTTTCTATTAACTTATTTTGCATTCAAAGTCTATCAAATAACTTACTCCATTACAATAAACCAGTAGCTGAAATGTCTTAACTTCCATGTTAGTTAGCAAAATTGAAATTTTTAGAAAAGGACAAAGTTTTGTTTATTGATATCGTACCAGTGTAGTACATAAAAGTTTAAGCCATAGGCATGTGTGTGTGAATAGAAAATGTCAGAATGAGTTGCTATCAATAAATCCTCACTGCTTAAACTCGTAATTTGAGTGATAGCTGCTTCTAAAATTGGGTCTATGTAGAAAAAGTTCTAACATTTTAGACATTCTTTGCAAAAAACAGATTATAGAAAGGAATGGAATTTTCTAATGACAACTGCCAGAGTTTCCTGCTTTACCCATCAGCTCATTATGAGATTAAGAGCCTTATAGACAAGTTTAGTGACTAAGTCTTTGCTCCATCAAACTTTATTTTACTTAACATCTTGTAACTCAAATTTTTTTAAAATGTTGCTCCTAATACCAGCATTCAACTACATGTAATAACATTCATTACATTTTTATATGTTTGTTTTATTGTTTTTGTTCATTTCAGAAGGGTATTTATGTTATTTGACTGAGATAATATTCATATATGTAAATGTAACTTAGTATTAAGTAATAATGTTTTTCTCCTATTGATTGTATGTTAAACTTTACTATTTTTGGCATAAAATAATTTGTATGATCCTACTTCCCCCTTATTTCATGTTATTTTCGTTTAATAGGTTCACCGACAAAACGGCCCCGGACAAAATGGCCCCGACATAACGGCCCCGAAAAAACGGCCCAGGACTAATAGATGGACTAATAGTAAAAAATACAATCAAATATTATATTCGTATTTTTACTCACCGAATCAGTGTCGGGTTTAGCTCACAAGAAACAATAATAATGACATCACAAGGATGAATGTAATAGCCTTTACTCGATATGGTACCAAGTCACGGTTGTTTGTTGACAAGAAATAATATAATAACATCACAAGAAATAATTTTACAATTTTACCACCTTTTTTAAGGCTGAAAAGTTGACAAAAGCTTAAGATGCAAAAAAATGTAAATTTTTTGTTAAAAAATGTAAACAATTTGTCTTCAGCCGTTTTGACCGGGGCTGTTATGTCGGGGCCGTTTTGACGGGTCACCGTTATTTTCTATCTGTTGACAGTTTTATTTGAATATGTTGCTTATGGTCAAGATTTCTTACATTTTCTGATTGTGAAATGGGAACAATTATTGGTACTTGGCTTTGTTGGCCTTTTCTTTTTCAAGCAGATAATTTTAATAAATTTAGTTTTTATTTTTATTATATCAGAATACATGATTTGGTTGTGTAAAAGAAATGAAAAAGAACCTTCCCCTTACATACTAGCAGTATATTTTAAAATCATTGTTCTCAAGTTTATAAATATATTTATTTTAAAGTGTATTTTACGTTACCTGGTTTATATAATAATCTGACAATTCAAACTAGATCTATTAAGAGTCGTGACAGGTGATAAAATGTCTATTTTCACATGAAGACCACAAGGGAAGAAACGGCTATGTGACATTTTTGAATTTTTTTTAGTTATCCCCTGTATCTGATAGAGGGTTAAAAATAGAATGCTCTGAAAGAGGTTTTATGAAAAAATTATGTCTCTGACCCTATTAAAATTCAAGTCTATTTAGTTAATTTATAACAAATCTGTACATTTTTTAACTTTAAAACTTGAATATCTCAAAACAACAAAAATGTGACATAGCCGTTTCTTCCCTTGAGCTCTTCACATGTATTCAGTTTCAGCTTAAAATATTCAATTTGATTATAAACAAAAATATAAATTGCTTTAATAAAAAACAGAATATTAAAAACTAAAAAAAAACAAAAAACTTCTAATGATGAAATATTTACATAGAAAGACTACATAATTCAAAAGACACATCAAAAGTAAAGAAAATGTGTTATTTAATAAACTAATTATAACTTTTAAAAATTAAAATACTGAGAGTTATGAATTATTTTGTGCAGGTGCCATACAATATAGGACATTAAATTAGTTAATAAGTCATTGTAATGATGCTGGCTAGAAATAGGTACAAGTAGATGATTTTGGCTTGCTTAAAAACAATTATAAGTACATATAAATGAAAAATGAATTTAGTAATTCAGTAACCTCAGTTTAAAAATTAAACCTACTTGTTTTGAAAATTAAAGATGTGTCCAAAACCATAGTTTCCAATACTTGACTCAAATAGAAAAACATTTCAAAATTTAAAGGATGCCTTACATTCATTCAATTTTTTCTTAATAATTAAATTTTATTTCATTTTATATGACTGTAATTAATTATTTTTTTTACCTATTATGTTTGCATCTTATAACGACAGAGCCATAATTTGTTTACAAATTTTGAAGTGAATATAAATGAATGTAAGTGAATATAACTGGCTGAAATAAAAGTTTACTAAGAATAATAAATAGCACAGTTTCTTTAAAATTTCATTTGTTTTTTCAAAATGAATGAAAAATATTATTTTTTTTTCTTATTTCAAGCACTTAAAAGTAGAATCCTTCCTTAAGTTTCAATTAATAACTTTTTCATTTAACTTTGAAATAAAGCAACTCTCAGACTTTTTTAATAGAGTTGAAAAATGGATAAAAAGTTACTATTAGTACTATTGACAACCATGATATAAATGACCTTTTAATTTTACAATTTGATTTGCATGAGCGATTTGGGCTATTGAATAAAAATCCCTTACCCCACAGTGCTTTGTTATTCTTGTAAATACTACATCTTTAACATGTTTTCATATATTTTGCTGTTACACTGAAATCCCTTACCCCTCAGTACTTTGTTATTCTTATAAATACTACGTCTTTAACAAGTCTTCATATATTTTGATGTTACACTATCGGTTTCTCACTAATCAGGATGTGTCACAAGTACACAATTCAGATTCATTGTGAAGCCAGATTAACCTAACCTCAGTACAGGGGTCAACAGCAAACCAGATTATTGAAGGAATTAATAGATGTTGCTCTTCTGTTCTCCCTTTTTAAAAAAAAACAACTATAATTTGTAGAGAAAATTAGTTTTTCTTTAAATATAACTTATGTAAAAGCTCTTGACTCAGAGACTGTACCGACACATCCACTGATCAGTTACTTTAAAACTTATTCACAGTAAATAAAACCTCTTAAATCATCAAGTTCACAAAAATACTTTATGTTCATCGATTCCTCTAAAACAAGGCAATATTCAGGGCAGCACAGATAAACTGTATGATATTCAGCAGAAACAAAAAAGTATTACATAAATAATTGGGTTTTTTTTTAGCCCATAGTTCAGATAAAAGTTTTATGAGACCATAGTTCAGATAGGCTACAACATTATTTTGGAGGATAGAATGCTTATCATGCTATGAATTTTCAACCAGGTTTGTTCTAATTCCAAAGTCAACTTTTTGGCATGCATGAAATGTGCAGCAATATGTGTAGTAAAGACGAGCAAGAATATTAAACTAAGTTATACTTTTTGCAAATAGCATCATTTAAAGGTGTTTGCTTCAAGTGCTCACTTATTATACAGCCTGTATTTTATTGTTGAATTTATTGATAAATCAGCTGTTTATAGAGGTTTATCACAAACATAATGGATTCAATAACAATATATCAATAGAGCATTGTTTACTTAATTCTAAATTCTAAAACTTAACCAGAGGGCCACCGAACATGAAGTTCTATGAGAAAGTGCTGCTTGGTGCTGCCGGCACCGCTGGAACAGGAGTTGTTGCAGTTAAAACATTGTTTCCTTGGATACAGCATGACTTGAAGCAACTGAATGCGGAGAGCAGAATGATGAAGTATCAACAGAAAGAAATGCAGTCATTTTTAATTGATAAGTTTGAAAAGCATGCCCGGGAAACACCAAAGAAACCATTTATCATCTATGAGAATAGTGTTTATACCTTTGAGCTTGTTAACCAGCTGGCCTGTAAGGTGGCCAACATAGCCAAGGGCTGGGGCCTGGGACCTCGAGACTGTGTGGCCGTAATGATACAGAATGAACCAAGTTTCATTTGGACCTTTTTGGGTGAGTTTTTAAACACACGATAAATACATTCCAACATTAGAGTAAAAGAAATAATTATATTATAAGGAATATTAAATTAGTTTATTTAAGTAAATCTATTTTATTTTGAAAAAAAAATTCTTACAGGGCTCCTAAAACTTGGTATTGTTGTGCCATTTATAAACCACAATCTGAGAATGCATCCTCTGATTCATAGCATATTGGCAGCGGAACCAAAATATTTGATAGTTGGACCAGGTGAGAAAAAGATAAAACTCCCATTGTGTTCCTCCCCTATTTAGAAATTTAGATTAAAACTTGCAGCACAAATATTAGTTTGAACTTTAAACAAAAAATACTATGGATGGTTTTAATTTTCTTAACTATTTATGATTATTCCAAAGCATCCCATAAATTTAAAATGAAAAATTATTTTAATATCTACTTATAAGAAATATTTAGATGCACATTTTGAAACCTTTGATGTGCAGGGGAAGAAATCCTGGAAGCAGTCACCAATGTGCTAGACAGTCTTGGAAATTTGAATGTGTATGTACAAGGATTAGGAACTAAGCCAGCTCCTAATGGAATACATTCGTTTGATCCACTGATGACTGCATCATTGCCAACTGAAATTTGTTCTTCCATCAGGAACAATCTAACAATGCAGGATATCTGTTGTTATGTTTACACATCTGGAACCACTGGTAAAAATTGATATTTTATTCTAGTGCTAGTTTAAAAAAAAAGATTAGTTAGTTTTCAATTAATTATTTTACTATTCTAACCAAAAAGTTGAGATTAATAATATTAACCATGTTTTTATGATAACAACATGAGCCTGAATATTGCACAAAAAATGTTCAAAATTATCAAATTTAAATTTAATAGAAAAAAATTATGCTACTCTGAATGATCCTACTACTAAGGCATTCAAGACTGCACTAAAAACACGATCTCTTTGAACTTTACTATCCAAATTTTAAAAAAAAATATGTTACTATTTTTATGTGAGGCACCATGAGCCCACCTGCTTGCTGGGTTACTGCACTATATAAATGATCATATCATAATTATTATTATCACAAGACCATAATTTGCAACTAAGAAATAAGTTCATTTTTCAATGTTACAGTAGACCAAAGTGTGTACATGTATAAAAATTTGGTGCAAATTTAATTTAAAAATTGTGTGTAATATTTCAGGAAATCCAAAGCCAGCAATTATAAGCCATTTTAAAACTGTCATGGCTGGATGTCTCTACCAGGTTGTTGAATTGGTAAAGTCAGATGTGTTGTACATTGTCCTGCCTTTATATCACAGCTCGGGTGGAGGCATAGGGCAATGTGGTGCTCTGACAACAGGCCTGTGTGCTTACTCGATTAAAACTATTTCAATTAAGGCGCTAAAATGAAGTTAACTGACAGCATAAAATATATTCTTTAAGTTTAAGTAGACATAAAGAAGCCCTATATTATTACTTAATTTTTATTTAACAGGAGCAACAATTGTGTTAAGAAAGAAGTTTTCTGCTCATCACTTTTGGTCTGACATTCATCTGCATAATGTCACAGTGGTATCTTATATTGGAGAACTTTTCAGATACCTACTTACTCAACCACCAGTGAGTGTACACACACAAAATCATAACTTTCCCTTTACGTTCCCGCCATATTTGAATATTCAGAGAGAGGAATGATTAGACATTTTATTCACAGATCTCAATCTTATGAATGTGTTTTATTGGAGAGATAATGTAATGACAAGGTGAATAAATGTATACCATCAGTTATAAAGCAGATCTTATCGACTAAAAGATAAAAAAAATGATTTACAGTAATCCCTTGATGCTTTGCAGTTCACTTTTTGCGGATTCACTGCTTTGCGGGTTTTTAAATATAGTAGTAGCATTACTAGCATTAAAAGAGCTGCCCCAGGATATGGCACCACCCTCTGAAGAGACGTAAAATGCAATCATCAGCTGTGCAGCAAAAGTCATCATCATCAACATCATTTTTAATGCACAGAATATTCATCACCATCATCACATCACAGGGCTACATGTACTTCACTACACATTTACTGTAAAATTATATACCGATTGCATATTGCTGAACAGTTGTTGTCCCTACTTATTACTTTGCGGAAATTCAGTTTTCGCAACTGGCTTTGTCCCATGATAAATGAGGGATTACTGTATTTTCCTCAAGTTGAAAAAAATAAAATAAAACAACTGCAGCGTTTAAAATTTCAAAATATTATTTAATTATCACTTTTCTCTGAAGTATTATGTCTATGGTTTAAATTTTTTAAACCTTTTCTGAATAAATCTTTTATAAATATTTACAATCAACACTAGTAAAGTGCATTAAAAAAAAATATTAAAAAAAATAAAAATAATATATATATATATAAATATATAAATATAAATATATATATATATATATATATATATATATATATATAATATATATATATATATATATATATATATATTATTTTTATTTTTTTAAATATATATATATGTATATATATTCTAAAATACTATTTTAATTTTAAATTAAAATTTCTGGTTACATTGATAGAGTTTATACGGAGAATTAAACTTTTTTTGTCTGCGCAACAGGTTTTTCAACTTTTATGTTCATTATTTTTAATTACTTTCTGAATGTTACAGAGCAGTTTGGAAAGCACCCATAAAGTTAGAGCGGCATTTGGAAATGGTCTCAGAAAAGACATTTTTGAGAAAGTGCAGAAACGTTTCAAGATCCCTGTCATTATTGAATTGTTTGGTTCCACAGAAGGAGTCAGGAATATCTTTAATTTTTCAAATGTACCAGGTGCTGTAGGAAGGCTTTCTCCATTATTGGTAAGCGTTTTTAACAAGGGCTTTATTATGTTTTTTAAATCTGAATTTAATTTGTTGATTTAGCTGTAAGAGAACTGTGGAACCTGTTCATAGTTTGCTGGCTTTTTTCATATTTTAAAAGGTAACTTAAGAAAATATGATTTTATTTGATTATTAATTCAATGTTTCTTTTTTTATATGTAAAGAATGTAAATTTCTCATCCTAATGAGGTCATGCGCCTGAGCTGATGGGTTGTCAAACACTTTTCATTTGTTCTCGTTATTGTTTAATAAAAGACCAAGAAAATATAACAAGGGTTGTTGTACAGTAGCATTTATTGATGTGTGTAAATAAACTTCAGAACAATGCATAAAGAAAAACCTGTGCAGTGAATGATATTTATAATTATATTTAAATATAAAGCCCTTGACCTTAACCTGCAACTAATTTTTACACTTATGCCAAAACCATTAATGCCTGAAGATGCCCCATAATAAAAGAGATGGCACTAGGTTTGATGTGCACTTGTAGCTTATGCTTTAGGCTTAAGAACTCCTTTAAATTAAGATTGTGGCACACAAATTAATGCTTGCCAAACTAAATTTCCTATTTTGAATAAAATAACAATGTATAAAACCAATCGAATCTATTCTGTCTGTCATAGAGAAGAATTGAGTCTAACCCAATTGCCCTCGTCAAGTTTGACCTTTCAACTGCGGAGCCCATACGCGACAAGAATGGTTTTTGCATTGAAGTCGGCATTGGTAAGTTTATGGATGTTCATGAGCTGTTTGTTGGTTCATCGATCATAAAAACGTAAATCAATAGCATCTAATACAACCCTCATATAGACACAGGGATGAAAACACTTTTCATATTCCATATGCAAGAACTAACACATACAGATTCTCGATCTTCCAGTCCGGAATTCGGACGTGGAATGGGTTGCTTGAGGAAACCAGAATAACCAACACTCTTTTAACATTTAAAACTCTAATAAAAATGCAAAAATAGACATAACCCGTGGATAAGGGTAGGACACAATAATCTTTTGTATAGAAGGAGTGTCTGTAACAGATTAGATAAAATAAGATAAGATTCACAATCGAAATCACAAAAATATAAAATATGATAAGTTAAAAAAGAAATTTCATGCTTATTTCAGGTGAGCCAGGTCTTATCATAGCCAAAGTTCCAGATATTCTCATTAAAAATGGCTCACTTACTGTTTACCAAAGCACAAGGGAGGCAAATGAGAAGAAACTAGTGAGGGATGCCTTCACCAAAGGAGATCTTTGGTTCAATTATGGAGATGTCCTCGTCTTAGATAAAAACTATTTCTTATATTTCAATGACAGAATTGGTGATACATTCAGGTAGGCTTGCAATATTAAGTTTAATTTCATCTAATTATGTAATTACCATCAGAAAATATAAAAATGAATCTAGTTTTTTTGACAGTTAGGAAAGAGTATGTCTGTTTTTATTTTACCAGATACAACAAGAGCAATTACATTAAAAAATATCTCAAATGTGTTGAATGATGCTTTTTTTGGAATGTGATAATTCTGTCAAGAATTCATAAAAAGATGGCATGTCCTAAAATTATGTTTCACTTAAATTAAATGCAGATGGAAAGGTGAGAATGTATCTACTGTTGAAGTGGGGAATGTGATGACTGCTCTGAAGTTTATTGAAGATTCTAATGTTTATGGGATCACAATTCCAGGTAAAGCTATTTGCTTAATTAAAAAAACTTATACCCTTCTCATACTTAGAGAATAGTTACAGCATGTTCTAATGAAAAAATCAATGCAAATTTTAAAAAAACGATTCATTATATAGCTCAAATTTCGAACAGATGTACCAAACAATGTTTGATTTTATAGAATCATTCAGACTTCGACATGTAATTTTCGAAACCGTAGCCATTCACAAAGGAAATACCACCTGGCCCAAGATCTGTGGAGGACGATCTGGAATTAATTTCCTGCCAAATTTCTTGTGATTTCTTTGTTAAGAGTCATTAATTTGATGCTAATAATATAGAATTAGTATTGTAGATATTACATGATTGTGAGAGTTCAGAGTAAAATGGGCCAGATTTTACCTTTGATATCAGTCAAGTGTTCACAACAGAAACAACTGTTCACTTGTAAATATAGGGTTCACTATCTTTTATTTTGACTTAATCTCTCACCATGAAAGCAGTTAGCCATTTTGTTCTATGAGGGGCGGGCATTTCCATGTTTGCAGTGTGTCCTAGCTTATCAATTATAAAAACAAAATTCAATAATAGTTTAAATTGTATTTTCAAAAAGTACTCATGAGACCTTTATTTATAACACAAGTTGAACCCATTTCTCACTATGTTCACACTCCATTCTTTTTTTCAGGCTGATTTAAACAAATAATTGAGCTGTTATAATTTTCCCACAGGGCATGACGGTAGGGCAGGCATGGCTGCCATCACACTAAATATTGGAGCCACCTTAGGAGAGAACGAACTGGACAAATTATATGATCATGTGTGTGAGGAACTGCCAACATATGCAAGGCCGTTGTTCCTACGTCACTTAAAAGAACCTGTGATTACTGGAACATTTAAACAGCGCAAAGTGGAGCTAGTGAACGAAGGCTTTGATCTTAATTTGGTCAATGATGACTTGTACTTTTTAAACCATGAGAAAAATACTTACAGTAAACTTACACCAGCAGATCTATCCAAACTTTTGTCATCCAAATTATAATTATAAAATTGTTTATTATCCATAATGGAGTTAAGAAAGCCTAACAGAACACAAGCTTCTTAAATATCAATCAATGTATTTTTAAAAAAAACTTACTTGTATGATTGTATTTTAAAATATTTTCTTTCAGTACTTGAAGGATGTGCATATTCAATTATTTGAATTTACTTGTAATTTGCTTGATTGGTAAAGAAATGGTAAAAGTTAAAACTAAATTTTACGGTTAAATAATCTGTTCTTGATCTGGTAAGGTGATCAATAATTTACTCTAATCAGAACTGCAACTACATGTATTATCTGGTTCTTGTGCATACTTTAAACTAAAATTCCATCTTGCCTATCTGGCTGTGCCAAAATAGCACAGTTATTTTCTTGTATCAATAGCTTTTATTGTTTGACAATTATATAATTATTATTTGTATAATTAATTTTGTTTGTTCAAACAAGACGTTAGAATTGAGGATGTGCATATACTGTACTATCGTCAATACAACTACAGTTATTTGGTCTTTTCATAGCCTGATCTACCATAAGCCAACAATGGAACTTTCCCGAAGGAAAGGGGGAAAAAAAGTTCAAAACATTATTTTTGTAATCTTAGTCAGTGTTACTACTGATAACTAAAGGGGATCAGCTAATATAATAGTTAGAGTTAGAGTATTTCACAGAAAAAATATGTTATGATATTTAAGGTCTAATTAAAAGAAAAAAAAACCATCTGACATGGCTTCTTGGTGCAATAGAGAACCTTGCCCAAGGGTAGTTGATCGTTTTTGGAAACAATTGATCTAGATTATAGATTAAGGTTTTGTTCGTCCATACTCTATATACTCTGGAATCCCATATCTAGGCCTGAATTACAATATGGCAACTGTACTATTGCTTAATAGATTTTATTTATGCACACATCGTAGATCTACTTGATGTCAATTTGTTATTGCCATGCTGAAAGTCTCCAGTCTAAGATCACATGTTCTGATGCATCGTTAACAGTAAATGTAATAAAAGAATGTAAGCAAACCTTTCCATGAGATGACATTTCTTTGGTTTGTGAACAAACTGTTTAAATTTTTTATATATGTTGGCTATGTAGAATTCTTTTCTGGGATTACCTATCAAAGATCTATAAGGCCGTCCATAATAAATAACGTCACGCAATTTTGGCCGATTTTTCACCCCTCTCCCCCCTCGTCACAAAAACTTTGACCACCCCCTCCAATATGACGTCACAAAGCTTTAGCCCCACCCCCCATAAAAGTCGTATTTTCTATTTGAAAATGAGCATGTTTCAAATCACTTTTTGTCATTTAAGTATGTATTTAGTGTAAGTCTGAACTCTAATATCGTCACACACATGAAGCCATGTAAAACGTCATTAAATAAATTGTAAGCAATCAAATATTTACGTGGAACTTTTATTTAAAGTTGTGCGTTTTTTTATGTGACGTCACATTTCTTAAACACCACCTCCCCCTCGTCACAAATGTGGGGACCCCTCCCCCATAGGTGCGTTAAACTGCGTTACGTCATTTATGGATGGCCCCTTAGGCAATTAATTCTAACTTAGAAATACAACACAGAGATAACTTATTACAACCCTCAGATAGACAAGGACAAAAACACTTTTCTTACTCTGTATGCAAGAACAAACACATACAAATTTTCGTTCTTCGCGTCCGGAATTCGGGCGTGGAATGAGTTGCCTGAAGAAACCAGGAAAACCAACACTTCATCAACATTTAAAACTCTAATAAGAATACAAACCATGGATAAGCGTCGGACGCAATAATCTTCTGTATAGAAGGAGCGTCTGTAACAGATTGGATAAGATAAGATTAGTTTGAATGCATAAGGGGCCGTCCATAAAGTACGTCACGCTATTTTTGACCATTTTAACTCCCCCCCTTTCCCCCTGTCACAAATCTCAGACCCCCCCCCCTAAAGTACGTCACACTTTCTAACAAAATAATCAAAATTTAATACAAAACAGCGTGATGTCACACATGGCCAGACCCCCTCCCCGCTGTCACACTTTCTTACACCCCCCCCCTTCTGGACGGTGACGAACTTTATGGACGGCCCCTAATAAATGTAACATGAGTTGCATAAAAAAAAATAAGCAAGAACTAAGTGCACAGCACTATGGGCTGTATTTGACATAAGCCTATGCAGAATTGTTCACGGATGTTATCTTGTTTTTTTTTCAAGGCCCACAGTATGAAACCAAACTTATTGATCTAATTTGCATTTTATTTGTTTAATAATTAAGGTTTTAATCATGTCACCGTTCGTCGCTTGTGATAGTGATAGTCAGAATGCTTATAAGCACATTATGTTATAAATCAACGGTGGTCAAACCGCGGCTCGCAAGCCGCATGCGGATCTTCTGTGTTCACATTGCGGCTCGCATACAATTTATGAAAGATATGTTACAAGGATTCCTGGAAGATGTCCAAGCCACGTTTAACGACTCATTTTGCTTCAATGCGGCGTTCAACATTTTAAAAATATTTTTTAAAAAAATGGTGTAGGTGTGGCCACCCCTGTTATAAATAAAGAAACAATTCATTATACCCGGGAGCTGAATTCTGGTGTGTGTGTGGGGGGGGGGCTTTGGGCATTGGTGCCTAATTATAACGCCATTCCCTTTTCCCTCAGTAACAATCTGGTATAAACTTTGAGTATCGCCTTAGGATCCCGCGTGTCTGAGATTCAGCCCCCCCCCCATCTTCTCTTGTGCTAGCTGTCCCTGCACACAACGCTGCAATTACGCCAGTGCTACGTAACGCATAAGGAAACACCGTGTTATCTCGTTCTTTGCACTTTAAAATGCATCTTTAAGTCTGTTGGTGTCGTGTCAGTAACCATAACCAAGCCAGCAATCATTCAATGTAATTTTACCCTGCTGGCCGCTAATCAAGTTTTAGTTGTATCAAGGTTCAAGTAAGACAAGTTTCAAGTTAATTATCTTATTTAGGTAAGTAGGGCCTGCTTTCGAATAACACGGGTAAAAACTGTAGCAATGTATGCATCACTTTATAAAGGCTTTTTTTATTTTCATGCATATTATTCTGTAAACTATTATGTTTCTAGGGCTGCGGGGTTGAGCTGTGAGCTGGTAATAGGCTAATCTGATTTTATCATCAACATTAAAGAAAATATCATATTTTAATACCATGAATACATTAATCATTTCTTATAACATTTTTGCTTACTTCGCTGCTATCAGTAACAGAAATGTTATTTTCAGTTAATTTTCATAAAATCATTTTTCTGTCTGTCTGGCCGTCTCTCTCTCTCTCTCCTACTCTCCTCTGTAAGTTAAACCAACATTTCCACCCCAAAAAATGGTTAGTACGCAGAGTTCTAACGAGTTGATGATTGAGCCTTGAAAGTAACCTAAAGAATTGTTCATGTCTTATCAAGAGTGTTACATTGATGTTCATCCTCAGCCATCAGTAGATCCTATGAGACTTGATTTCAAGTATTTGAATTAATTTTGCTTTCAGGCTGTAGTCAAATATCTGATAGAAGGGTGCAGCTCCATAAAATATACTTTTATTTACAACAGAGCTTGGATTTTGAAAAAAAAAGAAAATGTCATCGGGATCAACAGGAACCACTGGACAAGAGGCCATGATGACGTGGGATAGCGCGAAGACGTGGATTGGACACGACCTGAAGCTGATGGCGAGGACAAGCAAGATGTTAAAATTTCAGCAAGCGGCCATGCAGTCGTTTCTCATTGACAAGTTTGAAAATCATGTCCGGGACGCGCCGAAAAAATCATTCATCGTTTACGAGGACACCATTTACACATATGAGCTCGTTGACCAGCTGGCATGTAAAGTTGCATACATCGCCAAGGGTTGGGGCCTGGGACCAAGTGATTGTGTGGCTATAATGATACAGAATGAGCCCAGCTTTGTTTGGACCTTTTTGGGTTCGTAAATATTTCATTATTTTCTTTTCTTTGTTGAAAACGATGTGTATTTTTGTTATGAACGTCTGTTTACAATTGTATAGATTTCTGGACTACTACCCCTGAGTTTAAAATCTACTTGGGAGGGGTGGATGAGGTAAAAACTATATACTTCTCTCTCAAAAAATATTTCCTCCTCATTTTTAATTATGTACTTAAAATATTTGGATTTAAGGTAAGAAAATGGTAAACTGATTGTTTGAGTTGTATCATAAAAAGGTTCTTAAATTTGATGCAAGAACAGAGAACATTGAATCACTGGAAGTTACATTAGTATTTAAAGATATACGATTTTTCCCCAAATAAAATATGCATTGCAATGTTGCATATGTAACATAACCTTCCAAAAAGCAATAAATACATATTTTTGAAAAATATCGTATTTTTAAAAAAATTAATAGAATTACTGGAATCTTCAACAGAAAGTTTTATTGGATTCCACCAGTTTGTACACCAATTTAAAAGTAATCAAAGGTCAAAATGCCAATATCAAATGAGCAGCTTTTCAAATGAACTGTTGAATGTTAAAAATGCAAGCCGCTTGTTATTCTGTTCATCAAAATATGACATGTAAATACGATTATTAAAAAAAAAGACAATTTCAATCTTAGATTAAACGTATACATCTATAGTTCATAGACTACATTGCCAATCCTTACAGGACTCCAGAAGCTTGGGATAACTGTTGCCTTAATAAACTACAATTTGAAGATGCATCCGTTAATTCAAAGTATTCTAGCAGCGGAACCTAAGTATTTGATTGTTGGACCAGGTGAGCATAGTTTTAAATAACTGATAAAAATATTCTATATAATATAATCATCATCTCATCTCATCGCCTGTCGTCCCATCTGGGGTATAGGCCACAGACAAAGGCTCTCCAGGCAGCCCTGTCCGGCACCAATCTCTCTAACTGTCCCCAGCTGTGCCCACTCTTTTTGGTGTCTGCCTCCAGTTCCCTTCTTCATGTCATTTTGGGTCGACCATAATATAATCCAATGTTGACACAACCTTTACGAAAAATCATATAAACTGTTTATTGTACATTTATTTTAATTGTTACGTGTCATCTGTTTGTGAAATAGAGTACTGTTGTACTTGAATTAGTGGTGAACGGTAAATTGGTTTAAAATATATGAATTGAAGTTGAAGTATGCTATTTTGAGTTCCTATTCTCAAGGGAAAGAAATCCTGCAGGCAGTAAAAGATGTCATAGACAGTCTTGGGGAGTTACATGTGTATGTTCAAGGTTTAGGAACTTTTCCCGCCACAACTCCATTGCAGTCATTTGATTTATTGATGGCTGCAGCTGCTCCAGCAAATATATTTTCTGGTGCCAGGCGAGGCATGAGCCTGGATCATATCTGCTGCTACATTTACACATCTGGAACAACAGGTTAGTGTCACTCAGGGCAGACAAAAATTTTATTAAAATTTATAAACATACCTTCTGCAGTTGAAAGAAAATGTTGCCCTTCAATTTATATAGGTCTTAAAACCCCCTCCACCCAACCTCATTACACCACCCTAAGGAGTCCTCCTTCAGCCCCTGCAACACTTCAATAAAAAAAAAGATGTAACTTCGCTTTACAACTCTGTCCATGTGTCCACTTATCTGTTTGTCATGTCAAATCTTGTAATGATTTTCTCCCACTTACTGTTGCTCATTTGGTTCAAAATTTCATGTACAAATTATGTTTTTGAAAAAAAAATTAAGTTTTTTTTAAGGCTTTAATTTATAGTACTTACATATGTATGTTGAACTTTCCCTATTATATTATTTATCAGTTGAGAAAAAACAACTGTATTTGTATGAATGTAGATGTACGAAAGAATTGAAAAAACAACAAGTAGCCTAACAACAGACTAGTTTAATGTTTGTGATAACTGGAAGATTGCCATTGGGATTTTTGTAAAACAATAAATTATTATTAAAATTTAAGATGTCATGTAAATTTTGATTTGCTGAAAGTTAGACAATCCCTCAGATATAATGTCACTCACTTCTGCACCACCCTCCACACAAAAAAAACAACTTTGACACCATGTCCACTACTGCGCTTCACAAACACTTAAAAATACATTACTCATGTACGAGAAAGTTTTTCTAGCCTATTGCCTTTTAACCAGGGTTGATAGCATCTCTTGTTGCTAAAGACTCAAAAATGATTTTTGATAAATTTGCTAGTGCTTTATTAAAAACAACAATTGTAAATTACTACATGTTGTTTCATGTTATATATAGCTAGTTTGAGATCCTTGCTCTAGTTTGTTTTCATATCTTCTTAAAAATATGCTTGATACAAAACACTGCATTTGTTTGCAGTTTTCTATGATTATTATATTTTTTGCCCCCCAAAAAATAAATATAAAAATTGAAACTCATAATAATAATAATTAAAAGTAAGGTTGTTTTTTTTGGTTCTAGGTAATCCAAAGCCAGCAATTGTCAATCATTCTAGAGCCATAGGCATGGGGTGTCGCCTGCAGATGGTGGACTTGGACAAAAATGATGTATTGTACATTGTTCTTCCTTTATACCACAGCTCTGGCGGGGGAATCGGTCTTTTTGGGGCTATAATCACTGGTTAGTGTGATTAATTCAAAGTTTAAAACATGGTCTTTAAAACATTAAATGCTTACCACTTTTGGTTGTTAAACATTGTGCTTTATAAAAATATAGTTATAATTATAAAACAAGTATCATTCTCTGTTATGTCTGTTTAGGAGCAACTGTAATATTAAAAAAAAAGTTTTCTGCTCAACACTTCTGGTCAGACTGCCACCTTTATAATGTAACAGTCATTCAATACATAGGAGAATTATTCAGATATCTACTTGCTAAGCCATCAGTAAGTTTTGTAAAAATCTTGAACATATTTTAAAGTAATATTCTAAACCAATCATGATATGGTTTACAATTTTCAAAAAACTCAATATACATGTACAATGCTTCAATCAAACAATTTGGAGTCTCTGAACTAATTTTGATCAATGGTAGCTGGGATATCTAACTATGATTTATCAATTGGCTATAATAGAAAAATATAAATTCTATGATTGTATGTTCAAGCCCGAGAAAGTTCTAATGGAAACATTAGAACCCCCTACGACTATGGGGTTATAACAACCACGAGGTTATGGGACTAAAAAAAAACTTTTAGATAATAGTAGCAAATATGCTACAAAGATTAGAGTATTTCATGAATAAATGTACACATATTGTAATTGTGCAATTTTTACAAAATGCACTGTCTTTTCTAAATTTGATAACTACAGATGAGATCATTGATTTATTTTCATTTTAAAATTAGAGATCATGCTGCTTAAATAAAAAAATAAAAAAAAATAAATACAAGTAGACATTTTATTGAATTTAAATCAATATTTATCAAACAGATATTCTCAATTTTTCAGAGCAATTTTGAGTCTAACCACAAAGTGAGAGCAGCTTTTGGCAATGGTTTGAGAAAAGACATCTGGTGTGAAGTCAAATCACGGTTCAAGATTCCAGACCTTGTTGAATTTTTCGGTGCCACAGAAGGAGTCAAATCAACATTCAATGTATCTGATCAGCCGGGTGCCATAGGAAGACTTTCTCCACTATTGGTCATTGATAGAATATTTTATTGAGTATAAATGTATATTTTAATTATTTAAATAAACTTGTCATATGAGAAATGAAATGTGACTATAAATAGAAAATGTTTAACATCATTTCTTATTACTTCAGAATATGACAGATCTTGTGCAAGCAGCACTTGTTAAGTTTGACTTTAACACAGCCACCCCCATAAGAGACAAAAATGGGTTTTGCATCAAAGTTGGGGTTGGTAAGTTTGATTAAATTTAAGAAAAAATTGTTTTAAATGTAACTTAGCACATTATCAATCATATATATATATATTTAGTGCTTTTAAGCTGAATTAAATAAAATATTTACAGATAATGAGCAGAATTATAAAATGTTGCAAATTAAATAAATTATATATTTAGTTTTATTGGTTGAATAAAATACTACATGTAAACACTATTTCAAATTAAGAATAGTTATGAGAAAGTTTTAATTCTGATTCAATTTCAGGGGAGCCTGGCCTTTATATAGTCAAAATACCCCCAGAAATGCTTTCTAAAAATGGAACTCTTATTGCGTACAAAAGTTCTAGTGAAGATAATGAGAAGAAAATAGTGAAAGATGCTTTCAACATTGGTGAACTTTGGTTCAACTATGGGGATGTCCTTATTTTAGACAAGAATTATTTTCTTTATTTTAGTGATCGAATTGGTGATACTTTTAGGTACGTTGATTAAACCAGTATGTGTGTAATTAAAAATTTCCTTTAACTACTTTATTTTTTATTTTCTGTAAAATGGTAAATCCATTAAACATGAAAAAATCTTACGTCCTTAAGATATTTTTATCAAAACTAAATTTTAGTGTTAAATTAAGTACTGATAATGCGGTTTTCAGACACTGTAAGTTGTAGGAAAGCAATGACAATACTATGCGGTGTTGCTCTGTAAATAAAATACCTAAGCTACATGTAGGGAACAAATAAGACATTTATTTAATTTAGCTTTGTTAAATATTTACCTAACTTCAACTTTTGAAATGACAATAAATTGTATGGTGTAAATTGTGCTTTGTTAAGTAAAAATTATTTCTGTTTTACATTACAGATGGAAAGGTGAAAATGTTTCAACAGTAGAATTGGCCGATGTTATTACTGCTTTGACCTTTATTGAAGATGCAAATGTTTATGGTGTTGATGTAACAGGTTTAGTATATTTACATACTCTCTATGGTTAATTTAAATACAATTTTAAAGGGAATTTTGTGGTTGAAAGTTAGCTTGACAAAATAGCCATCATCATCACCATCAGTGGCGCTACAGCCCATGTAGGGCCCTGGCCTGCTCCACAACATCCTTCCATCGGATTGATCGATAGCTTTCCTTCTCCATGCCCGAACCCCCAGCAGTTGTAGGTCCGTTTCCACATCATCGATCCACCTCAGTCTTGGGCGATCAGTGAGTCGTCTGCCCCCTGGTTTCTGCCTGCAAATAATTTTTGGTGCTCTACTCTCTGGCATCCTTTCAACATGTCCTGCCCAGCGTAGTCTTCCTTTTTTAATACTTATGACGATGGGTGGGTCTTTGTACAGATGGTATAGCTCTTATAAAATAGGCATAGGCAATGTAATATAATTCTGCTAGTTACCTGAACAAAATATACTTTTTTGTAAAAATTAATTGTTATAAGGTTTAAAAAATTACATAAATGCTTATGTCTAAGTCACTATTGATGATACAGGTTGGTTAAATGCAACAAAAAAAATCAAATTAATTAATTAAATAAAAGTAATCTGCTGCTGACTTGCTCAAAGAAAAAGGGGGGGGGGTGAGAATGGACACAAACAGCAGAAATGAAGAAATGAGAACAAGGCGAGTGAACGCAAGACCCATTGTTGGTCTCGAGACATTCCCCCCCCCCTGCACCATTCTTGCTTGCCAACCATAAACTGTGATTGGTAGACCCTAGCGAGGGTCATTCATCATGCTAATTTGCTTGTGTTGTGTGCTTGTCCTAATTTCTGGTGAATTATATATATATATATATATATATAGATAACTAATTTTTAAGTAAGTTAAAAGCTGCACACAAAAAATACAAAAAAAACTGAATATTTCATTTGTAATTTTCAATAAAAATATTTTTTTTAAAAAGATTTAAGTGACTTATCCAGTATAAAAAATAAGATACAAATAATATAAGAATACCTTTTAATAAAAATTTATTTCTAAATGATAAAATAATTATAACAATTTCCATGAACTTAAGCAACCAACCATGAGCGCATAGAAGATTATCAAAGGGACGCGGTGGTCGAGTGGCAGTGCACTGGACTGTCGTACCGATGGTCACGGGTTCGAATCCGTGTGAAGGCAAGGGTTTGTTCCCGGGGCCTAGGGCGTCCCTGAGTCACCCCGCTCCGAATGGGTACCTAACACTACATGTAGTTAGGCGGCTGGGTAATGCGTGGAACCCACAAAGCCGTGGCCTGTGAGCGCTGCATCACTTGCCAAACAGATCATCTGTCATGGTCTGTGGACGCAATTATCTTCTGCATAGAAGGAGCGTCTGTAAAGATAAGACAAAGGAATTTGATCATCCTTGCCCACAAGTAATATTTCATGCTAAATAAATTGAATGATTTTTCAGAATGAACAGATAATTATGTTGTTTTAACTTTCTCCTAGGCCATGATGGCAAAGCAGGAATGGCTGCCATAACACTAAAAGAAGGTTCTTCACTTGGGGCTACAGAACTTAATGAGTTATATGAGCATATATGTGAAGAACTTCCAACTTATTCAAGACCATTATTTCTGAGACATTTAAAAGAAGCAGTCCTTACTGGCACATTCAAGCAGCGTAAAGTGGAACTAGTAAAGGAGGGCTTTGATCTGAATTTAGTAAAAGATGACTTGTTCTTTTTAAACAATGAGAAGAAAACGTACAGTAAACTTACACCAGCAGATCTATCCAAATTTCTATCTTCAAAATTATAATTCGACATTGCTATTTTCCTTTAAAAAGGAGGTACACACATTTAGATAGTGCAAGGATATCTGTCTTTCCAAATATAATTTTTTCATTATGTGTATTCAAATAAAGTTCGCATAATTTTATTAGTTTGAATCTGTCACAGCATTTTATATTGCAGATGTTCACATCTGTTTTGCAGATGTGGCATGCACTGGGATTTTCAAAGACATCCAAAAGTGGAAGAAAATACCTAAAACATTATTGTAGAGCAGATTAACTAATAAAATGTTTGCACTAGAATTAGCATCATTCTTTGGCACAATAGCACTGATAGGTTTCCAATCAAAGAAATAATTGCAACTTTTTTAAAATAGATAATTAAAAAATGCTAAATTTTAACCAGAATTTTATTGATAATTGATATAATAAACTTGATTTTAATTAGTGCTCAATCAAATAATTTTTTTTTAAAAAAAGCTGATAATTGATTCATAAAGCAACAAATACTTGGTTCATAAATAAATCCAACACTGTTTATTTAAATTATAATTGAAACAAGTCTAGCATACAGGTATTGTTTTGAGGAAAAGATAGAAGTACAATGTACTAAGGTTCAAATGTCAGGAAAATGAAATTTACTACGAATTTCAACAAAGAATGGATATAATTGGTATTAAAAATTCAATACTATGTTTTAAAATCATAATTTAAAAAATTAAATAGCTATACTTACAATTTTCATATCATTGAAAATTTTACTTTAAAAAAATCAACAAAAATTGATTATTTTTTGTATTATCATGATTTTGATATCTTATTAAAAGTATCACTTTATTAGCAATGACGATCTCTATTCTTAGGAAACTGCTCCTCTATAAAAATTAACAAATGATGCATAGATTATGAATGCTAAAGACATAATTATTCACTGTTTTTGCTGGATAAAAACTAACTTAAGGCTATAGACCAAGGGTGGCCAGACCTGTAGAAAGTGAAAGCCATTTAAAAATATAACAATATTGTTGAGAGCTGCCTTGAAGCACTATGGGTCATTAAACCTGACTTGGAAATCTTCCATTAATCCTTGTAAAATATTGTTCATAAATTGTATTCGAGCCGCAGTGTGAACACAGAAGAGCCTCGGTTAGGCACCATTGCCAAAGACACATGAAATTAAATTTTAAATTTTACTAGACAGTATATTTAAAACAATTGTTTTCATGTCCGAAACTTAAAATTTGTTGTTTATTAATGACAAAGAATGAAATAAAATAATATAATGTAGAATTTTTACGTTTATATACTATTTTCATTATTGTGCTAGCACTTTTTACTATTAAAGGTTTAAACAAAAACATTTGACTGTATTAGTTTATTGCTCTATGTCTATGTCATGTCATGATTTTTTTTCCCCAAGACACTTACCTCTGGAAAAGCGAAAATTACATAAGATTATTACACAAAAGACAACTTGTATAATATAAATGTATTTATATGGTGCATGAAGTGATATATTTATTATAATTACATCTTTCACAAATAACTGGTTGTTTAATGATGTGAAATATGAATAATAAAAAATTTAACAAAGTATCTTTCCTGAAATATAAAAAAAAGTCATGAAGATCAAATTGTGATAAAAATGTCGATTTAATTGGAAAAGGTGGAACTAATTTATTCCCAGGAAGAAAAAATTATTGAAAATAGTACCTAGGGGCCGTCCATAAAGTACGTCACGCTCCGAGGGGGGGGGAGGGGTGTAAGAAAGTGTGACACTTTGTGACAGGGGGGAGGGTGTTCAGCCCATGTGTGATGTCACACATTTATTTTTTAAATTATTTTTTTGCTAATTTATTTATATATTTTTAGTAGAATTTAAATACTTTATAAAATAATTTTCAAAAATATTGTGAAACATTAGAAATAGTTTTTGTCAAAAATAGCATTGAAATGTGTATCTTATGAATGTGTTGTTCATAAATCTGAATTGGATGCAGCAGGACTCATATCGAAGGATAGGAAATGGTTTGACAATCAGGTTCGCACCAGCCAATATTTTACTCCACTTGTGAAATATCAGGACATAAAATGTTGCGATAAAGCACGAAGCTCATATTTCAGCGTTTTACCTTTCAAAAATTTTTCGTCTCCAATCCCAATCAACCAAACAATTGATTGACTCAAAGCTTCAGAAAGAGCTGATGCATATTCTTATAAATTTCCTTCCTTGTTTGTAGCAAAAACTCTCAAATTTAATGACATTATGCCAAGATCAACGGGAGTTTTCAAAGTACAGTCATATGATTAACAGCTTATTTGATCGACTTTGCAAAGTACATGTATGTCGTTTATATTTTGCTTCACAAACAATGTTGAACCAACATACAGGACAACACAGAGCTCGGGCTCAGGAGAATGTGCCCACCCAAACTGTTCAAGAATCAACTCAGATAAAACGCATCCGTCCTCTGAGAATTGCTTCTAGAAGGCAAAGAGAATCCATGGCAGTTATTGCCAGAAGAGGAAATGCACATACAGAGGCGGTTGAGTGGCTAGATGAGACGAGTTTATCTGTCTGCAATTATCTTTCCAGGAAACGATGATGGTGAAAGATTGATGTCAGTCGTAACTATGGATGAACACTTCACTTCACCGTTGTAAGATGATGTCCAGTGAATATTTTTGAATGAAACATAATTCACAGGACCATAATAAACAGATTCAATATAGCACAAGAGTTGGTCACATAAGTTGTCAATCTAGTCTTTTTTTTAAGTCAAATTGTTTTGTTTCCTTTTTATTATTTAATCAGGGTTGAGGTCAAGTTTCGCTAATCTACTTCTTATCCTGTGTCAATAGAATGCATAATCGGAAGATTATCTAAAACTTGACCTCACCCATTGTAAATGAAAAGGTAGCAGATAAATGACGTGTATTATATAATTGTCAATTCTAATTTTTGCAATTTTTGTTTTCTAATTCGATCTAGATTTAGTTACTGTTTCATTGAATAACTGTGACAACTGTTGACAATTAACTATTCTACATCAGTGGCGTAGCTAGAGGGGGGCGGTGGGGGCGGTCCGCCCCGGGCGGCACACATTTAGGGGCGGCATTTTTGGGCATTTTAAAAGTGCAACCTATTCCGACAACCACCCTTTTCTTTTGAAGGGGGAAAACCAAGGTGAAACAAAAATATTCGTAATTACTAGTCCTGATTAACGGATCCCACAACATTTGTTTGATTACATAGTGGATGTGTGCATGTTATAAGTAACGCAAAACAGTTCAACAATTTTTAATCACTCAAAAAAGTTATCGATTTGTTTGGAAATTTAAGCGGTATACGGTACGAACAGATGACGCTTTTAGATGAAAACTACACAAAAACACATCACCGCTGGGCCCAATAATGTGCTATAAATATCGCAACGATCGTTTTTGCGTGGAATTTCGACATTCGCAGAATGATGCGTGAACAAGTACCTACAATTCATGGTGGTTCAAATATTGTGTTTAACTTGCAAGTAGTAATTTATATAAAATATGGGTAATTTATATTACCGTTTGAGTTTTCAGAAAATTACTGTAAGGTACGTTATTAAAAATTAAATTTATTTTGTTTTTATTGCATTAAAGTAGCACAAATAATTTGTGCTTTTTCATTAAAATACTGTTATTCATTAAAATTTGAACACATATCCAATTAAAGTAATGTGTAAATAATTTGAATTCGTCTATTTTATGGAAAATTATTGAGATCTATGGCAAAAAAATGAAAATATTCAAATATCTCCTTTAATAAACACCACAACAGGCATAAATAATTTCGACAAAGACATACTTTTTAATTGACATCTGAAGAAGTTACTAGTAAAACGAGATAAGATGTTTAAATTTTACTCAATTCAATGCCATCTTTTTTTATTTTCTATGTTATGTCAATTTATGGGAACCCGTCATTTTTAAAATTAGTGCTAACCAATTGCATGGAACAAAGAGATGTGCCAATACAAAACGCTGTTATATCAGTCAAACCATTTGTGAAGAGTTAAAGATATCAACTGAATGCTGAGTTAGAAGGAGAAAAAAATATCTGTGGGGAAAATTAAGAAGACGTGGTTATATCTTTAGAACGAGAAATACAACAGGAAATGTTTTTTATCCATGGATGGAATCATAACAGAAAACAAAAGAACGCTTTGATGAGTCTCAAGTCCTTGCAAGCAAATATTCGTAAATAATACCATGTAACATGCTAAATGAAGCATTTGAGCATCAAATAAATTACTTTATTGATTATTGATAAAGAACAGTTCAATACTGAAAGAAAAAGGCTCCAGGTTTTTATGGCGGTACCTAACTACAAGAATAGGCAATATATTAGAAAAACGGGGGGGGGGATATGTCCCCCTTGATCTATTCAAATTTATTCAACAGTAAGATTTAAACATTCTGTAGCCAACATTTTAATTTTGCTATGAATTTTTTCAATAATTGCTTTAAGTGTCGCTAGTTGTGAAAGGAGGTTCTCCAAAGAGAAGTTGATAAAAATTATCTTCCTTCCACAATGAGCGATTTAAGACAGCAAAATCTTGCAGTATTGTCCAAAGAACAAGATATTACAAATAATTTAAATTTTGATAGCATAATACACGATTTTTTCTGTTATGAAAGTTAAGAAATTAAATGTAAAAATATGATTACATACTAATGTATACAATTTCTTTGTTTGTAAAAAAAATCATTTATTTATAAATATAAAATAAAAGCATACTAATTGATGTTTTTTGGGTGTAAATTTGGAATATGTTTTGTCTTATTTTGTTTTTGTTTGGGGGGGGGGACCTGCAACCTCAGTAACTTTCTTGTGGCCTTTAAAAATATATAGTGTTTTTTTTTATAAATGTGTATTTATTGGAATATCATCTTATGCGGCCTCTTTAATTACTGCTTACATAAATATGGCATGCAATGGTAAACATGTTCCCCAGCTTTACTTCGTTTCAATTGCAATTATTTATTCATGTTTATTAATTTATAAAACCATCATATAATCGACTAATTTGCCGTCCATAAATTACGTCACGCAATTTTGGATGATTTTTCACCCCCTCCGCCCTCGTCACACGTCGCCACAAAAACTTAGACCCTTTCTTCAATAATAATATCTTACAAGTTTTGACCCCCGCCCCCACCATAGAAGCCGTATTTCCTATTTGAAAATAAGCATGTTTCAAATGAAGTTTTTTCATTTAAGTATGTTTTTAGTGAAAGGCTGCATAGTAAAATCGTAACATGCGTTTTACATAAACGTCATTAAATACAGTGTCAGTAATCAATATTAAAGTGGAACTTTCATTTAAAGTTGTGCGTTTTGACATGACGTCACATTTCTCAAACACACCCCTCTCGTCACACATCGTAACAAATGTATAACTCCCCCCCCCCAGGTGCGTGACGTAATTTATGGACGGTCCCTAAATAGGGCGGCACATTGGAGACCACCCCGGGTGGCAAAAGTCCTAGCTGCGCCACTGATTCTACTATTAATATATTAAAGTCATTTTAATAATCTGATAGTTCTTTTAAGGGGGGTTGTACGGAATTTCGGCTTCAGCTCCCGCAAATCCGGAATCCGGCTATTTTAAAAAATCCGTCGCCGCTTCGGCTCCGGCAGGATTTCACTTCATAAATCCGGCTGGCCGGTAGATCCCTAATTTATATATATATTCATAATGGCTCCGGCAATTCCGGCCATTTTAACAAATCTGATTCCGGCTCAAGCCGGATTTCACTTCATAAATCCGGCCAAATTCAGCTCCGGTCGGATTTCAAAATTTTGAATCCGGTACATCCCTACTTTTAAATGGAAATTTTATATTTTAATACAGTGTAATAGTGAAGTGAAGTGTATTTTAAGTATTAAGTTAAATATTTTAATTAGGTGTTAATCAAAAATATTTTTCAAAAGTGTGACGTACTTTAGGGGGGGGGGTTCCAAGATTTGTGACAGGGGGGAGGGGGGTCAAAAATGGTCAAAAATAGCGTGACGTACTTTATGGACGGCCCCCTAGGGAAGATTGGGGGGAAAAATGTGTAAAACACCCAAATAATAATGGTACGTGATCAGGCATCAAGGGAGCCCACTGTCAACAACTAATGTGGAAAAAGTCGTAGTATTCTAAAAACTCCATTACAGTAGATAGATTTTTAAAAAAAAATTTGACTCATAATTATTTAAGTAATTAAAGCTAATTTATACTCATCCATGATGGAAAATGAGTCTAGAAGTATCGATTTTGCTAAAACTGCCTCTATTGATATGATGACTTTAAACAATAAGGTGAGTTAATTTTACTTTCATTGAGTCTTCAGTCTTGAGTTTGAAACATTGAAATGATATGATTATGATAATGATAAGGTGACCATTTATTTTACAATGAAAATGAGGACAAAAAAATGTAAGAAAAAAGTACAACGTAAATAAATAAAACATTTTATTAATTCAAACATAAATACACTAATTATGCTTACATTTTTTAAATATTTAATTACACGAGTATTTTTCCATTGAGTTTGAGTGAATATTTTTTGTCAATGTATCATTTTCATTTTCTAACAATATATTGGAAATGTCGGAGCAAGAAATATCCTTCATGTTGAATTTTACGGTAAGTGCTGCAGCTAAAGTATCAACATTCAATCTTGATTTCTCACTAGTCCAAAATTCATTGCCAATTGAAAAAACTCTTTCAACTGCTGCATTAGTTAATTTAGTTCCAGGGCAGCACAACGTAAATTCAACAAGAATAACTAAATTTTCAAATGGAATGTGTTCATTTTTGAAATGGTTACATATTGCCACCCATCTTTTATCAATTTCAACATGCTGATTTTCCCATTGTTCTAATTTATCAGAATTTAAATATATATTCAGTCTTCTAATTTCTTCAAACAGACAATTGTCATCGATTTTAATATCAGGCATTTCTTTCGATAAAAACTCAACACAGTTTTCAATATCTATCCAATTTACTTTCGATGAAGTCAAAAAACACCATTGAAAACTGTTATTTCCTGTGATATTTGTTTGAGACCATTCTTCGACATATTGGAAACATGTTTGATAAAAATTCTGCACTTCTTTGGTAAACTTTTCCGTTATGCCCGGATTTGATTCCTCTAAGTTTGACAATTTTCTTTTCATTATTAAAGGAATAAATTTTTCTTCAAATAGTGATTTATATTGAAGGACAAAATCGTTCAAAATAAGACTAACTTCTGTAGCTGAAATATGTTCACCTTCAATCTTTTGAATCGTTTTGTGGAAAATAGATGCCTGATTATGTACAAAATACATTAATATCTCCGATAATTCATAATTGAAGAATTGAATTCAGAGATTAACAGATTAGTTTTAAAATATCGAAAAGGAGGAGAGAAAGGAGGACACTTATCGAGGGAGGACAGAATCTACAAAAGGAGGACTGTCCTCCCTAAAGGAGGACGATTGGTCACCTTAGATAATGATGGTATGATAGTAGTAGTAGTAGTAGTATAATACATTTAGTAACCTAGTGGCTAGTGATACATAGTGTAACATAGTAATACTAGTAATAGTTAAAAATATGCAATGTTCATACAGTTACGACTAAAGCTGTATTTTAATTATGCTAATACTAATACTAATATTAATACTAAATTATTAGTCATTAGTTAATTTAGTAGGCCTACTCATTAACTCATAATCAAATTTCATGACTACTACTACTACTACTACTACTACTACTAGTTAAGCCAATTAATGAATTTTAAAAGTAAAATAACTTGATTGATGTCCATTTTACAACATATAGATGGTAATCCTGCAGTTTCTACACGTATATTATTTTACAGCGAAATTTAAATTTCTCGTGAGAAATTACGACTTACGTTTTTAATTTATTAAATACATAATTATATGTTGTATTTCAGCTATTACAGCGCTAATTTGTAAGTCTTTTTAATTTCCAAGGCATTTTATCGGCTCTATATTATACATAATCTGGTCACGACACGTCCATTTTGTTAACTCTGCGAACTGCTGCCAGATGTTTTTTACCTGGCTCGACCCATGCTAAAATATATTTACTGACTGGTGATATTTTATAAAAAGTATTATTCATCTATTTTAATGTTCTCAGAAGATAAATAAATATTTTAAAGGCAATTTAATTTTTTATTTCGTTACTAGATGTTTGATTCTTATTTTCTTTGTTTCTGAGTGAGAGATTTCCAATTGGCATGTTATCGGACAATCCGGCAAGTAGTTTGATAATAAACAAATGGTTGCATCACTATCATACTATTTACTGTTGAGAGCCGAAAAAATGCCTTAGAAATTAAATAGACTCACAAATTAGCGCTGTAATAGCTGAAATACAACATATAATTATTAAATGCATTAATTAAAAACTTAATTTCTAGCAAGAAAATTAAATTTTGCTGTGAAATAATATACGTGTAGAAACTGCAGGATTACCTATAGTTTTAATTTTAAAAAATCGTAATCTAACATGAGCTTCCTTAGATGAAGTGATAGGCGGATGGATCATTGATTGTTATTAAAACTAATACGTGGTAGTGGTTTAAACTAGGTACCACAAACTGACGCAAAATTGCGTTTTTTCGCCCTGAAGCTAAAAATTAGCACTTTTTCACTCACATTTTTCTATAATAAAAAGAGATGTTATACAAATTAAAGTTGTACCATTGAAAAGTGTATTTTAAGCACTTTAATTATATGTTATTTTTTTCGATGTTGACCTAATTTAAAATATTAAATTTTTCGCTGGAAAACCATCACCATAACGATTTTTGAGCAGCAGCCGAGTTATGGTTTTTTACCCTCTTCCATTCAATGCCTTTGCCGTAGCGCAAAATACATACAATTGCGTTAAAAAGTAGTGTATCGTATGCGAAATTGGACAATCTTTAGTTTCGTTTAAAAAAAACGTTATAGAATATTATTTAAAATGTAAGAAAATGTAAAAATGCCAGAAAAAATTCATATAATTATAAGTTTTTGACATAATTGGACTTGTTGGTTAATATTTTTGAAAGGATTGTCCATTTTCCAATTGATATACGTGAAAAAAATTTCATTTATTTTTTTATTGCCAACGTCGGCAAAACGAAATAAATAAACCTATATTTTCGTTTCGAAGACCGTTTCGCCGGTTCGTGGAAATGGCCGAGTCTATAATGCTAGCGCTCCAGCAGGGACAAGCAAATTGACATTTGTCGATCTCGAGGGCTTATTTGGTAAGTAATATTATTAAAATAAAACAAATCTATCATTTGAAATATCTTCTAATTATTTATTTATTGGCAAATGAGTAGTTTTCACTAGTTAGTTTTACGATTCATTGTACAGTAACGTTCACTTTTTAGGTTCGTAACTAACGTAAACCACCACTCCTACTTTGAAGTGAAATCTAGTTTACACGCTTTTATTTAAGTCACAATGTTTGTATGTTGTATCCATTCATCCTTCCATCCATCCATCCTTCCTTCAAAACTTGAAACGTAAAATTATACCACTTCTGATGGTCCTAGAGATCTAAAAATTTTACCACAAATAGATCTTGGATGACAATGCATTGTATCAAAATTTCAGATCGATCGAATGTACCGTATTGAAATGATTGCATTTTAAGTTTATCTATAGTCTATATATAAGCATCGGTACCCGTCTGCTTTGTTGACATCCATGAGTTCACCACGTGAACACTTCAACGTGGTATGAAACGTTGGGCGGGCGCTTATGAGGTGTTTGGTATAAAAAAAAATAGTGGTAAAAAAGTTGTGTGGGCTTCAGACGTGAATTTTAAAGAGTTTTTATTATAAGTTTTAAAAAATAGCTGAAAAAACAAAGTGTTTGACTATAAATCCCTTATATATGAGACATAACTAAAAGTAGTGATTATGTTAAAAGCGTGTCCTTTTGAAAAAATAAGATTTTTAAAATATTTACATTTATTCTGACTTTTGATATAAAATTGATGTATTTCCCCTGAAATATATTAGATTTATGAGTAATAATTAATATATTTCATAGTAATAAAATGATATTATTAATCCTAAATTGTGATTTATATTGAGGGTCACGTGATCATAACTTCGGTTGCCAATGTAAACAATGATTAAGAAAAAGTCAATAAGTTAATAAGTTAGGGGTGTTTTTGTTTCAATTATAAATCACTTATGAAGAAATATAAGAATTTCAGCGCAAAGTTAGAATAATTTCTATAATATATAATTTATGTACTGGGAAAAATGTGTTTAATTTTTTTAGATGATGGTGAACAATATGGTGCACTTGAGAGGACTTTTCTGGCCAGTGGAAAGGATAGAAATAGAAGACCATCACTGCCCACTCTTGTTATTACCAACAAACTACTACTGCAACTCTATGTTTTAAAAGAAGAAAATAACAAGTCAAGGGATCAGGTATCTTTAAAACTAATACTGTTGTTATTAATTATTTTAATGACTTTATTATAATTAATATGTTTCTTCTAATATATTTTGATATTTAGTCCTAGTAATTTTGAAAATTTAAAATTAAACTCTGATAAATTGTCATTTTCAGCTTGAAACCTGGTTCTCACTGATGAAACAAGGGGGCAGCCTTACAATTCGGAATCAAGTTGAGAAGGTTTTTGACAGTTTGAATTTAATTTCATCAGTGGACTATGTACATTTCTTGGATTAATACATGTATATCACATATATATTTCTTGGATAAAGAATTGGATTTTGATTTAATAAGTCCTACCTTATCATTTGGAAATAACAGAAAATCTGGGCTCTCCACCTAAGGTACATGTGAGGCTGGGGCTTGAAGACAGGTACCAAATAAGTGTATTATTGAGTTTTATGTTGATCTTTTGCGGAGACTTATAAATGGCTTTGCTTATTAAATGACTGTGTCTAAAGGTATGTGAAGTTAAATATTTTATTAGTAAGCTGACTATTAAGCTCATATATTCTGTATACTAATAATTAATAACATTTTTTAAATATTGGGATTAGAAAAAAACATTTGTAATTATTTAATTTTGATATAATACTACTTTTCTGCACTTAAGTTCATATGAACCATTGCGCATATCCAAACTCACTTGTATTTTAAATGTATATAGAATAGGTTAATTTGATCTTTGAATAGTTATAAGCAATGGTTAGTCTTTATTTTAATGCAATTTTTACAACTTTAGGGTTATTTGTTATTATTTTACAAATTTTTGAAAATGACTAAATTTTAGCTTTTTGAGAACCCTTGCATTTTTCTAACCATACATTTATTTTGATTATTGAATTTGTGGGTAAACACTTTATTTCTGCTTATAGATCTTTAGTTACCCTTCATTTTGAAATAATTATCTTGCATCCTGATTCATTGGCTTATTTTTTATGTTTTTTTTAAAAAGTTGTTAATTTTAGGATTTTTACCTCCTTTTTTATTTTTCTCCAAAAATGATGTAAATTCATTTTCAGGTCAATAAATTTTTAGGATTAAATTATTTTGCACCTTTGAAAAAAATTGAGTTTGTTCTCCATATACTCATGGTTGAAATGAGAGTGAGTAAGTGGGTATAAGTAAAATAATTTTACAGATATTGTCTTTCAAAAACAACACTTTTTAGGGAAGAAAAAAACCCGAAAAAACCTGAACTTCAAATGTCCATAACTTTCTCATTCATGAAGATATATGAACAAACTTGGTGTCCTCGGTCTTAGAATTACTAGTACTTTAAAATACATCATCTAGAAAAGCTGTGGGACCATTTTGAAATTTCAGTTTGTGGTACCTATTTAAACTGCAATGGAGGCGACTTTTTAAAAAAAATTTAATTTTTTTTTAAAAACCACAATGAGGGTGCTGGTAATTGTAATTTTTGTACTACTTATCTATCTTATCTTATCTGTTTACAGACGCTCCTTCTATACAGAAGATTATTGCGTCCTACGCTTATCTATGGTTTGTGTTTAGTCCTGCATTTTTATTAGAGATTTAAATGCTGATAAAGTGTTGGTTTTCCTGGATTCTTCAGGCAACCCATTCCACACCCGAATTCCGGACAGGAAGAAGGAAAACTTGTATGTGTTTGTTCTTGCATACGGAATAAGAAAGGTGTTTCTATCCTTATGTCTATCTGAGGGTTGTATTAAGTTATCTTTGTGTTGTATTTCTAAATTAGAATTAATTGCTTTATGTATGATTACTACTTTGCTTTTGGTTCTTCTATCCTCTAGTGTTTCAAGGTTTAATGATTTAACTAATGGTGTTATTCTTGTCAGTTTCGAATATTCTTCAGTAATGAATCTGGCAGCTCTTTTTTGAATTTGTTCTAGTTTATCAATGTTTTCTTTGGTGGATGGGTCCCATACAGAAGATGCATATCCTAGTACAGGTCTCACCAAAGTGAGGTAGCATTTTAGTTTTATATCTCTATTACATTTGTTAAAGTTTCTTTTAATAAAGCCTAAGGTTTTGTTTGATTTTTTAATAACTTCATTGACATGGGGATTCCATGATAGTTTCTCATTTATTAAGACTCCTAAGTATTTTGCATCTTTAGTTTGGGTCAGTTCTTTTCCATGAATGTAATATTTTGAATTTATTTGTTTCTTTTTCTTTGTTACTCTTAACAGTTGACACTTTACTTATTCTGAAAAGCGGAGACGTTGATTAAATACATTTTTAAAACATTTAGATTTTAGAATTAATACACACACTCCTGCCTGTAAATAAATATAAACCCAGATCTATTAATAATTAATATCTTATGTTAGGCGTGTATATATGTATAGTATATATATGCGTAAAAAGTAAAGGGCTGTCCATAAATTACGTCACACGTCGCCACAAAAACTTAGACCCCATCCAATATGATTTTAGTAAATAAGTGAAGTAGTCGTAACACTTGTATTCCTATCTTGTGTTACGACTAGTTGGAGTAATAGCTTACTGTTAAAACTAGTCGTAGCAATACAAAATAATTTTATTGCTATGACTAGTCGTAGCTGTAGCCTCAGTAGCCAATTTTTCTGCTTATCTGAAATGCGGAGGCGTTAATAAAATATATTTAAATAAATTTAGATTTTAGAATTAATACACTCTCCTGCCTGTAAATATGTATTTTTTGGTATAGTCGTAACGAAACGAAATAATTTTATTGTTACGACTTAATCGTAACAAAAACAATAGTAATAGTCAATGTGCTTATTGTAAAGACTAAAGTGTCTAAAGTTGTATTTAATCATTTATTCTAGGGCTGGTAATGATTAAAAAAGATTTGTTAGATTAATCGCGATAAAATTAAATAGATAAATTTCGATTAATTATATTTTTAAAACGCATATATAGATCCCGTTCAGTTGTGATTTATTATCTCGCAAAATCGGTTAAGTTGCGGTAATTCCATGGCTTCCAAATTTTGTGACGTAACACAGCAAATTCGTTCTGCTAATCAAGAAATAAGGAGGAAAAACCTTTTTGTTTACGTATGCAAGTCTAAATAAATAACGAAGTGTCTGCTGCTGCGACTTGTCATAACAAAACGGAATAATTTAATTGCTACGACTAGTTGTAGCAGTATCCAGTAAACTACTAACCAAGTGCCAGTTTGTGTCTCAGTTATTCTGTCAGTGTAAACTGCAGTGGTAGTCCTTCAGTTTTTGCTCAAGATTTAACTAAATTTAAGCAGCAGTTCCTTAATGATACTTAAGTCATAAGTAGTGACCTGCTTTCAGTGTCACACATTGTGGCTGTTAAATTATATTAATGAACACTTTAGGATTGGGTCATATGGATTAATTAAGTCAGTGCTTTTAAATTACAATTTTATAATAATAATAATATAAATTGATAATTTTTATAGCGCTGTATCCCAGCAAAGGGCTGGGCTCACGGCGCTTTACATGGAGATAATAACTTACATAAAATAATTAAATAAACATTCTTGTCATAATAACCACATAAATGACAGTACGTTACATATAAGCTACGTTAATCATTAAAAAGAAATGTTGTTTCTTTAATTTTGAAAATAAATTTTGAAAAGATGCGTCTCTCTGCTTCAGGCCTAGCACGTGGGGTCTATAGGCTATTGTTATGAGGGAAAAATAATTTGTTTTTTAAGTTATTATTTAAACAAAAAAAATTAACATCTGAATTACACGTGGGCTGATGTTGACTGTACAAAGGGATAATATCACTGATTGATTTGTTACAATTTTTTTATAAAGTTAATCATTTAGAAAATAATTATTGGACAAAAATGGTATTGGTTTGCATTCTACTGATTGAAGTTATTTAGGCGAAATAAAAATAAAAATAGAATCAGTTACTTTAATATAATAGTTGCACTGTGAAGTATATAGACATGTTTGTGCCTATGCCATAACTTTTAAATCTATTAATCATTGGCATAGACACTTTATGCCACTGACTTAATCCTTATCTACTTCTACTTTAGGTGGTTAACATGAGGCAAGTTGTGAAACGAAGCAAAGTGCAAATCATTAATAAGCTTTGCAGACATATTGCTACTCTTAAAAAGAAAAAGTGAGTTTTTACTAATTGTTCACATGTTTTATAAAACTTGCTGCGTTATACACAATTAGTCAAAGATGTCTTTTCAATTTCAAATCAATGACGTGAAATTTTCATAAAATTAATTTTTTTTCCAAGAAAGAAAATTACTTTTTTGGCTTGTTCATACTTTTAATTTCATCATAAGGGGTACAGAAGAGCAAAAAGCCAAGAATCTGAGGAAAGCCGAACGTTTTCTTGAAGAAATTGATTCTATCAAGGTATTGTTAAATCTTAATACATCAATGTTTAATCTCAATTTTGATTTATCAGTTATATTTAAATGCATGTAAGTCAAGTTTACGTGGAACTCTATAGAAATTTAGTAATATTTGGTATTTTCAATATATTTAGGTGATGGAATTTTCACTTTACTCATTTTGGTATATCAAACATTACGATACCTGCAAGAAATCAATTTTTTAAACATTAGAAACACTGTGTCAAAACCTTTTTTGGTGTACTTACAATAAGAGATTATCTTAACCCCCCAAAAATTGGTGTGAAAAATTAAAGGTACTTTGTAGTCTAAATGTGAAGTTACCATGCAAAAGTAAATCATAGGTATTCATAAGGCATCTCTTAGAAATCTAAAATATTTAAAACTTTGCTTTAAACTTTAAATATGACTTAATATCTCAAAAATTGTATAGAAAATTTTTTATTATCTTTTGCTTTTGACAAATAATGTTTAAAAAAACACATCATGTAACTTTTGGAATAAAATTCCAAATCCCAAGTAAAAGTTGTTGGTATAAAATCCTGATTTAATATGATGTTTTTCAGTGCTTATAAATGTCACAGATGACCAATTTTCCTTAGTGATCTTGTTATGAGCTACGTGGGTGGGGTGTCTGGAGATTGCGTTTTTTATTTGTCTGTGCGAAAGTGTGCAAAAGGAAGTGGTTTTGTTGAATTCATTGTGAGAATTTGTGTAGAAGTATAGAGAGTATCCAGCATATTGTTTAGGGCCCTGGAAGTTACGCCATTAAAGCATTATTTCAGTCAGTGGAATTGTGTTATTTTTGTGTAATAGAAAGTATAAGAATCTGGTAGCAAGACTAAATATACAAACTAGGATGTTTGTAACAATAAAAAATGAGAAGGATTATTTTCTCTTTATGACAGAAATTAAAAGAAGACAAAGTATCCAAGTATGCACTTGCCAACACAAGAACATTCTCAGAGATTAATAAGGTACATTTTTCAACAGTTTCTGCTCATTTTGTCCCTTTATATTAATAATAATATACTGTTAAAATTGTTTTAATACACACTTCAACCAGATATGTTTTGGCTAAAAAATAACGATATACAGGCTATTTCAGTTGCATGCCATAATCAGCAGACAATACAAAACAAGAAATACAAATTAGTTGAACTGAAAAAAGTGATTTTTCTCAGATATAAATTATGCGTTTTTAGTCTCAACGCTCCTTTTCATTTGATTTTATTAAAGTTTTTATTTTATATTAGCAGTGTGACCTTTTAATGGCTTAATGAGAATAATAACTGCTTTGCAGGTCAGCCTTTCACCAGGTCCTCGTGC
Organism: Ampullaceana balthica; assembly: GCA_944989445.1. NCBI lineage: Eukaryota > Metazoa > Mollusca > Gastropoda > Lymnaeidae > Ampullaceana > Ampullaceana balthica. The sequence goes on along the minus strand of CALYLW010001266.1, from coordinate 13,181 downwards.
ATTGGCTCGTCTTGCTGACCACTCTCTGATGAAAAAAGTTGTCTCTGACTTTCGAGAGCAGCATCATGATTGGCAGGATTTAGCAGCATATTTGCTGGTCAAACAGACTGGGCGGAGATTCAAGACCAAAAAGCAAAAACAGAAAAAGCTCTCAAAATGTGTGGAAAACATCCATGCATCAGAGACAATGACCAAAGCCTACATACAAGAAAGATTTGGAAATGAAGGCCTTGCGAAGGCTGAAGAAAAATTTGAGAGGAGAAGGAAACGCTCTAAGGTTACCCAAGGTAGTCAACCAAAGGAAAAAGAGAAAGAAAATGTTGAAAAGAAAGAGATCATAATATCTAAGTCTGACACAGAGGAAACCAGTGCACCTAAACATAAAATCGATATTGTAGAGAACATTTTAGAGACATTAGACAATGGCAGTAATATAAAAACATGTGTTAACACAAATATAACAACAGAAAATTTGAACCAAGACTCAGAGAGCTTGAATTCATGTAAGGGTGATCAAACAAGTGACAGTACTGATATTAAGAGACACAAATTGAAAGAATCCAAAAACTCTGGGGTCGGTGGAACAACTGTGAAATCAGACGATGAAACTGATTTTTCTAATATAGAAACAAGCCAAACTGAAGTTCACAGCAGTAAAGCAAATAGCAAAGAATTCAACAGCAGTCTCAACAGTGATCAGTCCTCAGAGTCTGAGGAGGAAGAGTCAGATTCAACCAGTGACAGCAGTGAAGATGTGGAGGGAGGAGAAGTGGGCTCAGAATCTGAAAGTGCCCAAGAGAGATTGGGGAGCACAAATTCATTAAAGGAAAAAAAATCACAGACTGCGGGAACGAGAGAAGATGTGACAACTGGTAAAAATGAATGTGTGGTGAAGGAACTAGATCTAGGGGGGGAAGACACTTTCAACTCAGAGAGCAAGGATATTTGTTTGGGTGAGGTTGGTAGTGATTCGTCTGACAGCAGTGACGATCAGAGAATAGAGCTCGAACACGAGAAAGGAGGGAGAAATACCACAACAGAAAACAGTCTTAAAAAGAAGAAGGGAACTGCAAGGGTCCCAGAATTTTTGACAGCTCCCCAAACTTATCCCGTAAACGACCCCTTCTTTGGCAGTGACGACGAAGAGGGTGATAAGTTTGAAGATGATGAAATGAATGATGGAAAGGATTGCAATGAGGAAGAATTTTCTGATCTACCCTATAAGAGAAAGGTTGGCTCAATGTTTTACAATCCTGAGGCTGATGATGATGAAAACTTTAAGAGACCCCGCTTCATGAGTAAAAACAGAGGTGGTTCAATAGGCAGGGGAGGTCGAGGAAGAGGAGATTCATTTAGAGGTGATAGTGGAAGAACACGAGGAAGAGGTGGCATGAGAGGAGGTAGCTTCCAGGGACGCTTCTCCAGAGACAATAACAGAGATTTTGACAGGTCAAACAGGAGAAGTGGTCAAAATTCCAATGACAGGTTGGTGTATAGAATTTTTAAAACTTTTAATATGAATTTCAGATATTAATAAACAAAAATAAGTGTGGAGTCTAGCATTCACTCTCATGAATTGTCGACTTGGTAACTTAAAAAACTTTGAAAGTAGCCCGAGACACATTTCTTATGACAAGCAGCAATGCATTTTTTCAAGGATGCTCACAAAAATAAAATAGATACTTTGTCCTTTTATATGTTGAAAGCAAACGGTTTTGAATAAAGACTTCTTTAAAATGCATAAAACAAAAATAAATGTAACTTGCATGCCCTTGAAGCATCTCTGGATCCATGCAATACACATTGTCTGTAACGTATACTATCCACCCTACACATTTTCAGAAACACACATTAAAAAACAAACTAATCCTTCATAATTACTGCCAATGATTATATCATTTTAGAAAGCATAGAGCTTACCTTACACAAGTTTACTCACAGCATATCCTGACATTTAAAAAAAAAGGCTTGTTATAACAAATTGTTTTTGTTTTTTATTAGTTATCAGTAAATAATTATAATTTGTGATCTTTTTCACAGGTTTGATAAGTGGCAAGATAAAAAGAAAGACATTCCTGGTAACTTTAGACAAGATAAAGGCAATGACTTGAAAAAAGGTAAGTTGAGTGATTTATTTTATAATAATTTAATTAAACTTTTAAAAATATTTTCTCCCAACAAGATATAATATAAAAGCAGTGCAGAGACCTAAATTTTACATTTTTACCAGCTGTGCACTAAGAAACAAACTTTTGAAATAGGCCTGAATGAGTACAGGCAATAGACATAATTATTTCTTTTTTTATACTTCATTAGAGCCGGTTAAGTGGATAAATGAGGGACAACAGTGGGACATTTTTGAAGCCACATTTTTGCCACTTTATGTGTTAGATGCTTTAAAAGGGATCAGCGTTTTTGATTTTTTTACTTTTATTTTCAATTTTAGATTTATAACATTTTTGGTTAGTATTATATCATTCCAAAATCATAAAAATTTACATCTAGGGCTCGACTTATGACCACGATCGCTTCCGACCCACCGGTCATATTACAATTTTGTCGTATGTAGAGTATGCTATGTGTACAGTCATATGAAGTGATGTTACAAAAATATTTAAGTTAAATTATATCATAAATTTCATAGCTTAATGTTATAAACCATAATTTTTTTTCAAAGTTCATTTAGTGCCATTTGTATCCTCTCTACACTATTTTGAAATACATCTCAAATCTAATATGGCTAGTGATTGTGGTTGTAAAGTTGAATGGTCGTAAGTCAGGTACTAGCTGTGTGGTAAGAGTGGAGTTAAATAAATCTCAAATCTAATATGGCTAGTGATTGTGGTTGTAAAGTGGAATGGTCGTAAGTCAAGTACTAGCTGTGTGGTAAGAGTGGAGTTAAATAAATCTCAAATCTAATATGGCTAGTGATTGTGGTTGTAAAGTGGAATGGTCGTAAGTCAAGTACTAGCTGTGTGGTAAGAGTGGAGTTAAATAAATCTCAAATCTAATATGGCTAGTGATTGTGGTTGTAAAGTGGAATTGTCGTAAGTCAAGTACTAGCTTAGTGGTAAGAGTGGAGTTAAATAAATCTCAAATCTAATATGGCTAGTGATTGTGGTTGTAAAGTGGAATGGTCGTAAGTCAAGTACTAGCTGTGTGGTAAGAGTGGAGTTAAATAAATCTCAAATCTAATATGGCTAGTGATTGTGGTTGTAAAGTGGAATGGTCGTAAGTCAAGTACTAGCTGTGTGGTAAGAGTGGAGTTAAATAAATCTCAAATCTAATATGGCTAGTGATTGTGGTTGTAAAGTGGAATGGTCGTAAGTCAAGTACTAGCTGTGTGGTAAGAGTGGAGTTAAATAAATCTCAAATCTAATATGGCTAGTGATTGTGGTTGTAAAGTGGAATGGTCGTAAGTCAAGTACTAGCTGTGTAGTAAGAGTGGAGTTAAACATTTGTGTAAAACAATCTATAATTTACACAAATAATTTTTTTTTAAAAGATGTACCAACATTTCCTAGAATAGAGAGAGGTAAATAGATCTGTAACTTTCCCCATTTTATTTTCAGTTCCTTACCAAAGTAACATTACTAGCGAGAAGCTTCATCCATCATGGGAGGCCAGTAAAAAACGGAAGGCAGAAATGAGTGGCATTGCAGAATTTAAAGGGAGCAAAATTACTTTTGATGATTGATTAAAATGTATGCACAGTATCCCACTTGTTGCTCAATAATTTATCGTACTTTGAATGTGCCCTGTAAAACTTAACATTTACCTAAGAACAACAGATATAAAACAAAAAAGCAAATAGGAATTTGATAAATATAGTATTTTGTTTATTTTTATTAATAAGTAATAGCATCATACAAAAAATATTTAAAAGTACAGTACCAAAATCTAATTACTTTAAACACTCGTAATATAGTAAACAGAGTAAATCAAGAGCCCTTTTCAGATTTCCTCCCTCCATGCTCTGGAAATAATATTTTCAATAAATTATTTTTACATTTACTAAAAATGCATTTAATATTGTATTCATATTCACAAATACAGCCTTCTGTAAAATGTTCACGTTCTGAGGCAAAAAAAAAGACATAACACTGTGATCCATTAGAAATAGAAGTAATACAAATATCAAAACTAAAGAACACATTTTTTGGTTGAAATTTCACTCTTTTTCTGCTGTCAGTGGCATGACAACATAAACACATATGAATTTACTATTTCCGTATTACAAGTTTATCACATTCCAACTACAAAATATCTACTTAAACATCTCTTAAGTTTAGCGGTTAAAATATCTGTAGTCAATTTAGCCCCTTAATTTTTGGTGAGGGGTCGCTGAAATGAATTTATTTTGTAATTTTATTAGAGAAGGGGTCTTAAGACATGGTTAAAAAAACCTTTTTTTATTTAAATCAAAACATGTGTTTGTTAGGTCATTTTATCTGGTTTTAAAGGGATAAATCATGCCATTCAAATGATTGTCTGAATGGCAAATTTATTACTTCAAATTCAAAAGTAAAATTATGTATCATGCACAAATTTTATTTTGTTTAAATCTCAGAGTTAAATGTTCTACAAGTGTACCACACAACTAAGCTTATTATGGAAACAATAACTTCATGAACATTTATAACAAAAATCCCTAACTAGCATTTTTTTTCTCTCTGTGTATTTGCTTATTAATATATATTTGAATACTGCCATCATTCATAACCAATCATTTCCTGTTAATTAGCATGATTTAATGCATTTATCACATTAACAAGCCTATTAAATGTAGTGTAAACACACCTTGTCAAATTAATATTTTTTACAGATTGTATTGAAGCAAATAGTAATTGCTCAAATACATGCAATACATGGGACAGCCATTAAAAAAACAACAGTTACCTTATTCTTTTTCAGATATCTCTTAATTCGGTTTATTTCAAGCAGTACCTGTATTCCAAGAATTATTGTTCTGGTTTTATAAATTGTGCTAAGTTTCTTAACCTTAGTGGACAATTTCAGTGAGTTCTCTGCCTTCTTATTTTGATCACAGTACCTTATATTGTCTTATAAACCACTATTGTATCTAAAATGTCATCCAAACTACTCTATCAACTATTTCAAATCATATAATATTTTTAAAAAACTACAAAAAAGGTTTGGTTTTATAAAAACTTAATCATGGGCTGTTGTTATTAGAGTAGTTGCAATGGTTAAAAAAAACTCATAATGAAAGATATACAAAAACAATTTTTGGATAATTACTAATCTACTTACATGGTTTCCATTCACCAGTCTGAAAAAACATTTGTCAGTCCACAAAAAAAAATGTCATTCTTTCACTCATGACACCACTCATTACCTAAATAGCGTAGGATTTTTTCAGAGGAATACAGTCAATCAAAGTTGTGATGCTTCTCTCAGAAGAAGCATTGTGAGGACTACATTGTTATATATAAGCAACACTCTTTTTTAACTACAATGTACCAGTAGCATTATATCTTATGATTGTCATCAGCATGATAATAGCATAAAAAAGTTTTTATTCCAAAACAAGAATTCATCAACTCATCAATTTCTACCCAGGCCCAAATTTGATAAGAATTTTAATGTTTAAAAATGATATTACATGTAATAGAATGGACAAGAATATTTGAAAAAGAAATACAATTGAATATGTTGTTCTGAATGATCATACCAAAGTATACAAAAAGGCTATAAATGACCCCCTCCCCCTTCCCAACCCGTTTCCTGAATTTTAGGATTTCCTTGGTACAGCTCTTCTAATGTACTGATTACAAGTATTGCCAATACAAATCATTAAATAGCTAATTTTCAAATTCTGTACCTGTCAAATAAATGTTAATGCATCTTTTCTGTAAAAATGATATTCCTTTACTAATAGCTGTTGCAACATTTTACATGTTGCAAGTAAGTGTTGCAACACTTGCATTTTACAATTTACAGTGTATTTGCTTATTGGAAAGTAAATAATACTTTAACATGATAGATAAAAATCACAGTAAGCAAAGGGCTGTGCACATATTATATAATGTAAAGGGGGCATGGGGGTGGCTTTTCATTTGTATATATTTGTTATGGATGTGACACTGAGCAATGTTATGTTGCAATTCCTTTCTGTTGAGTTGAAGATTACTAATTCTTATATTTGAAACTCCGATTCTCAAATGTATGATGTAGCCAAGGTTATTTAAACTTAATTAAATTTATTTTGGCTTACAATAATTGGCACTTTAAAAATTATCCTTGAAATTTTTTGGCCTTTTTGTTTTTGGAAATATTTTGTACCAAAAATGTTTAATATAGAATGGGTGTATGGTGGTTGCCAGAAATGTTATACCATTTTATCACTTGTTTGGGGTGTGTGTGAAAAATGTCAAATTGTAGTTTTATATAATATGTACATGGTCCTCAAGCAGATGAAGTAAAATGTAAGCAAGCCTTTACATAAATATTGGTTAGAGTTTTTAAAAAACAAACAATTTTGATTTGATGAGTTTTTGACTGATTATAATTTCTGATCAGGGTTAGTGTATTTAAAAGGTTTCATTAAAAGGTTTTGAAAATAGGTAGAACGGGAAATAAAGAAAAGAAATTTGAAATATCATTTTCTTGAATTTCTATTTTTAAATTTATATCTGATTGAAATGAACCTTATAAATCAAAAAATGTAACTGAAATACAAGATGAGTATTAGCTATTTCTTCTATATTTAGAATTATTTTTAAAAATCATGAAAGGAATAGCAGATAAAAATTATAATTACAAAAAATTAAATTTATAAATATTTATTATAATAAAAGGCAGTGCATTATGTTTTAATGACTTATCTTTTTTCTCTTCAAATTTTCACAAAATAAACAGTGTTTGTTTCAGTGGAATGGATTTTATATGGGGCATTGGTACAAAACAAACATTTTTTTATTTGCTCGATAAAAATAATACAATTATTTTGGAGCAATTTTAATTTGCATCAATACATTAAAAGCATTCAAATATGGTTTTGTTTAAAAACTTAGTCAGTTCCTCTTATTACAGGATTCACAGCACAGTTTTTGATAGTATATGTATGAACAAAGCCGAGCTTGAGTCACCATCCGACAGTTTCGATAAGAATCTTTGCAACTTTTATCTGAAATTAGATGACATTATAGTCTTTCAGCCTTTTAAGCAAAATAATCAAAGAAACCGTATTGAATTCTCTACTTTTAAATTAGTTCATTTGTATTATTTACTCATATTGTAGAAATGATCTTTATTGTAATGATGTTAAAATTTACCTTGACTATATACATTTTTTCATTTAAAAAGTGATTCCAGCATTTAAATAGTAATGCTTAGAAAAAAACAAAATCTGGAGAGATGTTGCATTTTCAGAATATGAAGTTATGTTCTTTTTTAAACTTCATTTTTCTCCTTTATTTTTCTCCTTCATTAAAGATGGATTCTAACAAACTTTATGCAAGTTTTGATTAACTGAAATCTATAATGTTTAATTAAATGAATACATAATCAGGAGTCACTTTTTAAAAAATCTTATTTGTTACAGATGCTCCTTCTACACAAAAAAATCACTGTTTTACATTATGTAATGACTACCTTGTTTTCTAGTTGTGATACTTATAGTGGGAAGTTTGTCTGAAGACCTCTGAGGACTCTTTCTCTGTAATTCGTCACCACTTTCTAAAAAGCTTTCTAGTTCCTCATTAAAGTGTTCTTCTTGTCTTATCTCAAGGGGCTGTTGACTATCTTTGTTATTTCGATTTCCTGAAACAAAGTTTATGGAAACTTATCTGCATGCTATTGATTTCTGATTTAAGACAGGATTTAAAATCACTTTTGGAAATGGCAAGCAGTGTATGAATTGGTTTTTCTTTGTTAAGCATTTTTACAAACTAAATTCTCATATTTTGAAGATTTTGAGGGTAATTTTCATTCCTTAATTACTGCATACCACTTCTGACTGGTTTTTGAAGTTGTTGTCTGTAGGGACAGGGTGTCTCTGAACATATTTCGTGGGCTTTAGGTCTAATTGATTCAACACAGTTTGCGGATGGTCTTTTGTTGTCTTCTATGCAGCGTATTTCTCTAGTGCGCCTTCCTTCTCCACAGGTCACTGAACACTTTAAAGTTTAATAATATTGATATGAATTTAGCAGTTGTCTAAATCCCACATAAATATCTGTAATTATTTGTAAATATTTCTTGACTCACAGGATTAATTTAAAATTTAATCAGAAAAATTATAATACATCGTTCATTATTTTAAAATGAGTTTATACTTAAAAATTTTCCCTATGCATTTGTCATGTGTGAATCACGAGTTGGATGACGGAGAGGTCACGTGAGTGAAAGCGCGGGAAGAAATGGGGTAGAAGGTTCGAAATTATTATCAGGGAGTGTTGTCAGAAGTTCCGTGTGCAATGGCGGATTGTGTGGCTCAGGACTTTACGTTGTATAACCTCAAATTATATATGTTCTGTACATATTAAAGTTGTTTTATTGAAACCAATTCTTCAGAGGATTATTGGATGCAAGCTTATGTATTGAGAGAACGCCTACAGAGATTATATATAAAAGTAAACCAGTTACAGCATTAAGGTTAGCCTAGAAAATATGAAATATCCTTAATGAATAAAAGATAACATCTAAAAAAGCTTACTTCTGACCAAGGAGATGTGTACCACCTGGCATTACACGCTGTGCTGACGCAGGCTTCTTCAGATTTAGGTTTCTGTTTGATGTCACATTCCTCATCTCTGACTATACTGAGAGCAGACTGAATCTTCTTTAGACAAACAACCTGGCGAGCCCTGACACCATTCCCGCATTCAGCTGAGCACTACATAAATGATTTCATTAATTAATTTATTTCCAATACAATGAAATCAATATATGTCTAATAATGCTGATCAATGTAACTAATACAATAAATGTTTTTTTTTAAAGTGTAAATCTTACCCTGCCCCACACTCCAACAAACCAGATACCACTGCAGCCATCAGACCCTCGACATGATTCCTCCAATTTGGGCAAATCTCTCTTGTTACATGATGATGGTGATACCACATTGCCTCTATTATTCATGCACACAGCTGTACGACTTCGTTTACCTTGCCCACATGATTCTGAACACTAAAATACATAATATATATTAATTGAAATTTAGAAAATTATAAAAATAATTTGTGAATCCATGCAATCCTCATAAGTTTTTACTCATCGACTACTTTCTTCTTTATTTTGAAAAATAAATTTCTTGACTAGACTGAAAAATGACTGAGGTAATTTAGTTAGGTTATTTCACTATGATTTATTTTTCAAAAACAAATATCTAACTTGTAAGTTTTTAAAGTAAAAAAATGTATTATTTAATATGATTATTTTAATTTGTGGTATTTTTTAGCCATTCATTTTCTTCAGTGTGAAAACTCCTGATGATGACATGTATATTAAAGGTCAGATGTTTTACAGAATTAACCTTGCACATCAGATTTGCAATTTTCTCACCTCTTTCGACCAGTCTGAAATCCACCAAACTGATGTGCATGGTTGTGTGTTGCATCTCTCAGTAGACTTGGGGGAAGCTTCAGTGCAGTAGTTGGCTGGGATATGGAATTCAAACTTGTCAACACAGCGGACGTCCCTTTGCTTTTCACCTCCGCCACACTCTTTATTACACTATTGACACACCCAAAAAAGTGTTAACATATATTAGATAAAAATAAAAACTCAATTACAACTTACAGAAACAGCATAAATCAAATTTGTGATGAACCTTAACTGATATAATTTTCATGAATGAAAGGAGATTGATAGGGAAAATTGAGAACCACAGATGCCATACTTCACTCCACGGCCCAGTCTTCCATTGGGCACACTGCTCTGCCTCACATTGTTGGGCAATAGCTGGCTTATCTTCCTGTCCACATTGGTCAGCAGAAACCTTTAATGTGAGAGATGGGGAAAATCTCTGTTGACATTCAACTATTCTAGTTTGTGTCCCTGATCCACATGTAGCACTACACTCGGACCAATTTTTGGCTTCCCATCTGAAAAACAAATGTATGTTGCAGTCAATCATTAAAAAATTAATTGAAAGCCACACATGAATGTTGAGTATTTTATGATGCAAAGGGAAAAAAATCTTCACATAAATTTTGCCATTAGATTAATATTATGATATTTTTATTTAGTGTTACAATAATAAAAATGAATAAAAAATTGATTTTGTGTTTAAAAAATGTCTGTCAGTGTAAAACAAAAATATCTCACTTTGGATCGCAAGGTGAAGTATTGCACTGAACTGTTTGAGACCTTGGTTTGAGGTGGTCTGCACAGTTTTCTGGAGTGACGACGACCTGAGTTCTGCTTCCAACTGACACACAGATGATATTTGTGTTCTGTGAACCTGAAAATGGTTGGGAGATGATTATACTCATTAGGATTACATGGTTGGAATTAAATGTAAGCAATCTTAGCTCAAGATTGGAATTGAATGTAAGCAATCTTAGCTCAAGATTGGAATTGAATGTAAGCAATCTTAGCTCAAGATTGGAATTAAATGTAAGCAATCTTAGCTCAAGATTTTCACAACTTTCTTAACATTTACTATTTATTTGCTGTCTATAGATTGTGTCAAAATTAATCCTAAAATTGACTCAGACAATATATTTTTTTAATAATAGCTAAAATAATAATAATTTTTAAAAAAATTTATACTCATTGATACCAAATGGAAAAGAACTAAAGGTGTAAATTTCTAACCCTCTAAATATAAAAACTATATTTTAAAGATGAAATAATATTTTAGAAATAATTAACCCCTTTGAAAATGAAGTTCAAAACACTAAATCCTAAGAATGTTGATGATCTCCCTTACCCCCACCACAACTGTGAGAGCATTCAGTAAAACCAGATATTTTCCACCTGTATTGATTAGGTCCGCTGCTTCCGGTATGACCTGGTGGAAATCTATTGGTGTTTACATCAAACTGTTCAACCTGTAAGTAAGTAAGATAATAATACTCTGAACAAAATGAAAACCAAAAAAATTGTTTATATTTTAATTAGATGTCTGTCTGTGAACAAAAGGATACAATCAATGGTGTGCTGGGGGTGAAAATTGAACAGAATACTCACATCATTGTCTTCCAAAAATGAAGCTGTTGCAGTAAAACTCTGATAATGCTGTGGAGCATTCTGCTGCCTGGGTTGGGCAATGTATTCTGGTGATGGCAACTTCCGAATGGCATAAGGATTTTGGGGTTGGACACGGTCAACAGTCTGATGGCCTGCACCTCTTTCTGTTTGATTTCTTCTCTGGATGGGGCATACAATCATGAAAAGATATTTATAAAGTAAAGCATGACTTCAAACTAAAGATTATTATCTATATATATAAATCAAAGTATGTATGTATGTATGTATAATGTATGTCCTTCATAGTTGACTAAACCATTCATCCGATCGCCATGAAACTTTTGGAGACTTTTGAGTACGCTCCTGGGATGGTAACTGGCAACTTTTTTTTGCAATATTTAACACTCATGGGGCGCCGGGGGCCCATAATATGATTTTTTTCTAACATGAGCTATATAAAAATTACTTTAAGCATTAGCTATTAGGTAAATTGATGGATATTAACCAAACTTTGTATATAACAACTTGGTAGCCAATATTGAAATACTATAGGGCACTAATTTCCTAATGTCCATTTCTTCGGGGCTGGGGGCCCAAAATGTATGTTTTCATAAACGTTTAAGATTTTATTCCCCATTCAAGTATTAAAGATCTAGATAAATATAGAGAAACTAGGGGTTGTAAGGCGCCTAAGGCGCCCACATCGGCTTTAGGGCGCCTACGGCGCCCACTTTTTGTGTCAAAACACCAAGTAAATTATCCTTGTTTGATAAATACGAAATATTAAAATTCCTGAAATGTACACAAGCATTTTATAATTATAAATCCTCAAATCCTATTTTTACATCGTTCCCTTTTCCAAAATTAAGATATAAGCTAAAACAATTACGTCATATAATTTTTTTTTACAGCGCGTCTTTACTTTGTAATTAATTTGCACACTTTTTGATGCACACCTTGTATTAAATATAAGATCAAACAATGACGTCATATAATATTTTTTTACAGTGCTAATCACCACACGATTTTTTAAAACTGCTATAGACTGTTGTACATCGTTCCTCAGCGTTCCACATCCAGCCAGTGAGTGACTTGGGCTTTTATATTATCTATATATATAAAAATCAAAGTATGTATGTATGCATGTCTGTTATAGCTGACTAAACCATTCATCCGATCGCCATGAAACTTTTGGAGACTTTTGAGTACGCTCCAGGGATGGAAATAGGCTATTTTTTTTTCAAAATGTAACACTCATGGGGCGCCGGGGGCCCATAATGAGAATTTTTTCTTATATGAGCTATATAAAAATTAGTTTAGGGCTTAGCTGCTTGGAAAATGAATGGATCTTGACCAAACTTGGTACATAACAACTTGATAACCTATATTAAAGTACCATATGGCATTGAACTCCTAATGATAAAATAAAATTATTGAGATAAATTAAGGGACATCGAACGATGCCGGGTGGGTATGACGTGGGAAGATTCTGGCGGAAGTAATTAAATAAATTAATAAAAATGGATTTATTTATATATCTAGATACTGCCCGGGGGCCCAAATATCGTAGAGTTTTTCCCTATATGAGCTATATAAAATAAAAATTATTGAAAATATATAAGAGCGGTTAGACGCGACGTAAATTAAATATTTGTAATCTTAATAAATCGGTCGCATGTATATATTTGATGACTGCCGGGGCCCACAATGTAGTGTTTTCCCTCATATGAGCTATTTCAAACAATAAATATTATGATATATTAATAGAACATGGGTAGGCGACGTAAATATATAAATTAATAAAATCGTATATATATTAGATACTGGGGCCCGCCCACCAGCCCCACAAATGTTGTTTTTCCCTATATGAGCTACTATAAAATAAAAATTTATTGAAATATAATCGGGGCAGGGACGTACGTAAATTAATAATTAATAAAAATCGTATTTATATTTGTTACTGGGAGGGTACCGGGGGCCCACACACCCAATGTAGTTTTTCCCTATTTTAGTGAGCTATA
>CALYLW010001265.1:0-162012 GCA_944989445.1 Ampullaceana balthica | reverse complement strand
GTGACAGTCGACTTGAAGCAGAAGGATTTTGGAGGGAACTGAACAACTGGAAGACGCTATTTTACTTGAAATATCGGACACAATTTTAAAAAGATTTCAAAAAACGAATGTATCGCTTCCAGAGTGCTATATTTAAATTCAGCCATGCAATTGTTGAAATCTCTCCTTGTGTTTGTTAAAAGACTGCGTTCTAAAGTTGATTCCTATGAAGAGAATGGAAAGGACAGATCCGTGGAGAAAGAGTATAAACAATCTTCAATACGATAAAAAAATAGAAAGTATCACTTGGATGAAGGACCATCAGGCGAAACAGTATTTTCCCTCGAGACAAAAATTCAATGTTGAGGTATTTAAAGTAGTCATTGACAAACTTTCCTCAGCCTTACAACATCGGTTAGACGCATATAAAGACATCCATGAGAAATTTGGCTTTCTTACAAACTAAGTGATAGGCATCAGCCAAGTTAATTTAAGAATATTCCAGTGATTTCGAAGACTACTTTCCTTCAGAATTAGTCCAATTTTCAGAGCTCTTCAAAAAAGTTATTTTCCAGCCCTAGGCTCAGGGTCACGAACATGAAGTAGCACAATTCGAAACTCACAATACATGCACAGAGCTAAAAATATTGCTGTTTTTGAATGAGCAAAATTTTACACAGTCCTTTCCATATGTAAACATCGCACGTCGCATCTATCTCTCAAAGATGGCATCAAACTGCAACAGAGAGCGATTATTTTCAAATTTTAAAATAATAATAAATGAAGTTAGAAGTTGCACGGGACAACAAAGACTGAGTAAGTTCTCTCTAACGAGCATTGAAAAAAAGAAACTTGTAAGCTCACTTAGCTTTACTGACTTGATTGATAACTTTGCCATGAGAAAAATTAGCAAACGAAAGTTCTAGGTTGAAATAAATAATAATACACATTTTAATGAATTGTGGATTCATGTAAATTCATATTAATTAAATTGACTTTTATTTAATTGTTTGTCTTATTACACTCTGTCTTACAAGTTGCAGTCTTTTATTAGCTGCTAGCAATCATTTTATTTGAATGGACGCTGGCTGGACCGGGCCCCAGTTTGAATTGCAGCCAGGGGCCCCGTGCAGTCTTAATCCACCACTGCTGGGATGGATGACATTTTTAAAGATTTAAAAGGAAAGCGTGTTGCGCAATTTGCACATATAACATAACATCTATTCAATGACGCCATGCGGTTCAATATGTAGTTAAGGACCACGTCAACATTATAATTAGGGAGGGTGAACAAAAGTGTGTTTTAAAAAGACTTTTAATACATTTTTTTTACTGAATACTTTAAAGGCCAGGGAAATCTTGTCACTGACACATTTGCTAATGTTCAAATTGTATGTCAGTAATATTTTGTAACTTTACTAATTTGTTATATTTCTGGTTGATTTCTCACTTTATTAAGTTTTATGGACAGAAAATTGTTAGAAAATGACAAAAACATTTCTCTGAATGAAACAACTGGATATTTTTTCTAATTTTAGGTCTATTTGTGGTTGAATTCAAAAGGCAGCAGTGCTATTTTTGCGCATCCGGGCAGAATAGCGACTGTCAAAACAGCGACCGTCATAATAGCGACTTCAAAATAGGGACTGTATCAAAACAGCGACCGTCATAATAGCGACTGCATCATAACAGCGATTGTATCAAAATAGCGACTTTTTTCTTTTGCTTGTATTAATGTTTGAAAAACTTACTGTGCCCAGCCTACAATGGAGTTTATAAAATCAAGAAAAGGATGACATGATAAGCCATGTAGGTTTTTTTGTACAGAAGGGACAATACAAAATGAAATACAATCAACTTGAGGTGTGTATAAATAAATTTTGGTCTTGTAAAGAGTGTATACACATTTTCTGACACACTTTGTAAAAAAAATATGTAACAAAATTAAAATTAAAACTGCTATTACTTCAGTCAAATATAATTTGCAGAAAGCTCGATAGCGATTAGCAAACATAGATGCGGTCGATTGATTGAGGGGGACTGCGGTGGTAGGGGAAGAGGTGGTGTGGAGTTGGTTTTTTAAGCTAGAGACAGTTCGACTACAGGACTTTTTGATCCCGGATGTTTCGACACTTTTCGTTTTTGCCTCGTAAAATTATTGTTGTTGATGTTTTTTCTTCTAATTTTAAAAAAACAATATATAATATAGTTTAATATTATTATCTATTAAAAATTAAAAATGGCATGAAATAGTTAATTCCAACGTTTAATTTAACACTAAAAAGTATACACACTGAAAACCAGTCAACATTAAGTGCGAATTCATGATTGTGATAAATGCACCACTCCTCTGAGGTAGCAAGTCCTTCCAAACCTATCCAACTCCACCCCCACCCTTACCCTAAATACATATTTAAATGAAAAAAATTAATTTGCATTATGCTAATTTTTATTGAGAAAATACGGCTTGGGGGAGGGGTGTCAAAGCTTTGTGACGTCATATCGTAAACAAGGGGTGGGGGTCTAAGTTTTTGTGACACAGTAAGACGCTGGGGGAGGGAGGGGTAAAAATCGACAACCTGGCGTGACTTCATTTATGGACGGCCCCTTCAGTCGTGAAGGGGTGATACCATGAGCTACCGCCCCGGGTGACACCAACCCTAGTGACGCCTCTGACTTAACTCAGCGTGACTCGTAAAATGTCAACAAAAGCTGGTCGCTACATACAGAGATAAACTAAAAATGCATTAATTTAATTACGGTACATTAGATCGATTTGAAAATCTAATAGCTTTATCCTCCCGACAACCCAAACGTACTGTGAAAATTTCAGCTCTCTAGCAAGTCAGAAATAGGCCTGTCAACGGGTACCCGGGACCCGGGTACCCGTTGCTCGTGTGATTACCCGGGTAGTAAAATTCCGCTTGGGTACCCGTGAAAATGTGGCTTCAATGTCTATGTTCTATATTAAAGGAGGCCAAACTTCGGCTCCCATGCGGATTTTTTGTGTTTACATTGTGGCTCACGAAACAATTTATTTTATCAAATGAATTTTTTTTAAATGTGCTGTGAAGTACATCTATGGAGAAATATCAGAATCTGTCAACGGGAAGTATCTGTCAATGGGAAATAAAATACGGTCCCAAAAAATTACAATGTATTTTGATACATCTTTTTTCTCTCAACGTGAAACAGAAATCTCACAACACAAAAATGTTTTGGTTCTTTAAAAAAATCATATAAAGAAAACAAAAGTCCTCTGCCAAAAATAAGGATGGACTGCTTAGAGATGAAAGACGGTGTGTTTGTTAATAATAAAAAAAACACCTTGATTTGACACTAACTTTGCTTTGAAATACGCCGATTGATACTAGCTAATGTTGCTTATCTAACCCCTTCTCCTCCCATCACTCCTTGCCTTCGCTTGTACTTCTTGTGTTCATTAACACGTGGTGACCTAGAAAAACAGATGTTAAAATGCGGACAAGGTTATCAGTATTTAAATTTAATAAATTAAATAGTTACTAACAGTGTAGGATGGGCAGACGTCGGCCGTGAGGATTGACTGCATAGAGATGAAAGAGGCCGTGTTTGTTTGTTTTTTTGTTCATCAAAACACCCTTGCTGCGCCTTGCTTTGACACTAACTTTGCTTTGAAATAGCCGACAGTGGGTCACCGATTGATACAATCTGATGTGTTATTTACCCCCATCCCCTCTTCTCTCTTCCCTCCTATAACCCAGTGCTTCTCAAACTTTTTAGTATAGCGGACCGGCAGGAATTGAATTTTTCCATGGTACCAGAAACCGGTGCACTATTTTCCCTGTACTTACAACGCCATCTGAATGATATTCATTAAATTGGATATTGATTTTGATAAACAAACCACTGACCTACCAGAAATATTTTGGTGTTAACATTAATAACAAAAGCAGTACCACTGACCAAAGCACGATCACTTGAGATTTACCGCAGTATTGCATCCGTCATCGCCCTTAGCATTGACCACCGACGCCAAGTGGATATTAACATTCAAGGTATGACACTGAACGTTACGTCATTGCTGTTGTCATTTTGTTTGCATGTTCAGTTTACTGTAGTTTTAGTTTATGATTATGACGAAAGCATTTACAGCAGGAATTGAATAACAGTTTTTAGTGCATTATAGTTAATTGTAGTGCATTAGTAATGGTGTTACTGGAAGCAAGCCGTTAGCTACTACTACTGTGTGAAATGAGGTGCATGGATGGTGGCTAGGTTGCACGGTATAGTGGTCACGACGGGGAAAATTATGCGACGTTTAGAACGGGTAACCCGGGTACCTGTTCGAAATTTTCACGGGTACCCGGGCAGCTTTTTTCAACAAATTGACAGCCCTAGTCAGAAAACGTGTTTACGATCGTTTTGAAAAAGTTCACGACAGATCCGGAAGCGTTGAATTTGAATCCTTCACGAGTTAATAGGATAGTATCCAGGGGCCTCAAAAAAAATTAAAAATTAAAATTAAAAAAAAAGAACAATAGAACTTTCCAAAAGTTTACATGCTAATGCTATTGCTAATGCAATATCATAATTTTTGCCAGTAATAGGATTGACATGATTTAATACCTCATACCTCCCGGGCTCGTAGAAGATGACGAAGTTAATAGTTTGGTCATTTAGAAGTATATACAGAGTTGCAGAATACACGCTCAATTTAAATTTATTAGTCTAATCTCTCTGATCCCAATGTTGGAGGCTCAATGTAATTCACGAGAGAATGTTTTAAAATTGTCCATAAATGACGTCACGCACCTGTGGGAAAAAATGGGAGAGGGGTCCACACATTTGTGACGATGTGTGACGAGGAAGGGGGGGTTACGTCACGTCAAACACGCAACTTTAAAAAAAAAGTTCCTCTTAAATATTTGATTGCTAACAATTTATTTAATGACGTTTCACGTGTTTGGACGCGTGTTACGATATTAGAATGCAGGCCTACACTAAATAAATACTTAAACGACAAAAAGTGATTTGAAACATGTCATTTTCAAACAGAAAAAAGGTGTGTTTTTTTTGTTTTTTTTTGGGGAGGGGGGAATGCTTTGTGACGTAATATTGGAGGGGATGTCTAACTTTTTGTGACAACGCGTGGGTGAAAAATCGTCCAAATTCGCGTGACGTCATTTATCGACAACCCCTTAACAGCAACATCAAAGTTGAATTTGATTTCGACGCCTCTTGTTGAGACGTGACGTAAAGGATTCTTACAAATAGTAATAAACATTTTTATTGCCTTACAAAGTGAGCCATCTTTGAATCTTCATCACAATAGTAACTATTTTGCTTGTGCGGAGACAAGTTAATGAAGAGGGGCAGGGCCGCCACAAAAATTTTTGGGGCCCCTGAAAACTGGGTACGTTGGGCCCCTCTGGGCTCCACATCGTCCCTATGCCTTTTCCCAGGTCCCCACATGCCAAAATCATTGAAATATGTATACAAAATGACCAAAATGTAGCTTACCCGACAGCGACAACGCTGGCTGCATTTAAAAATACCAATGCAAGCGATCTAGGGAGAAAGAATTTCCTACTGAATAACAAAAACGCCACATATTTGCAACAACAAAAGCAGTAGTATAATTTCTTTTTGTTTTATTCATTCATATAAAAAAATTAACAACAAAAGCAATAGTTAAAAAACACTAATAAGTTTGTGTTCTATTCACTCATATGAAGTACATTTTTTAAAAATTAGATCGTTCAATAAGAAATCATTTGAAGTGTAAAAATATTTTACATACCAAGGGAAATATCCATGTTTATAAATGGAATTTTAATTTGAAATTTGAAATATAGTAACAACCGTGGATAACGCAACATATTATTAATATCTAAGTGTAAGAGGGCTGTTTGTATATTTACTGTGATGAGGAGGACCACCTTCTTATTTTCATATTAGAAAAATCACGTATAACTTCATTGAAGTTTATCTGACTGGTAAGTTCGTGTTCAAGTGAAATAATAGACAATCCATTCAATCTTTTTTGGCTCATGGTAGAACGCAAATAGTTTTTATAATAGACAGTTTACTGAAAGATCGTTCTCCTTGAGCCACCGACACAGAAAGACAACAAAAAATCCTCAGGGCAATACACACTCAATAAATATTCCTTCTAGCCCGTGTAAATAAATTGAGTTCAAAAGGATCAGACTAACGCAGAGGCATACGCTTCCTTGACGTGAATGTTGTACCGTATACATTCTTCAAGTGAAGCAACTCATCTTTCAAAAGGCTGGAAAGATCACGTGGATATTTAACCACTAAATCAGCACAAGAGGACGACATTTCTTCAGAAGTCACACTTCTAAAATTTAGAACTGGATTGAACAGTTTCCAGATCTTGTCTAAAACTTTGAACCGATGGTTCATCTGCCCAATCACAGAATCAAAATGAGATACAAAACTTCCTTAGTGAACTTAGCTTTTGCTGATTCCTCAACACCCGTGACGTTTTGGGAATTGTTGGACGTTTCGTAATCTGAACGGAAAGGTCTTGATCTTTTGCCGCGACGCCGCGCCGTCTTCAGTTCTGTAGGAATTCCCAATTCTTTTGATACATGCTGTGCTTCTGTGAAAATCGTGTGGCAATTATCTCTCAACTGCTGCAATTCATTTGAGAGATCCTTGTTGTTACGTGACGCGATTTCAAGTGAGATTGCCTTTGATTGGAGCATCAGATTTCTTTCATTGATGCACGTCAAAATTTTTAGCCAGAATGCTGCCATCAACACTGCGGTGACGGAAGAGAAATATGTTTTCAGTCCACATGCTTCGCTTCTAATTGCATTTTTGTACTTAGTCGTGGATATCACTGTCTCTGGAACAGGAAGAATGCTAGGCAACCTCTGAGCAATTGGAAGCAAGGCATCAACTCTTGAACTCCAGTGTGTGTCACTCAGATTATGCAGGGAGCATCTTGTTGATTCCAGCAAGAGATTCCATCTTTCTGGACAAGAGTTCAATAATTTGTAGAGGCGATTCACGTTTCCAAAGAATGTTATTGCATCTCTGCAACATGACGCAGCATTTAACCCGACCAGATTCAGTGTGTGCATTGCACATGTAGAGAATAGAGCAGCATCATTCTTTTGTAAAAATCCGCGCTTGAACACCTTTCATTTTCCCGCCATGTTTGGGCCGTTGTCAAAACCCTGTCCACGACAATCTTTAAGATCAATTCCATGTTCGTCTAAGCGTGAAATGAGTGTTTCTGCAATTTCTTCTCCTGTCTTCTGATTGCACGGGAAGAACTCTACAAATATCTCTTCTATTGACCATTTGCTCTCATCGCTTTTATAGACGTATCGTAATATGAGAAAATTTTGCTCTGTATGGGATACGTCAGGAGTAGCATCACATATAATGGAAAAATAAATTGCTTTCCTTCTTTAAAGCAAAATGTTGTCTAGAACATGTTTCCCACATAAATAAATGAATTCGTTCTGTGTCTTCCATGACAAATAAGGATTTCGCATTCTTTCACCATGCTCTTTCTTGTCTTTGATGCTCTCCAAATGATGTTACAGCAAAGGATCATGGTGAGATACGAATTCTAGTAGCCCCAGAAAGTTGCCATTGTGAGGGTTTCCTATGTCTTGAGATTCTCCGCGAAATGCGAGTCCTCTGGAAGCCAGAAACAATGTAATATCCAAGAGTCTACGCAATAGGGCATTGAACTTGTCACTTTCACTTTGGAGGAGCTGTTGAAAGCTGCTATCAATACCACAAGAAACAGTAATTGATTTTTCCAAAAGTTTCCAAGCCACGTAATAATCCCTATGCAGGGAACTTTTTTCGTGATTCCGTAACCTTTCGTTAAGAAACCTCCACTGTTGTTTGTTTGGATCAAAACCTTCTCGTCTTGCCAAAAGGCTAGTACTGACATGCTGTTCAGACTTTTACCAGAAGAATAGAGAAGGCACGTGATGCAGTATAGAGCATTTTTTGAGCTACTCCAGACAATCCAATCTCTAAGTGACTTTTCTCGACTATTGAACAACTTGGAGTGTAACAGACTTGTGTAAAACATTTTGCCAGTGTAGTCTTAAGGCATGGCTTTGATCATTTCTTTTAACTGACTTTCAGTTTTTAACTTGCAATGTCTGTCCCGGACTTGCAAGTGTTCTGGCCATCGCCCAGGATCGCTGTAGTGGCGATATTCGTTTTCATGTTCGACAAAATCATCAACATTATCATTTGCCTCTCCTAATCCTAATTTTGCTGATAGTTCTACTGTCTCGACCTCATTTGGAGGGTCAGATGATTCGTTTCCAGATCTGATAGTTGCACAACCACGTTCTTCGTCTGCGGGCTGCAAATCTTCAGGTGGCAATTCCTGGCGGGATGTTGATGTCTTATTTACAGCTTAACGGGTCGTAAAGGTGAAGAAAAAATTTCCAATATTTACATCCACTCAAATAAGTGAGAGAGTCACCGGAAGACATATATGTGACGTATTTGATGATAAGTTATATTATTTTTAGTAAACTGTGATGTAAAACACGAAATTCCGAGGAACACCTTTAGCGAACCGTTCATTGTGCAGAAAAGTTTTTTCCGTAAATTTTCGCTGTGAGCTAAAATTTTAAAAAAATTTTTTGTTATATGTAACTTTAATAATTGTCCGAATATATATCAGCATTATACAAATTAAGCGTGGCTGACGGGGCCCCCCTTCCGTTGGGGCCCCTGAATAAATTCGTGGATTCTCCCCCTGGTGGCGGCCCTGAGAGGGGGAGGAGTGTTTAAGTAATGTGACGTCACATTAAAAAGTGCAACTTTAAAGAAAAGTTCCACTTACATATTTGATTGTTCACAATTTATTTAATTACGCTTTACATGGCTTCGCGCGTGTTACGATATTAGAGTGTCTCCTTACACTGAATACATACTTAAATGACAAATAAATAGAATTATAAATTATTTTTTTTAAAAACACATTTTTATAAGCGGACTAAAAAGAAGAAAATATATTTTTTTTCACAGAATTGTGAAGGAAAAATCTTTTTCTGGATTAATAAAAATTTCAAACTTATATGCTCAAGTACTATGATGTAATATGACTAAAAACGTGGGGTGGGCGCTTCTCAGGCTTAACTAATTCAATTCACTAATTTTCTTACTCGTCATTTGTAAACCCTAATCATTTTAGCCAAAAGCC
Organism: Ampullaceana balthica; assembly: GCA_944989445.1. Taxonomy (NCBI): domain Eukaryota; kingdom Metazoa; phylum Mollusca; class Gastropoda; family Lymnaeidae; genus Ampullaceana; species Ampullaceana balthica. The sequence continues at coordinate 152,831 of CALYLW010001265.1, read as the reverse complement.
TAAAAAGCACCCGCCCACGAGTAATTTTTGGTGCAGTATTTCTTCCAAGACTTTATTTTGAGTTATGCTCTGTTTTTACGAGTTATTTATTTTAACTATAATGAATAGTATTTTTGACGTGATGCACATTCACATGTATGCCGGTCGAGACGGCTGTTGGAGGGGAGTTACAACATACAACCGACCGGTGGTGGAACGTCCTTGGACGGGCTTTGGTGCTCGAGATTTCTCCGTATAACACTGGCCGTTATTCGTAGATTTTTCCATGATTCTTAGCGTAATACGCAGATTTTTATATGCTGGTCACTTGACTTGACTAGTTGCTGATTTGCTATAAGATTTTTATTAATTCCATTGATGCGTGAGCCGCTGTGGTCTCAGGGTTAAGGCATTCGATCCTTGAGCTTGAACTAAAAGTGTCAGATGGAGGTTCGATTTTCCATTGGGTCATTTTGTCTTCTTTCTTTCGAATTTGTTTTTCAATTACTTTCCATGATCTTTAATTTATAATTATGAGGTTAGAATTAGTATTAGTAGTATGCTACTACTAGCACTAGTACACTTATTTTAAGGCAAGCGTTATTCACACAGCTGTGGGAATATTGTCCAGCATTATTCACACAGCTGTGGGAATATTGTCCAGCGTTATTCACACAGCTGTGGGAATATTGCCTAGCGTTATTCCCACAGCTAGGGTTGTCAATTTTGTTGAAAAAAGCTGCCCGGGTACCCGTGAATATTTCGAACGGGTACCCGGGTTACCCGTTCTAAAAATCGCATAATTTTCCACGTCATGACCACTATACTTTGCAACCTAGCCACCATCCATGCATCTCATTTCACACAGTAGTAGTAGCCAACGGCTTGCTTCCAGTAACATGCTATTACTAATACACTGGAATTAACTATAATGCGCTAAAAACTTACATTTAATTCCTTCTGTAAATGCATTCATCATACTCATAAACTAAAACTTTAGTAAACTAAACATGCTAAAAATGTTAACAGCAATGACGTAACGTTCAGTGTTATAGCTTAAATGTTAATATCCACTTGGCGTCGGTGGTCAATGCTAAGGGCGATGAAGGACGCAACACTGCGGTAAATCTCAACTGATCGTGCTTTGGTCAGTGGCACTGCTTTTGTTGACACCAAAAAATTTCTGATATTGGGTGGATCGGTGATTTGTTTATCAATATCAATTTTTATGAATAGCGTTCAGATGACGTTTTATTACGTTGGGTTGCAACCCTTCGCAGACACAATTTCATTACAACGGTTTCATGTTGCCGTGTCGCTGTCAACTCGATTGGCCTGATTCCACACGACGTCTTCACCATCTTATTAACTTCGGGTGTATTGTTAATATCAATTTTGGGCAAGGCAAACACGTGTCAATGAACGCAAGTAACACACGCGAATGCAAAGGGTGTGGGTTATAGCAGTGCTTCTCAAAGTGGTGGTCCGTGGAAGTTATCATGAAAGGAAAGAAAAATATAATTATAATCCTCCAATTTCTACCAATAATACTAACCCAATAGAATTTGTCATTTTTGACAATAAGCGAATGAATGAAAGAAATAAAAGGAAACAAAATACACTTCGCTACCATGTAAGTACAGGTAAAATAGTGCACCGGTGGAAAAAAAATCCTGCTGGTCCACCATACTAAAAAGTTTGAGAAGCACTGGGTTAAAGGAATGAAGAGAGGGGGTGGTAGAAAAACGGCATTAGATAGTATCAATCGGTCACCCACTGTCGGCTATTTCAAAGCAAAGTTAATGTCAAAACAAGGGTGCTTTTATGAACAAAAAACATAACAGCCTCTTTCATCTCTGTGGAGTCCATCCTCACAGCCGACGTCTTACCCATCTTACGGTGTTAGTAACTATTTAATTTATTAAATTTAAATACTGATAACCTTGTACGCATTATTACCATCAGTTTTTCTAGGTCACAACGTGTTAATAAACACAAGAAACACAAGCGGATGTAAATGGTGTGGATTATAGGAGTGAAGGGAGGAGAGGGGGTAGATAAACAACATTAGCTAGTATCAATCGGCGTATTTCAAAGCAAAGTTAGTGTCAAAGCAGTTTTTTAAAAAACAAACAAACACAGCGTCTTTCATCTCAAAAACGTCCATCCTTATTTTTGGCAGAGGATTTTTAAATGATTCTTTTAAAGAACCAAAACTTTTTTGTGTTGTGCGACTTCTGTTTCAGATTGAGAAAAAAAAAGATGTATCCAATAAATACATTATAGTTTGTTGGGGCCTATTTTATTTCCCGTTGACAGATATTTCTCCTTAGATGTACTTCACAGCATATATTTAAAAAAAAACTTTTCATTTGATAAATTGTTTCGGGAGTCACAATGTAAACACAAAAAAGCCGCATGGGAGCCGAAGTTTGGCCTACGGTTAATATAGACATTGAAGCCACATTCTCACGGGTACCCGAGCGGAATTTTACTACCCGGGTAATCACTCGAGCCACGGGTACCCGGGTCCCGGGTAAACGTTGACAGGCCTACCCTCAGCCAAAAAAATGTTACAGTTATGCTGAATTTAAATTAGAATCATACTAATCTATAGACTATAGGTCGTTAGCCTTGTAGTATTAATAGGGAATGCCTTTGTTAAACTTTGTATTTAATTTGTAAATTTTAAATAGGCTTATACTTATTAATATAGTATATAGCCTATCAGTGGCGTAGCTAGGGTCATGTGCGCCCGGGGACATGACACATAATCTGCGCCCCTTGTCGGACCGAAAGATTCTGGGGGCTCAGTGAGCCCCCAAGAAAAATGTGAAATTTTACGGTTTATATAGTTCGTTTTCGAAGCTTCTGGTATTTTAATGAAATAGAATACAGACTAATAATTCTCTATACGATTGTAAATAATTTATTTGAAAAAAATACTCTACTAATTATACAATTAGACATAGTCTACAAAAATATTATTCTCCTTGATTTGAATGTCGCAAACTCGTCAATCACGTTGTCAAAATAATATTCTCAAGTGTTTCTCTTTCGATGCTAAGGAGTGCAAGATTACTCAGACGATCTTGTCCCATTGAAGCACGTAAATAAGACAAAATAAGCTTCAGTTTGCTGAAGGACCGCTCACAGCTTTCAGTTGAAACAGCAATTGTTAGAAGTATTTGAAGTGAAATGCACATATTCGGAAATACGTCATATCCATATGAAACTATTAAACCAAGAAGATCCAAAGAAATTTCCTATAGAACTTCAGTCCGGGTACTGAGTAGCATTTTTCAGTCTCTGATTTATGTGCACAATTCGTGACCATTGACGTCAGTGTCGTATAAATTAGTAAAATCTAAGCAATTTTAACGAAGTGTATCGAATTTTGTCTCAGCAAGAAGAGTTTTGACGTCTAGTAAAAATCCAAAATTTGTTGTTTAGATTTTTGTAGACGTATAAACCGTATTGATATCTCCTGTTGGAGTCTATATATCAATTACGCTTTTCATATCACGTGCAATTCTTCTTCTGCAGAAAGTCCTGCATCTCTTGTTAATTCTCCAGGTATCATCCGATGTCGTCTAATCCTTCTGTCAACCTCGATTCCCCAAATTGTGCATCTTCCTTTCCATTGTCTACCGCAACCTGGCTCAAATTATCACGAATGTTGATAATTTCTTGCTCAAGCGATTCAAGATCAAATGCTGCTTCCTTGAAATTCACAGTAGGATTCTGCAACCGTTTCTGGACACGATGAATTTTCCCAAGTATGATGTTCCAGAATTTTTTTTAAAAAATAGGAATTTAAAGTTTAATATACCTGCCAGCAAAGTTTCTGCATCACTTCTGGTGTCTGGCGTCATATTTGTATGTTCTGATAATTTTTTCAACAGCTCTACCAGTTCATCTAGTGAAATCTAGTCCTTCATAAATTGCTTTAACAGCTTCTAATCGTGCACTCCAACGTGTTTCAGACTTCCTCTCCATTGTGATTGGCACAATTCTTTTTAATTCTTCCCAATGAGTTATTGAACGAGAGAAAACAAAAATTTATACTTTCAACTGCTCCAAAAACGTGATAACAACTGGATCCTGTTTAGCTGAGTGTACTCCTGCTAAGTTTAAGCTGTGATTGCCACAGTTGACGAACAATGCTCTGTGATTTCTGGCACATATTCGCTGTTGAAGGCCGGATATATGCCCTGTCATTACAGCAGCATTTTCATAACACTGTGACCGGTAGTCGGCTAGAGGTATGTTATTAGATTCCAGTTTATCTACGATAACTCTTTCAAGGCTTGCTGCGTCTTTGGAATGTATCTGGATAAAACCTAGAAATTATTCTTTGATGGTTTATTTTTTAGTTTGAAAATCCACATCCACAAATCTGATGACTTGAGAAAGCTCTTCCTGGTGTCCTAGATCGGGTGTTGAGTCAAGTAAGATACCGTTGTACTTGTTTGTTATGATTTCACTAAACAGCTGATTCCTTACAGTCAATGAAAGTAGGTGGATAAATTCATTTTGGATTTCCGGTGATAAATAAGATACTGAACCTGGATTTTCTCGGGCATGTTGTAAGTGTTTTTCTAACAGTGGATCATTCTGATCAAGTTTGATCACATAGAGAAAGGAAAAAAGAGGCGATGTCTGATGTTTCATATAAAAGGAATCCAACTTGCTTTGGCATACCGACACAAGTCCGTGAGAGGAGAGACCTTCCCTCCCTCCCCCACGTTACTCCCTCGACAGTGGAGTTGGGGAAGTAAGATTTTTCTTTCTTAAAAAGAGTCACAGCATGCAGCAAAGGGACGCGAATTAACCATTCTGTAAGCCAGTGGTTCTCAACCACTTTAGATTCAAGGACCACTTGAAAAATGTGTGTCTTAGCTACGGACCACTACTAAAAACTTGTGCTACTGCCGAGCTGGAAAGTTAAATATAATTATACTGTGTATATCTTCTCTATTGCAGACGCTCCTTCTATACAGGAGATTATTGCTAGCTATAAGTAGTATGCATGTTAGTTAGTAAAACTATACTAATATGCTACGTTTTGCGTAATCCAAAAACAATTTGTAATGGCTTTCTTTTGGAAAGAACAAATGTAATTTATATTAGTCTCAAAGCCTTGTTATTTAATTCTACTTGCTAACTATAAAAAAACTTTAAGTCATAAACAGTAGTTTGTATTAAAAAGACTGCTATATTATTTTATTTAGTACAAACGATGTTTTGTTTTTATTATAAGCAATGCAGAAAATCCACTTTCACAAAGTTACAAAGGGTAAAAGTATTTTAAAAGCTATCTGAGACAGTTCGGAGTACTCCAAAATTTCATTAAGCCAACTTTCTGATGCAACATATTCAAATTGGTATCGCTAGTCAGTTCAATGAATTGGTTTAATTACGATGTTGGTAATTTTATTTGATGAGACAATGTGTGCGAAATTAGTACTGGAAACCCACGAAAAACCATTGAACGTTAAAAATCACCAAAGTAGAATTAAAATTGGCCCTGCATTGATTGAATATGACCAGAAATCAAATTTATCAAGATGTGTTTATTTATTTCAGCATTATCTGGTTTCTCGGTGATTTCGTATAATTGATCAAATATCTCAAAGTTACCTTGAAATAATCTTCTTTTCCAAAGATCAAGCTTTTTCGTAAAAGCAGACACTTTGTCACTGCGAGAAATATAATGCGTCTGCTTTCCTTACCGAGTTGAATTAAGTTTATTCAGTTCTTCAAAAGTTTCAGCCAAGTAAGCCAAAACAGCAACCCATAAGCTATGGTTGAAATGATCAACAAGCTTTGATTTTTTTCTACAAGAAACTCTCTTACGTCATCACGTAATTCAAACTGTCTGATAACCAGCGAATTTCGGTGGCATCCGGGCAGAATAGCGACTGTCAAAACAGCGACCGTCATAATAGCGACTTCAAAATAGCGACTGTATCAAAACAGCGACTGTCAAAACAGCGACCCTCATAATAGCGACTGCATCATAACAGCGACTGTATCAAAATAGCGACTTTCTTCTTTTGCTTGTATTAATGTTTGTAAAACTTACTGTGCCTTGCCTACAATGGAGTTTATAAAATAAAGAAAAGTAAGACACGATAAGCCATGTAGGTTTTTTGTATAGAAGGGACAATACAAAATTAAATACAATCAACTGGAGGTGTGTATAAATAAATGTTGGCATTGTAAAGAGTGTAAACACATTTTCGGGACACATTTTGTTAAAAAACAATCTGTGAAAAAAATAAAATTATATCTGCTATTACTTCAGTCAAATATATTTTACAGAAAGCTCGATAGTGATTAACAAACATAGATGCAGTCGATTAATTTAGGGGGATTGCGGTGGTAGGGGCAGAGGTGGCGTGTGGCTGCTTTTTTTAAGCTAGAGAAAGTTCGACTACAGGACTTTTTGATCCCCGGATGTTTCGACCCTTTTCGTTTTTACCTCGTAAAATTGTGTTTTTTTTTCCTAATTAAAAAAAATAATAATAAAAATAATATAGTTTAATATTATTATCTATTGAAAATTAAAAATGGCATGAAATAGTTATTTTCAACACGTTTAATTTACCACTAAAAAGTATACACACTGAAAACCAATCAACATTAAGGGCGAATTCATGATTGTGTTAAATGCACCACTCCTCTGAGGTAGCAAGTCCTTCCAAACCTATCCAACTCCACCCCCAACCCCAGGCAATGTGGTCAGATAGTCCTTTCTTAAGGTACCTACATGCTTTCAGCCCCAATCCCTTTATTTACCTTATCCATAACACGGGGTCCATGGCCGTCACTTAGTCTAGCCTTCGTAACATGTCATTATGTAACCCCCGGACAGTTCGACCACAGGATGTTTCGACAAGGGACAAATATGTCCATATTTTTTAAAAAGCTTCCCGGGTAACCATGATTCAAATTTTATTTTTACTGAGCAGTTGTTTGTTTTTGAATGAATTCGTGTATATATAGCATAAGTTAATTTTGTAAAATTTTATTTTAAACACAATTTTTAATTCAATAAATACTTTATCAAAATGTTGCTATTTGATGGAGTTTTTATTTTTTACTATGCATTTATGTAGTTGTTTCACTTGGGGTCCTTGGGTACGTTTAGACAATGAAAAGGGGTCTATATGTCAAAAAAGTTTGGAACCACTGTGTTAGGTGAACGGTTGGACAAGAATAGCTATGTGGTGAAGTCGCTGTTATGACAGTCGCTCTTTTGATACAGTCGCTATTTTGAAGTCGCTATTATGACGGTCGCTGTTTTGATACAGTCGCTATTTTGAAGTCGCTATTATGACGGTCGCTGTTTTGACAGTCGCTATTTTGAACCCGTGCCATTTCGGTACACATCAGTAACTGTTAATGTTCAAGATTCAAATTCGAACAAACGAAATCAAAGAAATGAGAATTTAATAGACGAGCCTTGATAACATTTAAAAGTTATTTAGGCAAGGTCAAAAATATTTTTTTAAGTATGCGTTAATTCTTTTACTTGCTAGTCTTTCTCGATGAATCATACAGTGCGTAAATTTAATGCTTTGCTCGCGGACCACCAGACACATCTTCGCGGACCACGAGTGGTACACGGACCACAGTTTGAGAACCGCTGCTCATTTTTCTTGTCTTGGTCATTTTGGTTGCTTTTAGTGTCGCCTCTGTTCTATTAAAAGAATCCCCTTTGTCTCTTACTGCTCCCTTATCCTCACTCCCAGCAACTCACAGTTTTTTTAAAATTTAAATCGCCATCAGCAATCCTGCATGGTGGATGTGTCATTTATTTATGAGTAGAATGGCGCCCCGTAATGCTCAATGGGGGCGCCGAAATCACGCGTGCCAACTGGTTTGTAATGAAGATATTTTCGGAGCTCCAAAATTCAATCTTGCAAACGTATTTGGGATACATTAGTTTACATCAAAACAAAATTAAATAATGACTTTTAATACTCATTTTGGCGCCCCTTAACGTGGCGCCCGGGGACATATGTGCCCCCTGACCCCCCCCCCTCGCTACGCCACTGCAGCCTATACATGAACATCGACATCATTATTCATTACGATTATCAAAATAATTTTCCAGAAGAATGGGGGCATTTAAAGTATTTAAGTATTACTAATAGTTTTAATAATTAATTGTTTTTAAATCCTTTATATTAACTCGTGGTGTCTGCGGCCGACCGACCGACCGACCGACCGACCGACGTTGTCGCCAAAACTTTTGATCGATTTTTAACCCACTTGCTCGCAAGATAGCGAGCTGAAATTTTGCAGGCAGTTTCGTACCAATGATAAAAACAATGTATCAAAATTTCTGATCGATCGCATGTACCGTAATTAAATTATTGATTTTTTAGATTATTTTATTTATTCCTATGTATCATGCTATTTTTTGAGATAGAGCGTCGCGGTGCGTATTATATTGAACAACCTTTCTGTCGCGCAATAAGGTGCGTATTTTATTGACAGCTCTTTTTATAAACATATTCCTGATCGGTGCGCATTATATTAAACATGTTTTACGACACAACTGCAATTTTGTATTTCTGGATGGTCTGGCGCTGCGTATTATAATGAACATTCTTTTAGTTACTTCTCGTACATAAAGGATTTATAGTCAAAAACTTGGTTTTTTACGGGTTTTTCTTATTACCTCTCTATTAGTGTTAACTTTTTAAGAAAAAATATTCCATTACTGGTATGTAGTTATTATTAGTCTAATCTTAGTAACGGTCATTTTGCTATCTGTTGAAGTCAGTCATAAAACGACTTTACGTTTTTCTAGCCACCCCCCCCCACCCCCCGTAATGAAATATATATTCTTTATTTTAATTATATATAATTTATTATTACTACTAATTATTTATATAGCATTGGTTATTGATATCTATTGGTGTAGAGCAAGGGTCGGGAAAATTTTTGTCTGAGAGAGCCATAAACACCACATGGTTTGAAAAGTAATTCTGTGAGAATTTTTAGTTTTCAACATTATGTTGAAAACTAAAAATTCCAGTAAATGTGTGCATTTCGTGTAATTTAAAAACTTAAAGTACAATAATTATGTCTCTGCATTCTTTTTAATAACATTATTATGCTGTGTTTTAATATGCAATTAAAATGTAGATCTAAGGAATCTGAATAAACTTTTTAAAAATAATCGAACATTTGTCAATTTTGTCTGAGAGCCAGATGCAGCCATCAATAGAGCCACATCTGGCTCGCGAGCCATGGTTTCCCGACCCCTGGTGTAGAGGATATAAAAGTAAATAATATCTCATTTTAAAAGTCTTTCAAGTTTTTAAGTGATTGGAATGTTATGATAATAAGTTATTGTTTTGTTTTTATCAATTTTAACAAGAACCAGAGAGGAACTGTCTACGAGAATTCTGCTTTTGTTGGTACAAAGTCTGCACTAATTCATAGTAGGCTAATTAGTATTCTTCCCAAAGTAATTAATCATTAAGTTAATAAAAGAATGCAAAAGCGTAAGACAAAGACTGTATAGAATAACAGGGAGAGTTCACAGGCATGTGGCAAAATAATAAAATGTTTCATGAAACTTTGAGCCTGCTTGGGTGCTCATATAATATATTACACAAACTGCTAGCACTCTCATTGTGGTTGTTTTTTTTAAAATTAAAATAAATGTATTTATTTAAACATTTTTTTTTAAAAAGCGACGTGGTGGGATTCGATCCCCCAACTCGACTCATACAGTTTCCCTCCGCCTATAAACTGCTCTAGCGATGCTCATGGTCATTGGCAAATTTTTAAAATTATAACTATAAATAACCAATAAAACACAAATGCGCATGCGTGACTGTGTGAATAATGCTGGACAATGTTCCCACAGCTGTGTCAGGGCCGCCACCAGGGGGTGAATCCACGAATTTATTCAGGGGCCCCAACGGAAGGGGGGCCCCGTCAGCCACGCTTAATTTTTTATAATGCTGATATATATTCGGACAATTATTCAAGTTACATATAACAAAAAAGTTTTAAAAATTTAGCTCACAGCGAAAATTGACGGAAAAACTTTTCGGTAATCCTGCAGATTATACACGTATATTATTTCACAGCGAAATTTTATTTTCTCGTGAGAACTTACGTTTTTAATTTATTAAATGCATTAATATATGTCATTATATGTTGTATTTCAGCTATTTCAGCGCTAATTTGTGAGTCTTTTTAATTTCTAAGGCATTTTTTCGGCTCTCAACAGTAAATAGTCCGATCGTGATGCAATCATTTTGTTTACGAAACACTCTGCTTGCCGGATTGTACCATTAAGAAGCCAAATGGAAATTTCTCACTTACAAATAAACAAAATAAGAATCAAATATGTAGTAACAAAACAAAATATTAAATTTTCTGTAAATTATTTATTGATCTTGTAAGAGCAATAAAATAGATGAATTAATGAATGAAGCAAATGCTTTTAATTTAGAAAAATATCATGACATTGAAGAGTTTTCAAAAAGATAGTTTATAGAGAAACATTATATTTATATTGCCTGTCATTGTACACAATTCAATAGTGAAAAACAAAAAAATTAAAAGAAGTAATTAAACTGCACTTCACTTTGATATTATAATTCTGATAGATTAGTCAGAAAATATAAATATAAAATAGTTAACTACATTAAAATGCTGAGGGTATATTAAGAAGAAAAAAAAGAAAATATTTGACATTAAACTGAACATTGATACTAGCAATAAAACTGTTTAGACATTACTTTTATTCTTTAAAAAATCTTGCATTAAATATACATTATATTTCAACAAAAGAATTCACAGATCTTTAAATGAATTGAAGTATGATCAATAAAAATTAAGTTTTCAATACACAGACTAGTGAAGTTATTCTAAATAAGTATTTTTGAATTATTTTCAAGAGTTTCAGTTATAAAACATTAACCAACATATTTATTTTTTTAATGCCGTAATTATTTAATAACAATCTAAAATCGGTAATTTTCAGACATAATTTTTCAAAATGTAGAAAACATGTCCTCATCACGAAACATATTTCTAAAGACAAATTCGTGCAAGTATGAAGTAAATAAATCGCTGGACGTTCCGAATTGCCGTCTCAGTTTGCGTTTAGCTCGCATCCACATGTTTTCTACATGTTCTGTATGAATCCCCCTGTCTACGGGATCAACAAAATTTCTCTGATGGATTATTACATCATGCATATAAATGTCATTGCCTATTTGGTCTATATGAGCATAAGCTGGCCAGCCATCTGAAATTATATGGGTTCCTCGGAGGATGTATCTTCTAATTAATGGTTCTAATGTTGTGGCCCTTCGATCGGGTACCTCTATCAAAAAACATTTACCCGAACCCCACTCAATCCCCCCAAATACCCAGTGGCCATCTCGCCACTTCCCCATGTGATACTTCCTGTGGAAATATTTCGATTCATCAATTTCTACAATTATGGGAACCCCATTGTCGTCGAGTCCCCCAATTTCATCAGCATTATTTTCTAGCCATACTGCGCATTCGTCCCGCATAAAATTACACCAATCTATAACTGTATGGTCAGTTGTAACTCCTGCCTCCTGTTTAATGAAAGTTTGTGGCAGTATATCATAATAAGCAACTGTTTCTGGGACAGGTGGCTGCCTTCAAAAAAACGAACCCTCTCTCAGCGGTCTTCTTATCTTACATGTTGCACAGTACCAGCTCTTCCCATCACTACATCTGGCATTTGCATTTAATCGACATGCTTGCCCACATCTAACACACACAAAGCTGTTGCGTAACAGGGCACGTTCAGCCAACCATCTAATGCTTTCTCTGACTTGCTCATCTATTAAAAAAGTTACAGTATGTTTGTCTAATATTATTACAAAATTAATTAAATATTAATTTAAATACAGAAATAACATATCGTAGGTTTTATTTGAGTGATACTAGTACAAACATATGTGTTAACAGCGGCGTCACTAGGGTGGGTGTCATCCAGTTCGGTAGGTCATGGTGTCACCCCCTCACAACTTACCCCATATATCTCCTCCGAGTATGCCAATGCCAAATAACGAGGCATACAGAATTTTACCCTTTGGTGTCACCCGGTGCAGTCAGCATGTCCCGCAATCCCTTGTGACGCCAACTGTTTTGTTTGTTAGTTGGTTTGCTTAGTATTGAACATACCAGCTGTCAGTGGGGGATCGGGGCAGAAGGGGGCACCCATGTGGGTTTGTGCCTCGGGCATTACAACTTAGTAAATATCCCCCCTCCCCAGCAGTAGAAATGTTTAGATATTTTACGATAGTTCCTTTATTAATTTTCTCAATTTCCAATTTTGTTTCGCATTTACTTTTTTTATGTGACTGCAAATGCCCTTCTATAATGTAACTAAATTCTGACACCCCGAAACCAAAACATTTAATAACATAGTTACCGAATTTAAAAGAACATAGCTATACTAATGAAATCGTTTATTCATTTTAAATACAATGTTTTACACGAATATTTAATTTATCATGAGCATGCGAGATTTTTCCCCCCGAGAATCCGATTTATTTATCATCAATATATATATAATTCACCATAAGGGGCCGTCCATAAAGTACTTCACGCTATTTTTGACCATTTTTTACCCCCCTCCCCCCTGTCAAAAGCTGTCACAAATTTTGGCCCCCTCCCTCCCCCAATAATGAATGAATGACTCCATGAAATGTTATATACTAAAATTTATTGTTTCATCAATTTAAAAAAAAACTTTTTAAAAAACATTTTCAGTCAGTAAATTCATTTTAGCATGGGTCGAGCCAGGTAAAAAACATCTGGCATGCAGTTTCCTAGATAAACAAAAATGGCGTATCGTGACCAGACTATGTATTATAGTTAAGCTGTAAATAAGACATAAATTAATACTTTTTTGTTAGAAAATAAATAAAGGTAAAAAAGGATTTTTAAAAACCACGTTTTTATAAGTGGACTAAAAAGCAGAAAAGAATTTAAAACTTATAAGTTCAAGTACTTTAATATAATATGACTTAAAACGTGGGGCGGGGGCTTATGATGTTCAACGTATGCAGTTCATTCATTCTCTCACTTATAGATCTCTCTTTTGCCTTCTTAATAATAAATCTTTAATTTTTATACCAAACACCCGCCCCACGAAAGAAGGGAGGCAATTTATTTGTCCATTATATGTGATGCTACTCCTGACGTATCCCATACAGAAGAAAATGTTATCATATTACGATACGTCCATAAAAGCGATGACGCCGATGAGAACAAATGATCAATAGAAGAGAGATTTGTAGAGTTCTTCCCGTGCAATAGGAAGACAGGAGAAGAAGTTGCAGAAACACTCATTTCACGCTTAGACGAACATGGAATTGATCTTAAAGATTGTCGTGGACAGGGTTTTGACAACGGCGCAAACATGGCGGGGAAAATGAAAGGTGTTCAAGCGCGGATTTTACAAAAAAATGCTGCTGCTCTATTCTCTCAATGTGCAGCTCACACACTGAATCTGGTCGGGGTAAATGCTGCGTCATGTTGCAGAGATGCAATAACATTCTTTGGAAACGTGAATCGCCTCTACAAATTATACAGAGATGGAATCTCTTGCTGGAATCAAAAAGATGCTCCCTGCATAATCTGAGTGACACGCGCTGGAGTTCAAGAGTTGATGCCTTGCGCCCAATTGCTCAGAGGTTGCCTAGCATTCCTCCTTTTCTAGAGACAGCGATGTCCACGACTAAGTACACAAATGAAATTAGAAGCGAAGCACGTGGACTGAAAACATATTTCTCTTCCTTCACCGCAGTGTTGATGGCAGCATTCTGGCTACAAATTTTGACGTGCATCAATGAAAGAAATCTTATACTCCAATCAAAGGCAATCTCACGTGAAATCGCGACACGTAACATCAAGGATCTCTCAAATGAATTGCAGCAGTTGAGAGATAATTGTCACACGATTTTCACAGAAGCACAGCATGTATCAAAAGAATTAGGAATTCCTACAGAACTGAAGACGGCGCGGCAACGCGGCAAAAGGCAAGACCTTTCCGTTCAGATTCCGATACGTCCAATGATTCCCAAGACGTCGCAGGGTGTCGAGGAATCAGCAGAAGCTAAGTTCACTAGAGAAGTTTTGTATTTTCATTTTGGATTCTGTGATTGGGCAGATGAACCATCGGTTCAAAGTTTTGGAAAAGACCTGGAAACTATTCAATCCAGTTCTAAATTTTAGAAGTCGTGACTTCTAAAGAAATCTCGTCCTGTTGTGCTGATTTAGTGGTTAAATATCCGCGCGATCTTACCAGACTTTTGAAAGACTAGTTGCTTCACTTGAAGAATGTATACGGTGCAACATTCAACATCAAGGAAGCGTCTGCCTCTGCGTTGTCTGATCCACTTGATCTTTTGAAACTCAATTTATTCACTCGGGCTAGAAGGAATATTTAGTGAAGTGTGTATTGCCCTGAGGATTTTTTGTTGTCTTCGTGTGTCGGTGGCTCAAGGAGAACGATCGTTCAGTAAATTGGCTATTCAAATAAAAAAAACTATTTGCGTTCTACCATGAGCCAAGAAATATTAAATGGACTGTCAATTATTTCAATTGAACACGAACTTAACCAGGCAGATAAACTCAATGAAGTTATACGTGATTTTTCTAATATGAAAATAAGAAGGTGGTCCTCCGCATCACAGTAAATATACAAACAGCCCTCACATACTTAAATATTAATAACATGTTGTGTTATCCACGGATGTTACTATATTTCAAATTTCAAATGAAAATTCCAGTTATAAACATGGATATTTCCCTTGGTATGTAAATATTTTTACACTTCAAATGATTTCTTATTGAACGATCTAATTTTTAAAAAATGTACTTCATATGAGTGAATAGAACACAAACTTATTAGTGTTTTTTAACTATTGCTTTTGTTGTTAATTTTTTTATATGAATGAATAAAACAAAAAGAAATTATACTACTGCTTTTGTTGTTGCAAATATGTGGCGTTTTTGTTATTCAGTAGGAAATTCTTTGCTCCCTAGATCGCTTGCATTGGTATTTATAAATGCAGCCAGCATTGTCGCTGTCGGGATAAGCTACATTTTGGTCATTTTGTATACATATTTCAAGGATTTTGACATGTGGGGACCTGGGAAAAGGCATAGGCACGATGTGGAGCCCAGAGGGGCCCAACGTACTCAGTTTTCAGGGGCCCAAAAATTTCTGGTGGCGTCCCTGGCTGTGTGAATAATCACTCCGTATTTTAATGTAACAAACGGCTATGGACTTTTCCCACTTGTGACGATGCAGATTGATTAAATTAAATTTAAAATCATTAATCATTTCAAAATAAATTTTAATATTATTTATAAGCAATACAAACACTAACAGTAATAAAACTAGATGAATGATTTTTATATTAATTTATTCAATCTTCATCGTCGTAAGTAAGTGGGAGAAGTCCGTGTGGTCCATATTTCATAATAAACATACTTCCATGTCCATGATCCATAGCCATCTAAATCTAAATCTAGTTGGGTTAGCCAAAGTTAAAACAAAAAGAATTTCATTATTATTAATTTTTTTGGGTGGTTGAATAAAAAACAAGTACTAAGTAGAAAATTATTGTCAGCCAGCCGTTACTGTTACAACTGCTGGGCTGGTGTTTCAGATCAGATGAATATATTTTTTTTTAAAAGGCTAAAAACTAAAATAAAGTAATTATCTGTAAAATAACACTTAAAAGACGCATAGTATATACCTACTATACACACGTAAATATATTAATATATCAACATTATACTATTACTATATTTTTTGATAAATGACTAGTCCTTGTGAACTTGTGGCTTGTGTTTTTATTATTGGGGCTAGAACCATGGGCGTCGCTAGGAATTTTTCAAGGGGGGGGGGAATTTTTAAAAAAATTTACTGACAGGTTCAATTTTCAATTAAATTCAAGTTAAGTATAGCATAAGGGCCGAAAAAAGCCTTATAAATTAATACAAGTTACAAATTAATGCTGTAATAGCTAAAAAATACAACACATATTAATGCATTTAATTAATAAAAAACTTAACTTCTCACGAGAAAATTAAATTTTGCTGTGAAATAATATACGTGTAGAAACTGCAGGATTACCAAGGATGGATATCAGAAATTTTTTACAGGCTAAAAAACAACAACACGAAAAGTAGACCAATTGCGGGATTCCGAAATGCCGTTATTAGAAGATTTTGGGGCGTCTGCAGTATCTGAATTATCATTGGCATTGAGGACAACAGTACAAGTTCAACAGCCAGACACAACTGAAGCAACTGTTCCTTATTTGATTGTCGCTGACACTTATTCATATCCTAAATTGGATATTTGAAGGTATCTCTGGACACACGACCTTTCAAATAAGTTGAAATTGCAGCTGATTCGTGATTGTTGGACCCCTGATAAAAATTATGATTTTAGAGCTGACAGTGAGGGAAACAGGGTTTTCAGTTTTTAGATATGCATGGTTATCAGACTACTCACTGTGGCTTGTATACTCGCAAATGTTAAAAGGTGCCTTTTGAAAATATTGCGTGTTGTTTCTTCAAAAAGTAATTCGATGAGTTCAGTGAGCATTTGTCATCAAACCATGTACAAAATATAAAGATTTCAACGAAGATGCACTTAGCCACCTGCAAAGCTCATGGCACAAAGGCTCTCATGAAGATGCAAGCAATTTTATTTGCTTATTGGAAGCCAAAGCAGTTTCTATAAATGAGCAGTTAGACCCATCATTTAGAAGACAAATTCAAGAAAATTGCAAAAAACTGGGTCCCATCATTTCTAGAATCTTATTTTGCTTCATGCATGATTTAGCACTTCGTGGAAAAGAATTAAATTCTGGTCATTTTTATGACCTGTTAGAGTTTCGTGTTGAATCGGGAGATGAAGTTCTTGGTAATAATTTGTGAATTGGTTCTTGTAGTGCTGAGTATGGTTCACCGACAAAACGGCCCCGGACAAAACGGCCCTTGACTAATAGATGGACTAATAGTAAAATGTACAATCAAATATTATATTAATATTTTTACTCACCTATTCAGTGTCAGGTTTAGCTCACAATAAACAATAATAATGACATTACAAGAGTGAATTTAATAGCCTTTACGCAAAATGGTATCAATCACGGTTGTTCGTTGACAAGAAATAATATAATAACATCACAATAAATAATTTTACAATTTTACCACTTTTTAAGGGTGAACAAATTGACAAAAAATTAATTAAAATGACAAAAAAATAATGTTTTTGCTAAGAAATGTTTACAATTTGTATGGGGGTCGTTTAGACCGGGGCCGTTAAGTCGGGGCCATTTTGACGGGTCACATCTGAGTATATCTCTTCAACTACGCAAAACACTAAAATCGAAATTTGTGGGTCTCTCTTGCGTGAAGACATTGTTCCTGAAGCAAATAATTCAGTTGCATTTTCTATACTTGCTGATGAGACAAATGACATTTCAGGAGGCATTGAGCAGATGTCACTTGTTGTTAGATTTGTCAAAGAACAAAATGGGAAAAAGATGGTCACAGAAGAATTCCTGGGATATATTACAATTGTCAATAGAACAACTGAAGGTTTAGCCAACACCATCATTACTAATTCATTAGAATTTGGATTAGATATGACTAAGCTTGTTGGTCTTGGATACGAAGGATGTTCTACAATGGCAGGTAAAGAAGGAGGAGTCCAAGCAATAATTCGAAAAAATACCCAAAAGCAGCATTTGTACATTGCAGTTCACATAAACTAAATCTCGTGAACGATTTAAATAATGTGAATGTTGTACGAAACATAATAGGAACAATTAAGTCAATTAAAGTGTTTTTTCCAGAAAGTAATCAGCAAAGAAAACTTATTATAAATGTTCATTTGCTATGTGAAAATAAATGGACACAAATCTAAAAGCATGCGGATTTTTGCTGAAAATGTGACTAAAATTGTTAAACAACTGGAATATTTAGAACAATCAGTAATGTAATCAGTTATACTTGCAGATATAATTCTTTTTTATGTTTGATAAATGTAAACTGTCTTCAATGGAATAAACTTTCAGGGAATTTAGTTCAGTTTTATTGTGACAACGTTATGACATTTTTTTCTCAAATGTAGGGGGGGGGCGAATGCACCCCTTGCCCCCCCCTTCCCTACGCCCATGGCTAGAACTAATGAAATCAATTTAACATTCTTATAGTTACAAATCACTTAGAGCTGACAAGACTAAGCACAACTATTTATTTTGATTTTTAAAAAAAAATAAGCTATGATAGCTTGGATGTAAAAATACGGAATTTTTATTATTATTATTATTTATTTTTAAAAAAGAAATCCCCGTATAACGCCGGGTGTTATTCGGAGAATTCTCCGTTTAACGCCGGGAGTTATTCGGAGATTTCTCCGTATAACGCCTCCCATTCAGTGGCGGATTTAGCTATAGGGCAGGGGGCGGCTTGCCCCCCCCCCACGCCCTGTTGGGTCTAAAATTGCGCCCCCTAAGGACGCCCTCGATGAACACTAAAAAGGTGTCACAAGAGCAGAAAAAAATATTGCTAAACACGAAACTTCACCAAACTGCTTGCTAAATATCGTATTTCAAATGATAAACTGTAATATCTGGTTTAAATCAATCACTCGCATCTGAATTATCGGTGACAATTGATAATGAAGTTAATTCTGCACAATTCTTTTCTTAATTATTGATTCAACCATTGATATATCTATAATAGATCAGATGTCAGTTTCTTTACGTTAAGTTTTTAAAATCAGGACATGTTGTGGAAAGATTTATAGGCTTTTATACTTTGGTAAACAGTGGCTGGGTAGCGAATAGTGCGCTCGTCTCACAAGCTGAGGGGCGTGGGATCTAGCCCACGTTAAAGCCACAAAAAAATGGAATGACTAACGCTAAGAAAGTCCTCCGCTGACCCAGAAGGAAGATGGGGCGCCCACCAAGGTCTACCAAGCACCGCCCCTAGTAGGTTCTAATGGAAACATTAGGACCCCCTTCGACCACCGTTTATGAGACTTAAGAAAATAAATTAAAAAATAAATAAAAAATAAAAAATGCTGCCGTATTTGCTGAGAAGATTTTAACGGAACTAAAAAAGTGAAACATTGATTTCACACTCTGTCGAGGACATGCATACTCTGGAATTAAGAGTGGCCTTCAAACTCAGATAAAGAAATTTTCATCCAATTGTTGTGACCATGTTTTGAATTTGGTAACTATCGAAGCAATGTCTGTAAACAGTGATGTACAGTTGTTGGTTTTTTTGGCACAGATTTAAGGTTGTATGCATTCCTTACGTCTAGTTTAACACGTCTACATACTATTACTCTTAAAGAACACCAGAAATCTCAATATGAATCAACAGTAGATACTCTGAAACGACTTTCTGATACAAGATGTGCAAGCCGTAAGCATGCAGTTCATGCAGTTGTTGGATCATTATTGTCTGCTATTCTAGCCACACTTGATTCAGAGGAATCAGAATATAAAGGAAGTGTCAGAGCAGAAGCTATGGGACTATCTGTTTTAATAACAAAATATTCTTTTGTTTTTCTGATGCTATTTTCGTGTTATCAAACTACTTTCAACGCCTTTGCAAAACAATTGATCGATGTTGGAAGACATAAGTTCGTTGAAATGAGAAGCGATGAGGCTTTTGACATTCTGCATATAGATGTCAAATAATTTATTAACGAAAATTGTTCCAAACTAGATGTTAAAACAGAATTTAAAGAAAAGTGAATTGCAAAAATGAAAAGCATGGCAGGCGAATTTATCAGAGATAAAATGGCTGATGATCCAACCACACTCTTTAAATCTGAAACGTACTTCACTATCATGGATACACTTGTAACACAAAGAGATTATCGATTTAATGACTTTTGGGGCACAGTTACATATTTGTATTGTATTGATCCATCACAAATGTCGGAAGAAAATAAAGATTCTTTTCAAAGTTTATGCAAAATTTACAAACAGGACATTAACCTTGAAGAAGCAATCATATGAATATGATAACCTTCAAAGTTGTGTATGCATTTATAACAGTGAAATTAGCTAGTGAACTACAACTTAAAAAGGTTCAGCCATTCTTGATTGAAAAACTAATGGCATCAGGTCTTCCTAAATTGTCATTACTCTATAAAATTTACTTGACTCTTCCTGTTAGCAGTGCTACTACTGAAAGAAGTTTCAGTAGATTGAAACTCATCAAAAATTATTTGCGCTCAACAATGACAAACGAACGTCTGTCTGGATTGGCATTAATTTCAATTGAACGTGATCTAGCTGAGAACGTTGACTTTGAATCAACGATAAATCGTTTTGCTTCAATGAAATCGCTGAGAAAGCTATTTATATAGGGCTCAGGGCTATATCTTATCTTATCTGTTACATACGTTCATTCTATACAGAAGAATATTGCGTCCTCTACTTATCCATGGTTTGTGTTTAGTCCTGCATTCTTATTAGAGTTTTAAATGTTTATTTAAGGAACTTACAACAATTGTTTGTGTAAAGTTCATTAATTTTCCCAAAGTTTGATGCTCAACTTGCCAGTGATACATTATTTTTTAAATTCTGAAGTAAATTGTTTAGTTAATTTATAAGTATAATATTATTGGCACTCTTTGTGTGTGTGTTACTAATCCTGACCAATCCGCTCCACCAAAATCTCTGTGTTTTTCATTATTTGTAGCATCAGAATACCTGGCCTTAAACTGAACTATTTTGCCAGCTAAAATTCGCATTTCATTCGTTCAGATAGAAAGATATTACAAAAACTAAAAACAGTAGCTCTTAAAATTTTATTAGTAAAAATAAGTTGTTCTCTTTGGAACTAAGTTCATAATTTACTGTCAGCTTTTTATCCTACATATGATATATGCATATGATAAATGTATATGATAAATGATTTCTTTAATTACTTGGGCCTTTTATTAATTATTAACATTTTTAAAAATACATTATATTTTGGTTGCAATTGTGACCTATTACTCTCCTGAATATAAAGCAATTGTTTGTATATTGAAGAGATTCATTGCAATGGCTTGATGTAAACACAAAGAATCTATATATATAATTCTCTATTATGCGTCGCCCAATCACGCGGGACACCACCAATCAAGTATGTGCAAACGAGCATGACGAATGACCCTCGCCGGGGTCGACCAATGTTTCGAGACCAACAATGGTCCTTGCGTTCACTTGCATTGTGCCTGCACAGACAGGGCCGGCGCCAGAGTATTTGGCACCCTAGGCGAACCTGTCACACTGCCCCCCTCCCCGCGCCCACGGCAACTAATTATTTACATATTATTAACTTTCACAAAGAAATGCTATGGGGCCGTCCATAAATGACGTCACGCTCCTAAGGGGGGGAGGGGGTAACACTTTTGTGACGATGCGTGACGAGGGGGAGGGAGGGGGGTTGAAGAAATGTGACGTCACATCAAAAGGGTAACTTTAAATAAAATTTCAACTGAAATATTTGGTGGCTTACAATTTATTTAATGACTTTTTTTTTAAATCAGGATTTCTCAATGTGCCGGTAGGTAGGCCATCAGACGCTGGTTGGCGAAAGTTATCAAGAGACGAAAATTAAATCTAATTATAATCCTTAAGTTTGAGAACTCACAAGATAACGTATGAAATTGTTACACTGTGTTGTTTGATGTTGACATTAAATAATTTGTGATGTAACCACAGCTCGGTCAGAGAACTTTTTTGCACATTACCCCAAAATATACAAGTTTATGTGGGCGTTACGAAACCCCCAGACTATAGGTACTGCTCACATAACTCGGGGATTTGGGGGATCGTTGTTAGCAAAAAAAAATTCTAATGGTGAGTTTTAAAAGCATGACAAATGTCTAAAAATGACCTGAATAGGATTATGTGTAGATATTTCGAGTCAAAACGACACGGAATATCCTTTTTCTTTAAAAAAAAGGGGGGGGGGTGGAATCTCTTTGATAGAATTATAAACGTCTTAAGTTTGAAATAATTGTTCGGTTGGTTTTTGGTCAAACGCCCCTGGCCATTCTAGATATAATGATAAATCAGCCCATTTAAAAGATTATTGTCACTCGTGTCAATGTAAATGATAGTAGAGTGGGTTTTGGTGTCTTCGTATAGTACGTAGTTAAGAAATCTACATAGTTGTCACATTTTAAAAAAATGCATTTTCTGGAAGGAACCTGTTCAATAATGGGCATATGTTCCAAGCTTTCACGTACACATTACGTATTTTAATATATCTAGTGGATTGTAGTGGATGTTATATGTCACAAATGAGTATGCATTACCCCCAAGAATTCCCTTTTGACCTCAGATGAGGTTATATACCCCTGTTCGCCAACCTCTTTCAATTGACCGTCAGTCAATTGAGGGATTTAAAAAAAAATACATTTTAAAAATATTATTTTTAAATATTTTTTTTCTAAACAAAGACGTTATCCGTGATGATTAATAGTCAATGTTAAATTTGTATTCATTAAAATAAAATATAATCTAATGATGTTAACACAGTTCATTTTCTGAAGGCCGGTTAAACGTTTTGAAAAAAAATGCTTCACGCGAGCTACGATATTACAATATAAATAAATAATAAATACATAAATGACAATAAAAGTGATTTGAAACATACTTACAGTGTATTTTCAAATAGAAAATAAAGTTGTTTTTTTTTAGGGGGGGGGGTCAAAGCTTTGTGACGTATTTTTAGAGGGGGTGTCTAACTTTTTGTGACGACGCGTGACGAGGGGGGGAGGGGGTAAAATATCGGCCAAAATTGCGTGACGTCATTTATGGACGGCCCCTATGCTGCCGTTTGTTTAAATTCGTATTTACATTCAATAGAATCTATACATGTATAATTGTATATTATGGTATATTCGTATGTAATGTGATTTCAAAACTTTATTTTTCGCGCTTTTGCTTTAGCAAATGTGGAGACCAGTTCCATCAGTTCAATGTCTCTAGCAATGTCATGTTCAATTGACAGAGTCCAACAAGTCTTTCTTGTAGCATGGACGTTCGCAAATATGTTTTTATCAGTTTGAGCTTAGAGAAGCTTCGCTCACCACTAGCCACAGAAACTGGAAGTGTCAAGAGGATTCGCAGAGCTATAAAAGTGTTGGGGACACTATCTGTTAGATTATTTTTCACTATAAAGTTTAGTACATCCTGTGGCGATGTACACTTCGATTGGTTCGGGTTCTAAAAGTGCTGGTATCTCTAAATCGTCTGCAATTTCAGCTGCATCTACCAGTGTTTTCTCAAACTCCGTGTCATTTCTGCGGTTTACGAGAAACTTCTTTGTTTCATCCAGATGATTGATCTTATCTTATCTATACAGACGCTCCTTCTATGCAGAAGATAGTTGCGTCCACAGACCATGACAGATGATCTGTTGGCAAGTGATGCAGCGCTCACAGGCCACGGCTTTGTGGGTTCCACGCATTACCCAGCCGCCTAACTACATGTAGTGTTAGGTACCCATTCGGAGCGGGGTGACTCAGGGACGCCCTAGGCCCCGGGAACAAACCCTTGCCTTCACACGGATTCGAACCCGTGACCATCGGTACGACAGTCCAGTGCGCTGCCACTCGACCACCGCCATGTATATCTAATTCTTTTGCCTGAAGTTGTTTACTAGTCATGTTGATCTCAAACAATACGTCATACCACACAACCAGAGAAACGACAAACTTAAAACTAGAAATGGCTTTTGCAATAACCCGTGCATCTGTCCGTGATGTATTACCAGATGCTCCTGTTAAATTTGTGTCATCCGCAATCTCTGCCAGAGCATCGTTGATATTACCAAGCTGATAACGAAGAGGTTTCAAGGCATCAATTCGACTTTCCCATCGTGTTTCGTTCAGTGGTTTTACAGTGAGATTAGAAACATGTCGATTTAAAACTTCCCAACGAGTTGATGCAGAAAAGAATACATAAACACGTTGCACTAGATCAAAGAAGGCTGTTTATAAGCAACATTTTGCAGCATCATTAACAGCCAAATTCAAGGTATGTGCACAGCAAGGAACAAACAATGCTCGGGATTGACATCTAAAATTCTTCGTTGGACACCATTGTCTTTTCCTTTCATATTGATGCCATTGTCATATCCCTGACCGCGTAAATTTTCGATAGATAAAGACATATCTTCTAACTGCCGAAGAATAGTTTTAGTCATACCAGCACCAGATGTCTCCTTTAGAGGCACAAAACCCAAGAAATGTTCCTTTATAGATGCTGCTGCTGCAATCTCATTTTCTTGATTTGAAATCACATCCACAAAGCGAATGATCATGGTCATTTGTTCAACATGACCGTCATCTGGTGTGCAATCTAGAATTATTGAAAAGTACTTAGCATCACGAGCAGATGCTAAAAATTGTTGTTTGATTGCATTGGATAAAAGGTGAATCAGTTGATTTTGTATGTCTTTGTCTAAATAATGTATATGTGTCTCATTGTCTCTAATATTTCGAAGATGCTAATCCATAAGTGGGTCAAACAAAGCTAGAAATTCCACAAATTTCAGAAAGTTCCCGTTATCAGAAGTGTTCAGTTTCTCATGTGTTCCACGAAAAGCAAGATTTTGCATACTAAGAACTCTAACTTAAGCAATCAGCCGTTTCAAGTTTTGCTGCCAATACTGTTCTTCTTTTTTAATGAGACGCAAATGTTCAGCATCAATTGTTTTCATGTGTCGCAGCTCAAGTTCCTTCCATGACTGAAAATTTGCTAGATTTTCACTGCTTTTCTCATGCCCTCATAGAATTGCGGACATGTATTTCCAATCATGTGAAATTTTATCAGAAAAAGATGACGCACCTATTGTGTTACTGGTAAACAGCTTGCAGCAGAAGCAATAAACAGAGTCATTACTTACAGAATGTCAATGTCTGCCAATGTCTGCGAATTTCTTCTCCATTGACAATAATTCCATGTTTAAAAGTTGGCGTCACTCCACTAAAAAATTATTAAATCCATTTATTACTAAAGGGGGCAATTTTTATTAATATTTCTATTTTTGCGTAGCTTTTAGTGCCGCCCCAGAAATTTGCCGCCCTAGGCGGCCGCCTAGTTCGCCTAGTGGTTAAACCGGCCCTGTGCACAGAATAATTCGTAGTGTACTCATTATCACGTCCGCCTTATACGGGGAAGGTCCTGGGTTAAAGCCCCGGCGAAATCATTTTTAAAAAAAATTTTAATGTCTGTTTGTGTCCGTTCTTTTACCCCTTTATTGCAAACATGGCTGACCCTCGCTGGGGTCAGCCAATCACAGTTTATGGTTGGCAAGAATGTGGTAAAGATTGGTGGGCAGGTAGATAACCACAGTGCGAATGTCTCGAAACCAACAATGAGTCGGTAGCCCCCCCCCCAACCGACGTTCACTCGCGTTGTTTTGATTTCTTCATGCTGTAGTTTGTGTCCGTTCTTTCTCCGCTTTCTTTGCACTCTCCATGAGCAAGTCTGCGGCGTATGCTTTGCCGCGGGGCGTCTAGTATTAAATAATGTACTTTGAATGATCAACGCAGCATTTATTATTGAACACTTAGGGGCCGTCCATAAATGACGTCACACACCTAGGGGGGAGGGGGTAACACTTTTGTGAAGATGCGTGACGAGGGGGAGGGAGGGGGGTTGAAGAAATGTGACGTCACATCAAAAGGGTAACTTTAAATAAAACGTCCACTGAAATATTTGGTAAATTTATTTAATGACTTTTAAAAAAAAATATTTTTTTTCTTAAATCTCAATGTGCCGGTCGGTAGGCCATCAGACGCTGGTTGGCGTAAGCTATCAAGACACGAAAAGTAAATCTAATTATAATCCTTAAGTTTGAGAATCCACAAAATAACATATGAAATTGTTACACTGCTTCGTTTGATGTTGACATCAAAGCATTTGTGATGTAACCGCAGCTCCGTTTGTTTCTCTCATGGCAGGAGTCGTCGAATTTTTTTGCCCGTTACCCAAAATATACAAGTGTATGTGTGCGCTAATCCCCCCCCCTCCACGCCCTTACTCAAAGTACTGCTCACATGACTCGGGGATTTGGGGGAGCGTCGTTAGCCACCCCTCCCCCCCCCCGAAAATGGTGAGATTTACAAGCATGAAAAGTGTTTTAAAATGATCTGAATAGGATTATGTGTAAATATTGTAATTCAAAACGACACGGAATAATTTTTTTTCTTTAAAAGGGGAGGGGGGATCTATTTGATAGAATTAAAAACGTTTTAAGTTTGATATAATTGTTCGATTGTTTTTTAGTCAAACGCCCCTGGCCATTCTAGTCTTCTAGATCAGTGCTTCTCAATGTGGTGGTCCGCGGACCGGTGCCGGTCCGTGGGCCATCCGCTGCCGGTCCGCAGACGTTCTAAAAAAGGACAGAAAAAAATGTCAGTGCAGGGAAAATAGTGCACTGGTCCCTGGTGCAATGGAAAAAATTCCTGTCGGTCCGCCATACTAAAAAGTTTGAGAAGCACTGTTCTAGACATAATGGTAAATGAGCCTATTTAAAATTAGTCAAGTATTCATTAACTTTACTGAATGCATCAAATTCTTGACATCGCAATTCGAGAAGAGCACAAAACCACTTTTCTTCTTAGCTCAGTTTTTAAGGCATACATTTTAAATATCACAGAAAGGATACGTCATATAGTTAAGTCATGTGGATTAAGATTATTGTCACTCGTGTCAATATAAATGAAAGTAGGGTAGATTTAGGTGTCTTCGTATAGTACGTAGGTAAGAAATCTACATAGTTGTCAATTTTTAAAAAAATGCATTTTCTGGAAGGAACCCGTTCAATAATGGGCATATGTTCCAAGCGTACACGTACACATGACGTATTTTAATATATCTAGTGGATTGTAGTGGATGTTATGTGTCCCAAATGAGTCTGCATTACCCCTAAGAATTCCCTTTTTGACCCCAGATGAGGTATTTACCTCTGTTCGCCGACCTCTTTCTTACGTCAGTCAATTGAGGGATTTTTAAAAAAATGCATTTTAAAAATCTTATTTTTAAATATATTTTTTTCTAAACAAAGACGTTAACCGTGATGATTAATAGTCAATGTTTAATTTGTATGCATTAAAATACAATATAATCTAAGGATGTTAGCACAGTTCGTTTTCTGAAGGCCGGTTAAACGTTTTTAAAAAATGCTTCACGCGGGTTACAATATTACAATGTAGATCTTCACTAAATAAATAATAAATACTTAAATGACAATAAAAGTGATATGAAACATACTTATTTTCAAATATTTTTCTTTTTTTTTGTTGTCAAAGATTTGTGACGTATTTTTACAGGGGGGGGGGTCAAGTTTTTGTGACGACGCGTGACGAAAGGGGGGGGGGTCAAAAATCGCGTGACGTAATTTATGGACGGCCCCTTAGTTATTTGTTTGAGCTACTGTCACTGCTATTTATGGCAAGCTGAACAAACTGATGAGTCATCTTGCAGATAGTACAACACACTATTGGAGGCCTATAAAAAATTTAATCAAATTCTACCTCATTATCAAAAACATTTTAGATGTTTTATTTAGCCCAAAGACTATAAACTTATTATGCTGAGTTTTCTATGTTAGGGGCCGTCCATAAAGTACGTCACTCTCCAGAGGGGGAGGGGTGTAACAAAGTGTGACAGTTTGTGACAGGGGGAGGGGGGTCCGGCCATGTGTGACGTCACGGTGTTTTCTATAAAAAAAATTATTATTAATAAAAACTAAATTTTTGTTCGAAAGTGTGACGTACTTTAGGGATTTTTTTTTGGGGGGGGGGTTCTGAGATTTGTGACAGTGTGGTTAAAAATGGTCAAAAATAGAGTGACGTACTTTATGGACGGCCCCTTAAAGTCTGCTAGGATATTCAGCAATTGAAAGTGAACACAAAGGATTATGAGAAATTTAGATTTTGTCACAAATAACAGCACCCAAATTAACTACCATTCTCATAAATTCAATTGATTAACCATATCTACTTAAGACTAGATGTTTCTTTTTGTCTAGCAAGTTGCCACAGGGCAACTCTGAAAATGTATGTAACATAAACAACACACCTTAGATTTCATATTTGAGACTGCAGCAGTCTCATAAGATCTTATCTTATCTTATCTGTTTACAGACGCTCCTTCTATACAGAAGATTATTGCGTCCTACGCTTATCTATGGTTTGTGTTTAGTCCTGCATTTTTATTAGAGATTTAAATGTTGATAAAGTGTTGGTTTTCCTGGATTCTTCAGGCAACCCATTCCACGCCCGAATTCCGGACGGGAAGAAGGAAAACTTGTATGTGTTTGTTCTTGCATACGGAATAAGAAAGGTGTTTTTATCCTTATGTCTATCTGAGGGTTGTATTAAGTTATCTTTGTGTTGTATTTCTAAATTAGAATTAATTGCTTTATGTATGATTACTACTTTGCTCTTGGTTCTTCTATCCTCTAGTGTTTCAAGGTTTAATGATTTAACTAATGGTGTTATTCTTGTCAGTTTCGAATATTCTCCAGTAATGAATCTGGCAGCTCTTTTTTGAATTTGTTCTAGTTTATCAATGTTTTCTTTGGTGGATGGGTCCCATACAGAAGATGCATATTCTAGTACAGGTCTCACCAAAGTGAGGTAGCATTTTAGTTTTATATCTCTATTACATTTGTTAAAGTTCCTTTTTATAAAGCCTAAGGTTTTGTTTGATTTTTTAATAACTTCATTGACATGGGGATTCCATGATAGTTTCTCATTTATTAAGACTCCTAAGTATTTTGCATCTTTAGTTTGGGTCAGTTCTTTTCCATGAATGTAATATTTTGAATTTATTTGTTTCTTTTTCTTTGTTACTCTTAACAGTTGACACTTTTCTGGGTGGAAAGACATACTCCAGTTAGTTTCCCATTTTATCAATTCATCTAAGTCTTTTTGTAAAATTTTGCTATCTTGTTCTGATTTAATTGTTCTATAGATTATACAATCATCAGCAAATAACCTAACTTTTGTACCTGTTGAGATGTTGTTGGGTAAATCATTTATATAAATTAAAAAGAGTAAGGGACCTAGCACAGTTCCTTGTGGAACTCCTGAGTTAACCTTTATTGGTGCAGATTTAGATCCATTAATTATTACAGTTTGCTCCCTGCCCAAAAGGAAGTCTTGGATCCAGTGATGTAAGGAACCTGAGATTCCAAAGTAGTTAAGTTTTTTAAGTAAACTAAGGTGGTGAACTTTGTCAAATGCTTTTGAGAAGTCTAGTAATATTGTATCTATTTGATCATTTTTGTCCAAGCCTTTTGATAGTTCATCTATTAAACCTATTAATTGTGTTTCACATGATCTGTTTTTTCTAAAGCCGTGTTGATGTGGGCATAGGGCATTATATTTGTCAAGGTGGTTAACTATTCTACTATATATTATGTGTTCTAGTAATTTACAGGTGATACTAGTAAGTGATACAGGCCTGTAATTACCAGGGTCTGATTTATCCCCTTTCTTAAAGAGTGGAGTTACGTTAGCTAATTTCCAATCCTGGGGCACTTTACCCTGGTTTAGAGAGGCTTGAAAGAGAACTACAAGGATTGGGGACAGTTCATTGCTTAGTTCTTTTAATAATCTTGCAGGCAAATCATCTGGGCCAGTAGCTTTGTTTATTTTTAAGTTTTTTAGGAGTGAATGTATACCTATCTCATCTACAGTTATGTTACCTATTTCCTCCATTTTATTTAAATTTATTAAAACTTCCTTGTCGCCTGAGGCAGAAAAAGATGATGCAAAATATGTGTTAAGGATATTAGCTTTAGTTTCATTATCATTATAGGTTTTATTATTTGAGCCTTTTAGTGTGGCTATTCCTGAAGGTTCCATTTTTTTAGATTTGATAAAGGACCATAAGTTTTTATTGTTATCTTTGGTAATTACATTGTTTATATATTCATTTTGGAGGTTTCGACTAAGTTTTTGTGTCAAGTGTTTAATCTATAAGTATTTTTTGTGTATCCTATATGAATAGGTAGCTTTATATTTCTTAAATAAGTTCTCTTTTAGTTTGCATAGCTTTTTCAATCTAGAATTGAACCAGCATTTGTTAATTTTATTTGATGTTAGTTTTGTTGGAACATTCTCATCCATTATAGTTTTTAGATTTGTTTTTATATCTTTCCAAATTTCTTCTACTGGGCTATTTGTGTTAAATTTACTTAGGAAAGTTTGTTGGAAGTTAGCCGCTGATTGGTGTAGTTTTATTGAATTACATTTATTCCAAAGATAGATTATTCTTCTAGGTATCTTATTAATATTAGTTTTTATTGCATTGGTGACCCTGACTATATCATGGTCGGACAGTCCTGGAATTATTTTATAGTCTAACACTAGTCCTGGTCTATTTGTTAGGAATAAATGTAGTGTTTTATTTTTCCTTGTTGCTGTTTTTACTATCTGTTCTAGGTTTATGTTGTTTATAGTGTCTAAAAAGTGTTCATTAATTTCTTTGTTAGTTTGATGGTTATCAATTGTATAATTAATTTATATCTGGAAGATTAAAGTCCCCCATAATCCATAGAACTGCATTTTTATTATTCTCTTTTATGAAAGTTAATTGACTACAAAGATTGTTCATGTATTCTAGGTTTGTATTCGGTGGTCTATATATACTGCCTACAATAAGTGGGGATGAGTTTGGTGTAATTATTTTACAAAAATTAGACTCTATATTAAAATTTGGCTGTGTAGTAATTTCTTCAGCTATATTTGATTTAATTGCATGTAGCACTCCTCCATAATTGGAGATGAAAAATGAAAACTTATTAAAGTAAATCTCACAAGTGAGCAGAAATGTTTTTTTCAACATAAAATATAGCAATAAGAGTGAATCCCATATAATATATAAAATTTCTAACCTTTATTACTTTATTGCAGAACCAGCAATTTAGACAAATGAATTTTATTTCAGCATCTAGAAATATTTGCACTAAGTGAATGAATAAAAAAAAATTGCGGCATGCAGACAAACCTAAATCCACCACTGCTCCCATTAATATATTTGTCCTTATTTCCTACTAATATCTACTAATGAGGAGATTGAAAAATGATAATCTTATAAGCATGCGATTCGTGGACATCTAGTTAGTGAACCGGATGAATGATCTTTACTCGTTCGCGCATCGTTCTGCGCATATTGAAAAAAAATCGCAATTTTCGTTTTTTCTGCATGTCCGATATGGATGGCTACGGTCTTTTGCGTTTACGTTACGATTAGTGGTTATTTGTCTACTTCGTCATCAGTGACGTAGAGCACATTTCGTTGATAATGTCGATAATGACACAAGTTGTGCGTCGAGGGATTTATTCTATTAGTCACTATGTACATATAAAGTAAAGCTAAATTATAAATTCCGATGGACTTAAGGACTATAGCTCTTAACTATAGGTTGAAATTATTTCATTTTTAAACACTAATCAATTTATTTTGTTAAAAACAAAAGCCTGCATGAAAAGTTATGAGCCTGTAAATTAACTTTAATTAAGCAATGCAAGGGGGTGAGTTGCGATTGTCACCCGAGTCACCTCCCTTAGTTATTACTAATACTAGTTAATACTACTAAACTAATAATACTATTACTATGTATGATATCAAAGTAAGTTTACTAAAATAGGCCAAATTAAAATTAGATCCTAATACTAGTAGTTTTCTAGAATTAAATTAATAGTATTAAGTAATACTATTACTAACTACTATTAGTAATAGTAATAGATAGATAATATTAATTAATAATTAATATACTAATACTTATATAATACTAAATAACTTGTATTTTATTTATAATTTATAACTATGTTTACTATTAAATTAAATTTAAGAACATAACTAAATGTTTTGTCTAATAATAAGTCCAAATTGATACTTACCTTGCCTTAAAAATGATAATGGTGTTGTAATTAATGTAATCCTTTTATTTAAAATTTAATGGTTTTTGTAGGGTAATATAATTATTAAAACAATATACTAAAAATACTAAAATGTATTTATTTTTTTTTAAAATTCTCATTTACTTACCATCATCTTTTTACAAAGATATTGACATAGACATTTGACAAAAAATACTTTTTACAAAATAATCAAAAGAAATAAATCTCAATAATTAAAATTAAATAATATAAATATAACAAAGTATCGGTTTAATAACAAGAGATAATAATAATATTCCATTGCAGAAATTGGAATTCCTTTAATCGCCAAATAGTTGACAAAGACTATGAATGACATACAGAGAAATTTGCACACAAGTTATTTACTTAGTTAATGACAGGGAAAATTTTCTTATCTTTTAATTTGATGCTTAAATCTTCAAATATTTGTTCATTTAATTTTCATTTAAAATTTTATTCGACATTTAAATAGTTATTTATTTAATTGTACTATATATTCACAATTAAAATACAATGGTCATGCATATTTACGTTTGAACTGATTTGTATTTTTGTTATAATTTTCAACATGCCTTTAAATATATTTATTAAAAAATTCAAAATCTTGATTTAACTGAATCATTTCTTATTTATTGTTTTGTGTAATGGATTTTTAATGTCTCCTGAAAATTTGATACCCATATCTCTAAAATTAAAAAAGTTGTGAGGGAAAGAGTACAGAATTTTGAAATGTGGGTCACAAGTTTTGGAATAAATTATATAGGTTATATAAGGGGGAAAAAAATTCATAACTTCACTTATATAAAAGATAGAAAGACAAAACAGGTGTTATTGAAAAGGTCTTAGCAAGTCCTTTAAAATGATATATTATTTAAGCCTATTGGACTTCATTTAAAATTTTCTTTTTTTGTCAAAGTACCTACCGGATGCATTTCTTTTTTACATTATGGGAATCACCCAATTATTTTTTAAAATAAAAAAGAAAACAAAATTCTTTTTTTTTCTTTCTTCATTTATTTAAAATAATACATTTCAAGCCACATTTGTATAGTATAGTCCTTGAAAATAAGCAATACAATTGAATCATATGTGCTTCATAAATTGTCATAAATAAAGTTTTGATGTCAGTGCACAAATCTGCCACGTTAATATATTTGACTATATTGATAAAATATAGCATCATTCTAATTTCTATTCCCTAAAATTAATTCAAAAGAAATCTTTTATTTAAATGTTCTATCTTTGAAAAAATATAATTATTATCCCTAGGCTCTCTTTGAATAATGCATCTTAAGACAATTTATTTGCCACATTTATTACTAAAAAAATATATATAAAAATTGAATTATAATTTTGTTTTATTACATTTGGTAATTAGTATGAGTGAGTATATTTGTAAGTTTTCTATAAAAAAGGGATTCTTTATAAACAAAGAATGATTACAAAATTCCCATGTATAGTGTGCAAAGCTTTTTTACCCAAGCAGTGATTTCAGTGAACAAAATGTGCAATTAGGCTTATAGATTAGTAGATGGATAACATGTAAACAGGGTATGAGTGAGCCTGACAGGACGTAACAAAACAGCGAAGTTTCGGTAAAGAGCCTTCTTCAACGACCAAATATTACAGAAATAAAACAAATATAAAGCAATAAAATAATAAAAACTTAGCTGCAGTGAAATCCAAAGAGAGCAATCAATGTGCCAGTTTTTACCCAAGCATAAAACTAACAATGAAGCAATCTCAGTACATGCCATCTATTTATCAAAGTGAGTTTCAAAAATAAATAAAGGTCTATCCACATATTAAATGTGCTGTGTATTGAAGGGAGTAGTTAATAATGCAGATATTGTGCACAATATCTTGTCTTTACAAAGCATTTTAAGAAATGTGAGTATTGTGAGAAATTGTGAATTAATTACTTTAAATAAAGACAATCTTGTAAAGACTTGTAAGGGTCTGAGAATGTGATGTGTAGGTACTAGAGCTGTTAACGATTAATTTAAATTTAATTGCTAACTTTGAAAAATTAACGATTAATTAATCGTTAATTTTGATTAAAGCCAAAAATTAAAATTTATGATGTCATAAGTAACACTTATTAAACGTTCTTGTTGAAAATCTAAAATACACTGGAATGTCTCCTTTATATGTGATCTTTTAACCAACTACGCAAAAAAGACAAGTCTGTTGATATTATTTGGTTCAAGTGATGAGCGGGTCTAATTGACAATATAACCAGCCGAGCTGAACAATCATTCACAAGGAACTGAGGTAACTGTCTCTGAGTCAGACTCCATTACTGCCATTAGCTTAATACTCTTTTCATTTGGTTTGATAAGTAGGTGAAGTGTTAGAACCATGGTAGGCAAACTTTAACAACATTTTGAACATTCCCGTCAGTCAATAGTTTGAAACCAAAATCTTTGTGTAATCCTCAGGCAATTTATAATTTTAAAATTATTTTTGTTTACTTTTTGACGTCCAAAAATGTGTAAGTGATGGGTCGATTAATCGTAAAAAATAATTTAATCGTTAAAAATTTTTAACGATTAATCGAGAAATTAATCCTTAATTTATGCAGCCCTAGTAGGTACCTGTAATTGATTCTTCCAATTTGTAAGCCACTCCTCTTGTACAATATGGTACCCGGACAAATCTAAACATTTTTACAACATGCAAATTTATGATTACAACTGGTTCAGCACAATTTGAATATTTTCTACCATATGAACATTAACCTCAGACACAGACATAAAAAAACCCAGACATATTATAAAAAAAAAGGAGAGATGAGACGACTATACTTTTATGATTTTACTGTTATGTCAAGAACATGAACTTGAAAATATAGTTATGGCTCATTCTCATTCTAAAGCATTTTTTAAATGTCATATGCTTTGAAGCATTAACACAACAAATAAATCAATGATTTGCTTATCTAATGGATTTAATAACTGCTTCTACTAAAATGCACATCACGTAAAACTAGTAAGATGTGTTGAAAGCCTTGTTTATTGCAGAGACTGACAAGGCAATAGCCAGATAACTCAGGTAGCATCCTCCATCATCAAGCTGTTGGTTTGGAAATAAATAATAGATTAATTTTCACAATTCATATTATAGGGCCAACATAAAAATGCAACAAAATTTTTTTTATTTAGTCATGAATTAATATTTTTGAGGTGGACTACCATATATAATGTGCACAATGTCCCGTTAATGTTTCTATTAATGAATAGTAACTACATTTCATGAGGATTGTGGCTTCTTACATGTTTAATTATGAGAAGTTACAAAAAAAATTTGACAAAGTTCTACCTAACTGGGCCTATAAAAACTTAACAGGAATCCCAACAGGGAAAGATCTAAAGTCTAAGTTAAAAATATAGCACATTAATTTAACAGCTTCTAAGCCTGACTCTCACACAATCTTTGAATAAATTATTACTAAATCCAGTAAAGCTCTCCCCTTTTTATTTAATTCCTTGGGTTGTTGCCCGCGTCCTCAACCATTCCCTTAGTTTTCTTTGGGGTACATTACAATCAAAACAACAAAATAGATCCCCTCTTGCCCACCTCCTATTTGCCATGAATCACCAGACACTTAACTTAGTCCTTTCTAACTAAATTTATTTCCACTAGGATTTCCCCAGATAGCCAATTAAATGGTTAACCTATGCTAGTGACAACCTCAAACCACCCAAAAAATACTTAAATAATCTCTGAACCAGCTCATCAGCTCTAACATTCTTAAAGGTCATTACATTCACAGTCAATTAAGGCTAATTAACCTAATGCAGATGTCTAAACCTTATGCTTTTATCTTAAGCACATGTAACTTGTGTCAATAAAGGCACAGGGGATATTAGGGGGAGGGGGTAGTAATTTATGAAGTGACCTAACTACATGTATTATGAAGTAAACTTGCCGAACACGGCTGGTTTCATTATCCTAGATCTTGAACTTGAAATATCCCTTAACCCGTCATTGGGGCACCATCGTGAACTGCACACTATCTCACGCCATTTGTCCCGGTCCTGTGCTGCCTTTTGAGAGTCGCTGAATGACAGGCCGGTCCACTCTTTGATATCGTCTTCCCATCTCTTCCTTTGTCTGCCTCTTTTCCTTCCTCCCTGGACTGTGCCTTGCATTATAGTCTTTGCGAGACCTCCAGATCTTGCCACGTATCCGTACCATCGTAGTTTCCTCTTCTTATTTGAGGTGAGAAGGTCTTCGTAGGGGCCAATGACAGAACTTATTTTGTTGCAGACCGCTTAGTTTGTTATGTGCGCTGTGTAGGAGATGTTCAATATCTTTCTGAAACATCTCATCTCCAGCGCATTGATTCTTCTTTGGAGGTCTGCAGTGAGCGTCCAAGCCTCACAACCATACAAGAAGACCGACATCGCCAGAGAGCGCATTAGTCGGACATTGCTTTGCCAGATGTGTTTTAGTTTGCTCAATGCTGCCATTGTTTGAGCCAATCTGTCAAGAATTGCTGGCTTTGAGCCTTTGTCGGATATTATGACCTCTAGATATTTAAAGGTGGAGACCTCTTCGAGTTTTTGCCCATTTATCCGAATTTCATTTGTGAATTTTCTATTTGCCATGACCTTGTTCTTTTCTGCATTGATTTCCATGCCGTACGCCTTTGCTGTTTTCTCTAGTTTTGCAAGGAATTCTTTTAGTTCATCATCGCTGCCAGCTAGGCCGTCTATGTCATCGGCGAAGCGTAGGTTAGTTATAATTCTCCCTCCGATGCCGATTGTTCTGACATGGTTTTCTAGCACATCTGTCATAATCCTTTCAAGGAAGAGGTTGAAGAGGATGGGGGAATTCTTGTCTGACACCAACAGTGGTCTTGAACAAATCTCCCAGCTTGCTGTTGAAGAGTACTGCACTGGTTGCTGTTGTATAGGTTCTTGATCACTTCAATGAGGTTTGCATTTATGTTGAATTTGTGCATAGTTGCCCACCGTGCTGCATGTCACACTCTGTCGAACGCTTTTTTAAAGTCTATGAAGACATGATAGAGGTCACTCTGGTGTTGGACATGTTTTTCACAGAGCACTTGCAGGTTAAAGATTTGCTCCGTTGTGCTTCTTCCTGCTCTGAAGCCTGCCTGCTCTTCTGAAATGATTTGCTCTGCTTGTGGTTTCAGTCTGTTTAATATGATCATAAGCATGACTTCACTGGGGTGACTGATTGGCTGATTGTACGGTAGTTCTGGCACATCTGTAAATTAACCTTCTTTGGGAGTGTGAAAATCAGCAATTGTGTCCAGGGGGTTGGCCATTCTCCTGTCTGCCAGATCTTGTGACACATGTTAGTTAGGATGTTTATTACAGGGTCACCTCCTGCCTGAATCAGTTTGCCTGGAATGTTGTCTGCTCCAGCTGATTTCCCCTTTTTCAATTTTCCTACAGCCAGCTCCCCCTCATCACAGAGAATAGAATGCATGTCTGTGTTAGTTGACTTCGGGCAGTTGAGCACTGATGCATTGCCTTTGGAGTTTTCATTGTACAGCTCAGAACAGTAATAGGTCAATCTTATAAGAATTTCTTGTTCTTCTGTGATACATTTTGCGGATTTATCTTGTATGGTTGAGATACGACCTTGTTTGGTGGATGTCAAGTCTTTAACAATTTTGTAAGCCTTTTTTGAGTTGTTCCTTAGTAAATTTTCATCTATGTCTGACCATTGTTGTTCTATCCATTCTTTTTTTATTTTTTCATATCTTTTCTGATCTTTTTATCGATTGCTCTGTATTTGGTTGCTTCTTCTGCAGTATTCTTTACGCTCTTAAGTTTTCTTCTTTCATCGCATAGTTCCAGAGTATTAGTGGAGACCCATGGTTTTTTTATTGCTCGCTTCTTACCAAGTACTTCTTTTGTTGCTTCAATTATTGTGGTATTGAAGGTATCAGTGACTAGGTCTATGTCCATGTCTGTCTCTGACTCATATAGTGCGGTCAGTGGAGCAAATTTTCCTCCAATGGTTGCCCTGAAGACCTCTGCGATTTCTGGGTCCTTTAGTTTGTCATGGTCAAATGCGTAATCGTGAATTTCCTTGTTTTGCTATCTTTTTCAGATGGAGATGGAAAGTCATCAGCACCAGATTATGGTCACTGCTGATATCTGCTCCAGGGAAACTTCTAGTTTTAGCTGTTTTAATGCATGATTTGAATTGTTTTCTGACCAGTATGTAATCTATCTGGTTACTATGTTCCCCGTCAGGGCTGTGCCAAGTCCATCTTCTGGATTTTTTATGTTGGCCAATTGTGTTAGCTAGTAGGAGGTTGTTATATCTTGCAAATTCCAGAAGTCGAAGCCATCTATCATTGGTCAGGTTATTGCAAGAGCGTCCGCAAGTATCTGCCCAGTTGGTACATACATCCTAGTTCTATGGAACATAACTGCTTCACTTGTATTTCTATTTGTAAATGCTTACCATGCCTATCTCCATATTAAGTTTCCCTTGATCATCTTCATAGTGTATAATTCTGTAGTTACTTGGCTGAAACTCAAACTGGTCTATAAAAATAAGGTGTTTTAAGAATACATTTCATCAATGAACTATAAAATTGTATCCATCAAGACTTAATAAAATTGGTATATTTATTGTTCAATTCCGAAATCGATTCATTGCGCTTTTAACAATGGACTTGTTATATAATCTTAAGTTGATTTCTGAAATAAAGTCCTTACAATATTTATGTTATTGATGCAGGTTTAGTCATAGATAATTAATGTAGCACGTTATAACCTAATGTAGACATACACATTTTTATATTACTTTGAGTAGGTTACTTTCATACATTCATAGAAACTTTATTGTCCCAGCCCATTTTTTACCATAATCATATTAATATAATAGGAGTCAATAGGAGGTGGATTTCAATTGAATGTGACTGTAGGGGTGGAAATGGTGATAAGCTCCGTTTTCCCAAGAAATACCCCAAAGAGCATGCACCTCAGACTCACTTCTGACAAATGAATCTTGCCCAACTAAGGAAGAAGAAGAATAGGGCCTTATACAAGCAACTTGCCTCCTATGTGTGTGAGTCGGTCGGAAATGCAGCAACGAGATAGGACACCCTGAAGGAGAATATACACTGAACCCCCTGTGTGTTTGAAAAAAAGGGGAGCAAGAATAGTGGGTGGTTTGAAGAGAACCATAAAACACTTGTTCCGACTAAAGGAGATGGCCAAACCACTCACTTAAAATGCAGTCTCACAACACATTGACACCAGAAATCTATAGATCCTACAAAAGCAATGTCCAAAGACTCGCATGGCAGTGTGTTCATTTTTGCTGACTCCAGCTATGTCAGAATATACAAACCTCTCCAGCTATGTCAGAATATACAAACCTCTGCAGACACAGAAGATATCAAAGGCAAGTATGATGGTATTACGATGGGCCCCACACAGAAGGTTTCAGCTCCATTAAAATCTGTCACCTGGTATTGTCATCCATGACAAAACCAAATCTATGGATGGGTGACCTATATTTTTATAGAAAAAACGGGATAGGATCTGGAATCCATCAACAGTCTACCCAACATGCTGGAGCTTGATGAGAAATAACAAATGATATCCCATCATAAATCATAAAATATGGAAACAGTACTTTGTCCCAGCACTTTCATGATCTAATCATCTGTTGAGATCTGCTGGGTCCCTTATGTGAGACCTGCTGAATCATCAAACACTGAAGACTCATAGAGGTCATGAGCGCATAGACCTGTGCCTTACATGTTCGACCATCGGACAGTACCGTTATCCAATGAGTACGCAGGTCAAGCTTGGGTTTTAGCGTCATATGGTTCCCCTTTATAAACACAGAGCTGAGCTCAGTCTGTCTCTTTGAGCCTGATTGGCGAGAGGAAGCATGTGAAGTTTGGTCAAATCTATCCTGTCACCCAGTACAGTAGAAGTTCAATAGGATTATAGTAGGAGTAACCATTAGAATTAATATAGTAAGGGTCAAGAAGATCCAGTAGAGCAGTTGTTTGTGAAAGTCAGTCTGGGCAGAAAGTCACAGCTCACTTATAGGAGATCCCTGGACTACTTAGCAAACAGAGCATAGAGCAGAGGAGCGGCACCAGGCGGTACAGGATCAAAAGACTTCACAAAGGATAGCTGAGGGAATTGAGAAGAAGCGAAGGTCGTCCCGTTACAGAGGAACCACAGTGTGTGGATTGCAACCGGAAGGAGAATTACCGGTCAAAAGGAAGCAGGGTTAAATAGTTACCGGTTTATTTTATTTGATAGTATTTGTATTCATTTGTTAAGATTATTGTTGTATTGTAGTATTATTGTTGTATTTTCAAGCTGTCGAAACTAAAGATCAAAAGAAAAGTGTTGATCAGAGACATGCAGTTTGCAGATGATGCTGCACTTGTGACACACTCTGAGGATTGCTTTGCTAAGGCCTGGTCCAAGGTGCAGACCCGAAAATCAACATCAATGGTACAAAACTAGATGCAGTAGAGCAGTTCACATACTTTGGCTCCACCTTTACCAGAAATCTCTCACTTGATGCAAAAATAGACCAGTGGATCGGCAAGGCAGCCACAACCAAGTCTCGCCTACCACAATTGAGACAATCAGATGCTGATCACCAACACAAAAATTGCATTTTATCGCACCAACAAAACCTGGTGCCTGTGCGCCACACAAGAAAGAAGACTCAGCACTTTCTACAAGCGCTGCCTCATATGCATACTGGGCATCTCACAAACCATGTACCAAACAAAAAGCTCTTGGAATGGGCTAAGCTTCCCAGTATAACAACTTCCCTCCACCAACTTCGTCTCAGAATGGAAGATGGAAGAATGCCAAAGGATCTGCTCTACGCAGAACTTGCAGATGGCAATAGACACACAGGTTGCCCACATCTCAAATATAAAGACATCTGCAAGCAAGACCTGAGGGCTACCGGTATGGACATGGAAAACTGGGAAAACCTGGTTCAGTCAGAGGCGCCTGGAAGAGTTCCATTAGGCCAGGACTAAAAGCTAGAGAAGAATAAATTTGTACGGCTGTGGTCCAGAAAATAGAAACCAAGAAACTAAATGAAAAATTCTGCCCCTGCACAACCACACTGGACTTAATGGACTGAGCTACACGAGAGTCTGCTTCTTCAGAATAGACCCCCTGAGTCAGCAAGCATTGCATGGCTAGTGCGACTCAATTCCAAGGGCACTATACTGAGACTATTGAGCCAATGATGATAATAGGTGGTAATATACAAAACATTTTAATGAATTATTTCAGCTGTTCAACTCCAACAGCCAGCATAACCCTTGAATCCTGGTTCTATTTATTTGGTCACAATGCAGGACTTCCCTTCTTTTAGAGAGATTATAATAGAAATACATTTTCTACATTAATTGTTGACCTGTCTGCTTCATTCATTAATTCAAACTCGCCATTGGCGGAGATAAAAAAATATAAGATTTTAGTTGGCTTGCTAGTTTAATAAGATTTCTTTTTTGTTCCAACATAATAGTAATCATAGCAACTAGTTTCCATTCAAAACTGAATCTATAAGTATAAGAAATGTATTTAGTCTAAAATTTCATGTGATTGATTAATTCAATATCTAATTAAAAAATTTCAGTGTTATTTTATCGAAATGGAATCACTAACTAGCACTCAAAACTTACATGTCTGAGATGAATGTTCAACTTTTATGGCAGAACTAATAGTCCAGAAAGGTTCTGCTTTTTCATCTAGCAGGATGACATCTAATATCCCAACTGCCTTTAAATGAAAAAAAAATTGTATTTAAATAACATTTTTCATTTTAATTCAATCTAAAGGAATATGTTCTTAATCTTTAATATTAACAAACTTTGCTTCTTTAAAAATCTCACAGAATCATTTAATTTATTATCAGCCAGTTATGTTGGTTAAGTAAGACTCATGCTCACTTTGTATACTAGTACTAGTTTGAAAATCTGTGACATCCATAATAGCTTTATTTATTTGTCCCCCACCCCCATTACTATAGGTCGGGGCTAGACATAATACTGGGAGCAACCTCTTTTGTTTACCTTTCAGTTCTACTATTTCAGGGCCATTTTGCGGATTTGGAACTGATCTGCCCATTCTAGCTTTCTCTGCCGTTTAGGGTTATATATTTTTATTTCTTACAACCATAATTTATTTTTCACATTTTAAACTACATTTGGGTAAACAAGAATAGTCATAGTGTTTTGTCATCATCCTATACATTCCAATCGGTTAGGATTTTTATAAAAAATCCCCCACCCCCCAATATTATACAGCTACAACAGTATAGTATGAGGTATTTTAAACTGGTAAGAAGGAATGGAATTTAACTAAGAATTGATTTAAATTATAAATTTAATAGCAAGTTAGATGTAATTAGACACCTTTGACAGTTACTTCACTAGCTTTAGTACTACAGGTTCCTGTTGTTTTAAATCAACTGTAAGGTATAAATTTTGTCATTTGTAATAAAGTTATTCAGTTTAATTTCAATTATCATGCAATTTTTACATAAAAATGTGGAGAAATCATGTAGGTATTTCAATTTTTATATGCATTGTATAACAATGTTGACACAAAATGTTAATTGGAAGTTATAATATGAATCATAAGCAAACTTGAAGTACTTTGAATAATCTTATTGAATCTTGCCTGATTTTCTTAATTTAGAAAAATCTTCTAATTAAGTTTAAGACCAGCATGGTCAGTGGACACAGTAATCTTCTGTATAGAAGGAGCGTCTGTATGGATAAGACATAGTAAGTAAAAGTATAAGTAAGTCCCATGACCGACGGTCGTAGGGGATCCCTAATGTTTCCATTAGAGCTTACTCAGAGCTTGTTTATACCTGGTGGGTGCCCACGCCCCCCAGCTTTGTGAGGCGAGCGCACTACTGACTTCACTATCCAG
Organism: Ampullaceana balthica; assembly: GCA_944989445.1. Lineage (NCBI taxonomy): Eukaryota > Metazoa > Mollusca > Gastropoda > Lymnaeidae > Ampullaceana > Ampullaceana balthica. The sequence continues at coordinate 109,892 of CALYLW010001265.1, read as the reverse complement.
CCAGATAAGACAAGACTAATTGTCATTTTGAACAGACCAGTAATCTTCTAGCTTTATGTTGCACTGCAAGTTAATATTTCATTGCGTGTCATCACTGTTTTAAAAAAGATTTATTTCTAAATTTAAAAAAAAACAACTCAAGGGCTGTAAACCTGTCAAAATGCCTTTAATTCTGTAAAATGTATGTTAAATCTTACAGGCTAGCATCTATCCCTAAAGAATAAAAAATTATATGCAAGGGTGCTGGAAATAATCTACTTGTATCAATGAGCCAGGAGCTGAGTCAAGTGCAAGTGGATTGTGATAATGCTCTACTAAAAGAGTTGTTATTTTAAAACTGAAAATAGACCAAGCATAATAAAAAAAACCATAGCACTGAATGATCTTCAAATTCTTGATAAACTGGAATATATCAAGGAATCTTACTTGCACTAGACCTTTGAATAAGTTGGTTTTCCATGGAAATGTTATCTCCTTTTCACAGGCAATGTGGGTCAATTTATCATCTTTACAAACCGGATTAAACACTGCAAATCCATCAACTGCTTGCACAATATATATATATAAATAAATAAATAACATGTATATATATATTCTGGTATTAGATGAGTAAACAAGGCCAACAAATATAAATATATTATTATGTATTAAAATTACTACTTTGATTATAATATTTTTTAAATATATGCTTGAATTTAATTTCAAATGCTTCAAGTTTTTGCTTCATTAATAATGAATCACTAGTTTATTGCTACTAAATATTCAAGCTGCAGTGAATGTTATTTTTAATCTGGAAGAAATCAGTAAATTATTTTTGAATATTTCAAGCATTTTTAGAATTTTCTGATGTAAACCTAACATAAAACTGTGGCTAAACCAGGTGCGGGCAAACATTTTCTACAATGCGCCACTTTGAAAACTTTATTGTTATTGGGGTTCGGATATACAATATATATTTTTCAATATAAACTTCCGGTTGTTCAAAATGGCGGAACCTAAATTTCTCTGCTGTCATTAAAAGACAAAAACAATCAAGCGCTGGAGAAATATACAACATACAAATGTAAATTAAGGAAATTAAAGTTATCAAGGAACTGATCTTCGAAATGAATTCCCTCTATGCTCGTCTGGTTGTATTTTACTTGGTTTTGTCATTTTGTGGCTGTTAATACTATTAATATTAATCCGGAAATTGTCTCACAGCTCTCACGAGTGGCTCATAGAAACTGCAACGTGCGCAGTGGCCACACTCCGGGCAACGGCTTCGACTGGCTGGCTAAACCTGGTGAGGGTAGCCGACGGGTCTCAAACCCTCGGTGATCTAGATTATACTAGATATGTCTATCTATGCACGTGAAGACTGGATTTGGTGGACAGAGCGGAGGAACCACTAGTTGGTCAACGGTCAAAAAGGCGAATCTCAGCAAAGCATTGTGGAACGCTAAGGGCATGACAAGACACACAGGACATCATGGCCATCCACTGCACCCGTATCCATCACCAGCCGTCTCGACTTAGTCCTGCCGCTGGATAAGATGGCCTCGGGCGAGAGAGTGAGATCGACGAACTGCGCAACTCCTTCTCACTTAAATCCAAATCACCGCGCAAGCCACTTTTGTCATCCATTCCATACCAGCGGTCGAAACAAAAAGAAGAAAACGAGGATATTTCCTCTCATATTGGGCGCATGGAATGTGCGCACACTCCTGGACAGAGACGATGCAGACAGACCTCAGAGGAGAACAGCCCTGATTGGTAAAGAACTCGCTAGATATGGCATCGACGTCGCAGCCCTGAGCGAGACCAGGCTCGCGGGAGAAGGAGAGCTCTGCGAAAGAGGATCTGGTTACACATTTTACTGGAGTGGCAGACCCAGCGAGGAGCGACGTGAGGCAGGCGTTGGGTTTGCAGTTAAGAAAACTCTTGTCGGAAAGCTGGCTGGACTTCCCAAGGGAGTGAACGACAGGCTCATGACCATGAAACTCCCACTGGCTGGAAAGAAGCACCTCACCATCATCAGTGCCTACGCTCCAACCATGACTAATCCAGATGGCGTAAAGGCAAAGTTTTACGAAGAACTTCACACTGTCATTGCCGACGCTCCAAAGGCGGACAAACTCATCTTGCTAGGTGACTTCAACGCAAGAGTTGGCAAGGACAACGTTGCCTGGGAAGGAGTCCTTGGACACCATGGAGTGGGTCAATGCAACAGCAACGGTCTTCTTTTACTCCAGACCTGCGCTGAACTTGAACTGCTGATCACCAACACGATCTTCCGCCTCCCCACTCGTAACCGGACGTCATGGATGCACCCCCGATCGAAGCACTGGCATCTTATTGACTACGTCATCGTGAGGAAGAGGGACAGGCAGGATGTACGAGTTACCAAATCCATGTGCGGCGCTGAATGCTGGACAGACCACCGCCTCATCATCACCAAGCTCAACATCCGCCTAAACGACGCCCGCAAGGGAAGAAGGCCCCGAAACGGCTTAATGTTGCCTAACTGAATACCGACAGCGGCAAACAGTCCTTTGTAGATGCTCTGGAAAAGTGCTTGAAATCCACCTCTCCGAGAATCCAGAACGTGGAGGTCGACTGGGCAACACTCAGAGAGCTGATTTACACCACAGCTACAGAGACCCTGGGCCCCCAGACCAGGAAACATAAGGACTGGTTCGATGAGAACTCCGAAGACATCAAGCAGCTATTGGATGAGAAACACCACCTTCACCAAGCTTACCTCAATAACCCCAAGTCCACGGCAAAGAGAGATGCACTCAACAAGATACGCAAGACTGTTCAGCAGAAGCTCCGTCAGATGCAGGACGATTGGCTCGGCAACAAAGCTGACGAGATCCAAGGCTATGCAGACAGGCGTGACTATAAAAACTTCTACGACGCCTTGAAAGAAGTATATGGCCCTACGCCCTCAGGATCAAACCCCCTCCTCAGCGCAGACGGTAACACTCTCATCACAGACAAAGAGAAGATCTTGGAGAGATGGGTCGAACATTTCGATGACGTCCTAAATCGCCCTTCGACAATCAACGACGAAGCCATCAATCGTCTACCCCAAGTGCCCACAAACAAAGCACTGGATGACCCCCCAACCTTGCTCGAGACCCAGAAAGCAATCTATCTTCTATCCAGCGGCAAAGCCCCTGGTTCTGACGCCATACCAGCTGAGGTCTACAAGGAGGGGGGAACAGCCCTGACTGAAAGGCTCCACCAGCTGTTTCTCTTAATATGGCAGCAAGAGACGATCCCGCAGGACTTCAATGATGCCACCATCATACATCTATATAAGCGAAAAGGAAGTAGACAGGCTTGTGACAACCACAGAGGCATATCCCTGCTTTCTATCGCAGGAAAGATCCTTGCCAGAATCTTCCTCAACCGCCTCACAGTCCACCTTGACCAAGGACTCCTGCCTGAAAGTCAGTGTGGATTCCGAAAAGAGCGAGGAACCATCGACATGGTGTTCGCTGCCAGGCAGCTGCAAGAGAAATGTCAGGAGCAGAATTCCGACCTGTTCTCCACCTATGTCGACCTGACCAAGGCTTTTGACACTGTTGGCAGAGAGGGTCTGTGGAAGATCATGGCCAAGTACGGTTGCCCAAGGAAATTCATCGTCTTGGTGCAACGATTCCATGAGGGCATGCAGGCCAGAGTCCAGGACAGCGAGGAGTTTTCTGATCCTTTCCCAGTCACAAACGGGGTCAAGCAGGGCTGCGTCCTGGCACCAACACTGTTTAGCCTCATGTTTTCCGCCATGCTGACAGAGGCCTTCAGAGACGAGGATGTTGGTGTCAACCTGAAGTACCGCACAGATGGCAAGCTGTTCAACCTTCGGAGGCTCCAGGCAAAAACCAAGGTTATGACAGACATCATCAGAGACCTGCTGTTCGCTGATGACTGTGCCCTCAACGCTGTCTCAGAAGTCGACATGCAATGCAGTGTAAACCTGTTCTCCAGCGCCTGCACAAACTTTGGTCTAACAATCAACACTAAGAAGACTGAGGTCCTCCATCAGCCCGCGCCTGGAAGGCCCTACGTAGAGCCCAACATCACTGTCAACGGCCAGAGACTCAACACAGTGCACCGGTTCACATACCTAGGCAGCACACTGTCTCAAAATGTCACCATCGATGACGAAGTGAACGTCAGAATTGCTAGAGCCAGCTCCACTTTCGGCAGGTTGTACCCTAATGTCTGGAACAGAAGAGGCATTACCATCCAGACCAAGCTGAAAGTGTACAGGGCAGTGGTGCTCCCCACACTGCTATATGCTTGTGAAACTTGGACTGTTTATCAGCGCCATGCAAGAAAGCTTAACCACTTTCATATAACAAGCCTCAGGAAGATTCTCGGCATAAAGTGGCAGGACAAAATTCCAGACACAGTGGTACTGACCAGGGCAGGTCTCCCCAGCATCTTCACCCTCCTGATGCAGACCCAGCTTCGCTGGGCAGGGCACGTTGTCCGAATGCCAGACGAGAGACTGCCAAAGAGAATCTTCTATGGTGAGCTCCAGTATGGCAAGCGGTCCCACGGTGGGCAAAAGAAACGCTTCAAAAACACATTAAAAGCCTCAATGAAAGCGTTTGCCATCAATCCAGACACGTGGGAACGAGCTGCAAAGGACCGATCCACCTGGTGCTCTTCCATCCACGAAGGTGCCAAGTCATGCGAGGCAAACCGGATCACCGCCGCAGAAAAGAAGAGGCAAGCCCGAAAGGACCATGCTCCAGGAGATGTCGCACTCGTCCCTTGTCCCTTCTGTTCCCGAACCTTTCGTGCAAGGATCGGCCTAATCAGCCATCTGCGCACGCACAGACAACCCTCGGATGACTAGAGTGGTCCTCGTCGTATCGACGGACGAACGAACATATATTTTTCAATTACAATTTACAACCTATAAAAATATGAATTAATGATATTAATCAATTTATTTGTCATTTTATTTCACATTCACACTCTCTTACACAAGCACATGTTACATTTTAAAATACGAACTGAAACAGTTTCTAATTTGATAAGATTTTACTATTCATTATTATTTCAACAAAAGTTGTTTCACTAGCCATCTTGTTCCACACCAACCCAGTTCTGTCAACACAGTTCTTAACAGCATTGAATAAATTTTGGCCTGTAGTTGTGTCTTTGAGTGGCTCAATACTTTGGTAAGCTTTAAACAAGTGTTTACTCCCAGTAAAAATAACTTCGTAAAAACCAAAGTGTTTTACTATAAATCCTTCATATCCTATATAATAAAAGGCAAGTTTCTGTCCTTTCTGTCCCGTCATCTATAGCGATTGGTCCCTCAAACACATTTGACTCCTACAGCTAATCATAGAACCCGTTTGCGCCATTTACGCGGACGTTCAAAATGAGTTATTTTTGGTGCAGTATTTCTTCCAAGACTTTATTTTGAGTTATGCGCGTTTGGAATTATAGCAAAAAGCTCTGTTTTTACGAGTTATATATTTTAACAATAATGAATAGTATTTTTGACGCGATTCACATGTAATTCCGGTCAAGACGGCTGTTGGAGGGGTGTTACAACATGCCACTGAACGTCCTTGGACGGGCTTTGTTGCTCGTATGAGATAAAACTAAAAGTATGTTCAAAATTATACCCACTGCACGACAGACTAACATAAACATTTACAGATCAGGAAAATATTATAAAAGTATGTTCAATATAATACACACCGTGAGTTCAATATAATACGCACAGCGTGACAGACTAGCATAAACATTTACATGCTACATAGAGATAATCTAAAAAGTCATTAATTTAATTACAGTACATTCGATCCATTTGCAATTTTTATAGATCATTTTTATTGTCGCCACCAGTCTGCCTGCAAAATTTCAGCTCAATAAGATACCGGGAAGTGGGTTAAAAATTGATCCAAAGCTTTTGAGACAAGCAAGCAAGAAGACGCTACGAGTTAATCTAAAGGATTTAAAAATACCAACAATTGTGCTGTGTCCTATATAGGCTTGATAACGGGAACCCCGGTACCCGTTGTCATGCAATTACCTGGGTAGTAAAATTGCGCCCGGGTACCCGTGAAAATGTGGCTGCAATATCTATATCAACGGTGGCCAAACTGCGGCTGTTCTGTGTTCACTTTGCGGCTTGCGAACAATTGATCAAATTAAAAGGGTGCGATGGGTTTGTAAGTGGTTGGTGATGTAAACTGTTAAATTTCTTGTTCCCGTTTCAATAAAAATCCACAAAATATGGCAATAAGTTGCAGGAAATGAAAATATAAATAAGAAAATAGAAGCGTTCTACCAGAATGGGAAGAGGACTTTGCATTTATTGATAAAGAAGGTTTGCTGGTCCTTGTGCAAAGTAAAAAAACTCGAATGCAAAGTTGCACAACATCCATTTTGTGTGCAATATTTTTAAAAATGTTGCTGCGTTGTAATTCTAAACTGCTGCGCAGCGTCGGTCAGATATATACGCAGCCGCGCAGATTAAGGGAACATTGGTGGGGACGTGAGTGATAATGTCCCAATGTGGCTCTCAAAATTTTTGAATAATAATAAAATGGCTCTCAGTTACTACAGATCTGGCCACCCCTGGTCTATATTCTATATCAACGGTGACCAAACTGCGGGTTGCGAGCCACATGTGGCTCTTCTATGTTCACATTGCAGCTCAAGAACAATTTATCAAATTAAAACTTTACGTTGAAAATACATGTATATACTTTGAAATACGTTCAACACGAAAACACGTATAAGAAATATCTGTCATAGGGAAATAAAATAAGTTGTCGACAAACTACAATGTATTTTGAAACACCTTTTCTATCGACATGAAACTAAAATCTGTTAGCGCTAAAAAAAATTTTGTACTTTGAATGATTCAAGGAAAACATGACTGCACCGCCAAAGGGGCTGGAAATGAAGAAAGGTGGTTTTGTGTTATTAGTAATAACACCCTTGTGCTTATTATATTACAGGACGCTAACTAGGCTTTGAAATACACCAACTAGGAGTTACCAACGAGCCAATGTTGTTTATCTACCCCACCCCCACCACTCCTCAGTCCACTCCAATCCATATAATTTTTTTGAAAATAAAAACACCTCATCTGTTGTTTTTTTCCCCTTCACGGACTTTCTCTGTAGTAACAAAAATAAAGGAAAGTTTTTTTTTACATCTGGACAGAAGCAAAGGGTTGAAATTAAATTGGGGCTTGATGTCAATTTTAAAAGTTGCAGGGAGCGATTGGTATGTAAATGGTTGGCGATGTAAACTGTCCCCCTAATTAAACAACCCCATAAAAACAAAGTTTTTTACTATAAATCCTTTATATATGAGACATAACTAAACTAAACACATATTCTGTAGGCCTGAGACTAGTCTCTTAAGGCCTTGGCTAGTACCTGGGCAACCTGCTCCATCTGCTGAGCAGTGCCATACAACATTTTCTTAACGTGGGACTCTTTTGCCTCCCTTACCTCCCCGGCTATGTCTAGCGCGGGACAAGACATCAGCAGGTGTACGACCATCTCAGAGGCTTAGCTGCAATGACGGCAGTTCGAGTCCCTGTTGTGGTCTAGCCTGTGAAAGTGTCTCCGGAAAGGGTTGGGCTCTATGCGGCCCGGGACATGAGTAAGGTGTGGAAGTGGCCTCACCTGACACTAACAACCCTGGCGCACATCGTCATAGACCATGTCTGTAAGGGGTCCTTGCTCTAAGCACCGGACTCACAAAACCACGTATGAGTGGCATTGTGAAAGGATTCGACTCACCACTCTAGTTCCCAGGGCAAAGTTAAATGTATGGCAACATACACTGGCCGGGAAAAGGTAATAAAAAGCGCCCATTTCATTCATTCAATATGAGACATAACTAAAAGTATTGATTATGTTCAATATAATACCCATTGCGGTACAAACGTTTACAGACTGAACGCGACTGAACTCGCTTGGTGTATAGACGGCTATATAGAGTTACATAGAGATAAACTAAAAATGCATTAATTTAATTACGGTACGTTCGATCGATTTGAAATTTTGATACAATGTATTGTTAGGTGACACGAGTCTATGTGCAAAATTTCAGCTTGATAGCATCACAGGAAGTGTGTCCTTTTTTTATTTTTGTTTTTCCGCCCGCCAGACCAAGAGAGAGATCACGACAGAGATGACGACAGACAAGATTTCGAAGTTAATATAAGGGATTTTTAAAAAAGCCACTTCCAGTTGAGCTGAAATACAGATTTGAAATGAGATGTTAACAATTAATGGCTAATAATCACTAATCGATTTTGGAGCCATAATACTGATTTAATATCCCTAGATACTAATCAAATTCTCAAATTAAATTAAAAAAATATGGCGAAAAATTCTAAACAAAGACAATTAACATCAACATAAGATGGCAACATGTACATGCCTAAGGCCGCAAAATATACTCTGATGGGCTGCATGCGGCACGTGGGGCCGTAGTTTGCCAAACCCTGGGCTAAACCATGATTATCTTACCCAAAGAACTTTTTTTTGTATGTAGATTTGTAAATTTACAATCAAGTAATTTTTGTCTCATATTTCTAATTTGAATAATACAAGTATAGCCATGAAGTCCTGTAGATAAAAATAAAATGTATATGAATTTAGAGCAAGAAGTTTTTATTCATAAATTTCAGAATTAATAAGATAATGATTTTAAAAAAATTAAAACTATAAATCTTATAAGAAAAGGTGGTTTATGAGCTAACATATGAAAGCCATTTATCATTTGATGTGCTCCAACACAAATATGGATAGAATTCCTCAGCTCTTTATATTTAGTTTATCATATTAAAAGATAGTTACTCTATTTATTTATAAATATTAAACTTTAAAATATTAAATATAAAAAGAATTAAATGTAAGAAAAATGTGTATTCTTTACAATAAAATATTAAAAGAAATACACAAATTTGAAATGAAGACGAGCACAGTCCTTTGCAATGTTATATTACAAAAATATCCATTCATAAAATAAGTTTACATCGTATCATTATATTACAGATGCTTTTTTCTGTTCAGTAGATTATTTCATCACACTTATCCATGGTTTATGACTAGTCTTGAATTTTTTATAGGAGTTTTGAATGTTGACAGTGTGTTGGTTTTCCTTTTTTGTTCAGGCAACAGATACCACACCTGAATTACTTTTTTCAGTGTCTACTTTGATACATCCCAACTCTAACTATAAGATTCTGCACCTCTGTTTTGGATGGAATGAATGCTTATTTACTATAATTACCAAAGTGAGGATCAATGTCATCTATGGGTCTTGTAGGAAAAGATGGCTCCCAGCATCTAAAATTAAAATATCAAACAATAAATCAATAGATAATTAAGGCTTCACCATTTTCTAAATGGCTTGGCTAATCTATTGCTGCAGAGATAAATTGAGGAAAATACTAAGGGGCCATCAATATATTACCTACGCAGAAAAAGTCGTATTTTCATACCCCCCCCAACCCCTGTTGCACCCCGTACATTTTCGGTACCCCTCCCCTATGCGTATGTACAAATTCGCTACCGTTTGAATAATTAATTTTAAGCCAGAGTCAAAACATATTGGTTTTACTCTTTGGAGCCGCCCTTAATTGACGTCACGCGCCTAGGTGGGGAGGGGGTCACGCATTTGTGACAAGGATGAGGGGGGGAGTGTGACGTCACATCAAAATGCGCAACTTTCAATAAAAGTTCCACTATGATATTTCATTGCTTTCATTTTATGTAAGGACGTTTTCAATGGCTTCACGTATGTTACGATATTAGTATTAGAGTACAGCCATACAATAAATACATACTTGCAACATGCTAATCTTCAATTAGAAAATACAGCTTTTAGAGGTGGCGGGTCAAGCCTAGTGAAATCATATTGGAGTTGGGGGTCTAAGTTTTCATGACGGAGTTTGATGACGTGGGGTAAAAATTGGCAAAAATCGCTTGACGTCATTTATGGACACCCCCCAAAAAGTGATTAAATAGAACAATATAAGCAGTGAAATCGCCGCCCCGTTGTGTATATATAACGGATGAGGCACCGGTGGGAAAAAGAGAAACTTCTACTAATTTCAAGAAATGGAAATATAAATCAGACAGATATATTTTAGCAGTGTCAACGTTTGGTCTGAATCAAAATCAAATATTAATTACTTCCAAGTAATTAAAAGTTCAGAATTTCGTTTGCATTAAGTTATAAAACATTATTGCATATCAGTCTTGACTCGGTCTCGAATGCCGTTTGCAGCCTGAGCGATTTACGTTACTTGGCTTGTTATGCAAATTAAATTTGTGCGTCGGTACACATTCAGTCGAGACCCACCCTCCCCCCTGAACGAATCCATACGCAAAATTCTGTTAATTGAAGACCTCCCTCCACGCAAATACATTTAATTTGGTGGCTGGTCATTGTACCAAAATAATGAGGTTGTTTCAGACCTATTTTTATGGGGTTGTCCAAAAAATGACGTAACATGATTTTGGTCAATCCCCATCACACACATCATCACAAAAAGTTAGTCCCCCCTCAAATATGACGTCACAAAGTTTTGCCCCTCCTCCTCATAAGAGCCATATTTCCTATGTGAGCATGTTTCAAATCACTATATTGTTATTTAAGTATGTATTATTAGTTTAGCGTAAGGCTGCACTCTAATATCGTAACACCCATAATAATAATCCCCTTTTCAGACCATGACGGCCTATGGGGCAGGTGAAGTAGCGTTCACAAAATTCATTGAGCCACCACTAACGAGCAAGGGATTGTGTGGCTGGCACAATGCCCTGGGAGCCTTGCCAGCAAAGAGGCTAGAACCCGTGACACCCATTTAAAACGTCATTAAATAAATTGTAAGAAATCAAATCTTTAAGTGGAACTTTTATTTAAACTTGCGGGCTTTGATGTGACGTCAAAGATCTTAAACACCCCCTCCCTCTTGTCACACATCATCACAAATGTGTGACCCCCCTCCCCCCTAGGTGCGTGACGTCATCTATGGACAGCTCATATGAGTCAAAATGACACATGGCGCATGCCTAGCATGTAGTGATCACAGCACACCGTGCGAAGTGTATTACATGTAGTAGCAATGGATACCATCCAGTAAACGATTCACACAATGACCCTAAATTGTTACATGTTTTATGTTTTTCTTGTAAATTTGTAAAAGTAAACTCACTTATCATGAGTTCTAAGAAAGTTAATGAGAGGAGCCAAGCAACGGGGGGAAAAATGGTTAGGATCACCATGGAGTTGAAAAAGAGATTGTTATATGAGATGATATTAACATGAGTGTGGTGGGACTTAATTGAAGCATGCCAAGAATGACGATTTCTATGATTGTAAAAAACAAAGACTCTATTAAATGGGCAAAGAGGGTTAAACCGATTACAAAACAAAGATCAGGGACATTAGAGCATGTTGAAAAATTGCTTTTGATCTCGATAACAGGAAAACAGAACAAACATTTTTTTTAAAAGTACTTTTTACTTATGTATTTTGATAATAAGCACTACTTATATTATTTTATACAACCGCGTCAATAAATGTATAAATATGTAAATAACAACAAGATTTTTTTTCATGGCAACCGATTAATCATTTTCCCTCTATTTCTTATAGCAGAAATATGTTTGGCATACGTCCTTTTTGGTATATGTCCAAGTGTCGGGAATGGATTAAGGACTTATACCAATGTATATATATTAGGGATGTTACTGATTAAACACTTTTTGTTCGATTAATCGGGAAAAATGTAATCGATTAATTTTGATTAATTATATTTTTTATAAAGTGTATATAGATCCCGTTAAGTTGCGATTCATTATTTCGCAAAATCAGTTAAGTCGCAGTAATTCCATGGCTCCCAAATTTTGTGACTTAACACAGCAAATTCGTTCTGCTAAGAAAAACACTTTGTTTACGTATGCACGTCTAAATTAATCATAATAAGAGGGAAAAGCATGTAAATGTAAGTAACAAAAGATATATATTATTAATAAGTTGTCGAAAAAAATTATAAATATTTTCTGAAATATTATTAGAATTTTAAATCGATCAGATTTATTTTAATCTATTAAAATTTTAAACGATTAATCGATTAATTAATCGTTTCTTTCGGCAGCCCTAATAAATATATATATTTACATATATGTGTGTGTGTGTTTGTGCAAAGTTATATCATGTTATAAAAGTATAAGAATTTTGAAAATAGCTCCCTAGTCATAGCACAATTTGAAAGTGTCTTAAAACTGAAAATACATTAATATTAATGTAATATAATTTTAAAAAATTATTTTACCAAATAATTTTCTACCTTTCAGAAGTACCTAAGAGACACTTATTTATGAGATTATAATAGTGCAAAGAAGCTGTGATAAAGGCAAGTTCCCCATCAACCTGGAGCAAAATAAATATTATTAGTTATGAAACCATCATCCCCAGGTAAAAATCAATTAAAAGCAAAAGGAATTTTTGAAGAATAAATAATGCAAATGTGCAGATTAAGCAACAGTTATAATATTCTCTGCATCATTCTAAAAGGAATAATTCCATTAGATAACAGAACATCTTTTACAAGCATATATGTTTTAGAAACTATTAAAAAATTTTATTAAGATATTAAATAGATGCTAAAAAAAAATGAAAACAACATACCTTATATAATCCTATGATAAGACCTTCTGATAATTCAAAAAGATTAATGTAGGAATCAGATCCTAATGGATTTTTTGTGTGCAAAAACTCCCGAAGATTTCCTTTAAATTCCATAAGTAAAGATTTCTGTGAAATTCTGTCAATGTTGATAAAAATTGATGTAATTTTTTTTTAAAAATTTAATTGAACTAATTTTCTATACCAATACGGCAATACGTCTTTGGGGACATCCATATATTACATACGCAAGGAGGGGGAGGGGGGTCTTAAATTAATGGCATTTTGCGTATGGTTGCGTATGGGGGGAGGGGGGATCTCTACTGTATGTGTACGTACGCACAACAAATTTCATTTGCATAATAATAAGCCTAGTAACTTAAACCGTTCAGGCTTCAAATGGCATTCAAGACCGACTGAGTTAAGACTGATATGCAATAATCAATATACATAATTTGCGATGTATGTCACGTCTGTCTGTCCGTGATCCTACTAATTTTAGAAAGCAGCGCACCAAATTACAGTACTGCACCAAAAATAACTCTTTTCGAACATAAAATTGTGCAATATGAAAATAAATGAATAAAATAAATAAAATATATAAAAGTTCTGTATTACATTACTTTTTATTCTGATGTGTATTTTTTCAAAATAAATAGATTTCAGCTGAAATGTATTTATTTTGAAAACTTCCATCATTTTTGACAGGTAATACACTAGTGTTTTAAAATTTAATGCAAACAAAATTCTGAACTTTCAATTACTTGGAAGTAATAACATTTGATTCAGATCAAACGTTCACACATTACTAAAATATATCCGTCTGATTCATATTTCCATTTCTTGAAATTAGTAAAAGTTTCTCTTTTGCCTACCAGTGCCTTAGCCGTTATAAATACACGAGTCGGTGATTTCACTGCTTGTATTGTTCTATTTTATCAGTTTTGTTATGCAGTGTTTCAAGACAATAAATTTTGAATGTTCTATTGTATTTCTTCATTAATTTCAACATGAAAAACATGAAATTACAAAAAACTATGATTGGGCCGTCAATGAATGACGTCACGCGATTTTGACCGATTTTTACCCACACACCTCGTCACACTTCATTACAAAAGCTTTGACCCCCCCCCCTCCAGTATGATGTCACAAAGGGGCCGTCCATAAATGACGCCATGCACCTAGAGGTGGGTCGACCATTTGTGACGAAAGGGAGAGGGGTGTTTAAGAAATTTGACGTCACATCAAAAAGCGTACCTTTAAATAAAAGTTGTACTAAATATTTGATTGTTTGCAATTTTTTTCATGACGTTTAACATGGGCTTCACGCGTGTTACGTTATTAGAGTGCAGCCTTACACTAAATACATACTTATTTTAACTTAAATGACAAAGAAAGGTGATTTGAAAAATAGCTGCACTCCAATATCGTAACATGCGTGAATCCATTGAAAACGTCATTAAATAAATTGCAAGCAATCAAATATTTTTGTGGAACTTATATTTAAAATTGTGAATTTAGATGTGACGTCACATTTTTTAAACAACCCCTCTTCTTTGTCACATATCGTCAAAAATGCATAACTATTTTTTTAGGCGTGTGATGTCATTTATAGGCGGGTTCAAAGAGTAAAACCGATTGCTTTTGACTCTGGCTTAAAATTAGGGGTGTACTGGATTCAATTTTTTAAAATCCGGCCGGAGTGGAACTTGCTGAATTTATGAAGTGAGATCTGGCTGGATACCGGAGCCGGATATACAAATAAAAAAACAAAATATCATACTAAATCATTTGACTTAGGTGAGTGGAGTCACTCGACAGTTCATTACTGCAGTTCAGTACTATAGACATGACCATGATGACATAAACAATATAATAGCCCAAGTCACTGGCTGGATGGATCAGTAACGCTATGACTTCAATGTTTGAGCTTATGTTTTAATACAAGGCGCGCATCAGAAGGCGCGCAAAAAGGTGTGCAAAATAATTATAAATTAAAGACGAGCTGTAAAAAAAATATTATATGACTCATTGTTTTAGCTTATATTTTAATTTTGAAAAGGAAACAATGTAAAAATAGGAATTGAGGATTTATAATTATAAAATACTTTGTGTACATTTCAACAAGTTTAATATTTCGTATTTATCAAACAAGGATAAGTTACTTAGGCTTTTGACAAAAAAGAGTGGGCGCCGCAGGCGCAACTACAGCTGCAATGAGTGCCGTAGGCGCTCTAGAACCCCTATTATAAAATACTTTGTGTACATTTAAGTATCTATCAAACAAGGATAAGTTAGTTGGGCTTTTGAAAAAAGTGGGCACCGTAGGCGCCCTAAAAATTGTGGGCACCGTAGGCGCCCCAGCGCAAACTATTGTTAATTATAATTAATTATAATTAATTATAAAGGAATGTTAATTATAAAATACTTTGTGTACATTTCAGGAATATTTTGTATTTATCATACAAGGATAAGTTACTTGGGATTTTGACCAAAAAAAAGTGGGCGCTGCAGGCGCCCTACAACCACTATTCTAAAATACTTTGTGCACATTTCAGGAAGTTTAATATTTCCTATTTATCAAACAAGGACAAGTTAGTTGGACTTTTGAAAAAAAAGTGGTGCCCTAAAAAAACGTGGGCGCCGCAGCACAACCTAGTATACTCATATTGAATCATTGAAATGTAAAATAAT
The DNA here is from genome assembly GCA_944989445.1 of Ampullaceana balthica. Taxonomy (NCBI): domain Eukaryota; kingdom Metazoa; phylum Mollusca; class Gastropoda; family Lymnaeidae; genus Ampullaceana; species Ampullaceana balthica. The sequence continues at coordinate 94,511 of CALYLW010001265.1, read as the reverse complement.
TACATTAGAAAAAGTAATATTAAGTTCCATAAGTTCAAGATGAAGCACAATACATAAGCACATAATGTTAATTTAGTATTTTTAGTTTTCAGTTTCAGTTTTTAGTTTTCACATTGTTTTTTGGTTGGCAAATTGGCAGCTCAGTTACAACACGCAACAACAGTGACAGTTTATAGTTATTTCGCGAATTGTTCACTGAATGGTAGCAACTGCCATACTCACACACTTTAGTATCGCGCAGTTTGCATTCATTAATACATGCTACGCATGCGGCATGCGCGATCAATTTTCCCTCTAAGGTTCATTGGTCCGTGTGCAAAGTAAAAAAATCTAGTGTGGAAAATTGCACAGAAACCATTTTTATATGCTATATATTTACAAAATTTACTGCGTGGAAATTCTAAACTGCTGCGCGGCGTCGGTCAGATATCTGCACGGCCATGGAGCCACGCAGTTTAAAGGGAACATTGCAGCAATATGTGCCATTTTGACTCAAATGGGTCGTCCATAAATGACGTCACGCACCTAGGGGGGAGGAGGGTCACACATTTGTGATGATTTGTGACGAGGGTGAGGGTTTGTTGTTGTTTTCAACAACTGGGACGTCACATCAAAGTACGCAACTTTAAATAAAAGTTCAACTGAAATCTTTGATTGCTAACAATTTATTTAATGACGTCTTAAATGGCTTATCTTGTGTTACGATATTTGAGTGCAGCCTTACACTTAACTAAAAACATACATAAAATAACATAAAGTGATTTGAAAAAGGCTCATTTTCAAATAAGAAATATGGTTTTTATTGGTGGTGGGGGAGGGGCGAAACTTTATGACGTCAAAGACGTCATATTTGAGGGGAAGGCTAACTTTTTGTGACGATGTGTGACGAAAAGGGGGGGGGGAAATAGGCAAAAAATCGCGTGACATCATTTATGGATGACCCCATACAAGTTCTAGCACGCGGGTCTTATTCCAAAAAAAGGTCGTATACCATGCAATATGTTTTGCGTCAAAACAGGACGTATATCGATTTGGACTTATACCAAAGCAGACACATACCGATGTACCACTGTATTCAAGTCCCACAAACTCATGAAGTAATGCACCATTAAAATTCAAAATGAATGTTTTTGTTGATGTTGTTTTCTTTTCTTTTGTTTTTTTTTAAATTCTTATTTACGTCAGCGAGAAATACTAAACTGGAAGTGCTCCTGTGCTACTGCCGAATCCAGTCCAAATCTGGAAAATTGGACCGGAGCCGGATTTGTAAAAATGGCAGGATTCTGGATTTACCAGAGCCGAAATCCGGTACATCCCTATATACTTAAAATTAATTTTTCAATGCCCCCCCCCCGGATAGACGAATTTGTACGTACGCATAGGGGAGGGGATCCTGAAAATGTACGGGATGCAACAGGGGGAGGGGGGTCAGAAAATACGAATTTTGTACGTACGTAATAAATGGATGGCCCCTTTATCAAAAAGTTTTAAACAGTTTTTGACATCAAAAAATAAATAAATAAAAATAACACTTATTTGTGTCCTACCCATTTTTTACTGGCTGTGAAACTCCATAGAACATTAGAGGAGAACATGCATGTACTTTTAGACTCTTTATCTGTTGTATGTCTGGGAATTTGAGGTCGTACCATCGAACACTTGCAGACATTGTTAGCCAGTATATGTCATTTTGTTTCATAGATTGACTTAGGCCACATGAATCAAGGAAAGTTACTTCAAAAGTCACACCAATTTTACTGTAGGTAGACATTTTTTTTTACAAGTTTATATGCTCCGAAATAATTTAATCTCTTTTTTTAAATTGTGAATGCTATCTATAATAATAATTTCAAAGCATGTCATTTTACTTAAAAAGTGATATTTAAAATAATACTCATTATAATAACACTGCTTATCAACATTTTATTTGTTTAAATAAAAAGTAATACCTCAAAGTGATTTCAGGTTTCTGTTTCAAGCCAGTGTAGTTGTTTGATTGTTTCCATTTCTTTAAATAAGTCTTGTCCCTCTTTTGTTTACATCTTTAGATTAAAAACTAACACTGGAAATCTGAAAATCAACTCTAGTTTTCCTTTTTTAATAGGTAAATAATCTGTGTTGAGCAATTAGTATTTAAAAAAGGCAATTCTTCCTAACAGGAATCTAAAAATTCATAATACACTACAAACTGTTATTTTTCAGTCTCATAACTGAGATCAGTTTGCTATTTGGTGGAATCATTTTTGTTTTTCTAATCTGAGTATTTAATTTTTTTTTAGAAGAAATTAGATAAGACCAAACCAGGTAAGACAGTATTGGAGAAATAACTTAATTTAAACATGACTTGATATTTTAGGTTTGTTTCAGTAATGACAGTGAACGGGCTAAGTATTTTATTTTTATTATATTTTTTTTGTTTTGTTTACAATATCTTTTGTACTCATTGCAATTTTCATGAAACTATTATGTAGACATTTGACAATAATTCTTAATTACAAAAAAAATTTTTCTATATTTGCATTAGGTTTACCTTTTAAGGCATACATTTTTCCAGAAAAATGAAGGTAACTCTTGCACAGGGGTCTTATCTTCTAATTCATTACCAGTTGATCCCACAAATTGCGTATAGAAATCTTTCCATAGCAAACTGTAATGCAAATTCTATTGTTTAAAGAATTGTTAGAGGCAGTGAAACATATTTTTGGGATGACAAAGACTGTTTGAATAAGAGTAAATATGGTTCTTAAAAACTCTTAACATTCTATTTGTTTTTGATTCTGTGATTTCATTTTTAAATTAATATTGTTACCATGACTCTCATTATTCAGTAACTACAGGAAGAAGATGTTTTTAAAAATATTTTTAATGAAAGGTTAAATAGGAAAAAATTCAATATTTTAATCATCTTAAATGTAAATAAACATTATGTACTTACTTATCTTCAGCTATTCTATGCCATCTTTTGCACACTTGTGAGGCATTAATAAGATCACCAATTTGTAAATTCCAAAATATGAGACGAATTACCTCATCAGGTAAACTATGAAAATTAAAAGAGTGAATATGATAAGGAAATGTAAAAAAAATATTTGAAAAAAAAATAGCAACAAAAAATAGTGAATACATGTATATCATTTTAATTTTAAAATAAATCTAATTAAGAATCAAACTTCTAACTGAATTGAATTAATAATGCAACATGTGATATTTTAAATGTAGTATGTAAGTAACATAAATTTTTAGTTTAAATAAAAAAAGACAGTGTTTTTCTAGCTAACCTTTCAAAAGTAACTTTAATCCTTCGTCCTCCCTGCTTGGAAATCATTGGAAGTTTAAGTGGATTAAAATCATTCTTGGCCAAGTAAGACACTTTAGGACTATTCAAATTCTTCTTGTCATTGACTTCAGATGTGTTATTACTTCTTACATTTACCTTTGCTTTTTCATCAAAATCTTTTCCCTTTCGGCTTTTATCTTCACACAATCTAAGGAACAACAGATTTCAATTTATTAAATATTATGATTAAAAATGTGAGTCTCTAGTTTTTAAAAAATACAAATTGATGGAAGCCCAAATTAACAAAATTTAAATGACATATGAGCAAGTGAATTATGTACAAATTGAAATAGGTGAATACAAATTGTATTACAATGTATTTAAAAAATCAATTAATTTTTAGTTCTATCTTTAAATTTTGAAATAATTTGATTAACTTAATCATTAATTACAGAAAATTGAAAAAAGAATTAAATTTGAAATAAAAATAAAAGTAATCAGTTTTTAAACTTTATTTTAAATCCAAAATAGAAAAGGGAATGGATGTTTTCTGAAAATGATTTTTTTAAAAATTATGTTAATTCCTCTGGGCTTGTTTTGAAACTGTGACTAATTATCTTATATATATTGCGCTAAGGCGCGCCCGTGCTCGCTATGCCCGGTAACTCTTGATTTTTTTAACGTTTTGTTTAGAGATTAACAGAGCGTGTGGTGTTTCTCGCTGTAAAATATTATATGATGTGACGTCATTGTTTGAGCTTACACTAATTTGAGAAAAGGAACAATGTGATTTAATATATTTTTTTTATATTGATAACTCGATTTATGTGTCTAAATAAATATGTATGTGCGCGAGTGTATTGGTGTGTGTGTGTTTTTGTATTTGTTGTGAACTAAATGTTATGAAATGGCTTATTTTTATGTCTGTTATTTCATGCCTCTAAAAAGACAATGCTAGATTAGTTTTTTTAATAGTAAATGCGATTGTTTAGGACGATTGCTTTCATAGGTTGAAAATAACTTTCCGGGCTTTCTAAAAAGAAATTGGATTATGTATAGTTTTAATATGCACTGGGTTAAGATTGAGGCTAATTGGTGGCCCATTTATATTTATATAGAGGAAAGCCTTCGTGAATTTTTGAAGAGCACTTTTCATTGGTGATTACAGGCGTCAATAGCATCATCCAAACCTGGGTGGAACTAATGCTATCTTAGTAACTGTTAACAAGATTTTAAGCATAACGTAGGCTGAGCTTTTAGTTTAAATTTAAAGTACAATATTTTCTAAATAACTACGGAATATATAAAAAACTATTTAAAAGCAGACAAATTATCAAACTTACATAAAAATTATAACAAACAACACTATTGCAAGCTGGAATAATTTTTGACAAAGCAGTCAATTTTATACAGGCTATTTGCAACATTTATTTGCAAAAAATAAATTTATAAATAGAAAAATGCACAAAGAACAGCATTTCGTGCATGAAGAAAATGTTTACAAATGCAAAGAAAATAATATGTTTATTTTAATTACACAAATATCTACCAACGTGTGCTTCGTCACTGCTTGATGGAAAGATCACTGGAAGTCATTGAATATGACTTAAATAATTGTTAATGAGAGGTTCAATTTCTCATCATTTTTTTCAGAGATCGTTTTCATGTTATGTTACATGTGAAAAGAAAATGAGCCTTTGCGCATTAGTTGGACAATTGCTTTCATGGATCGCCACAATGGAAAATAAACATTGAAAAGAACTTACCAGGACTTTTTAAGAAGAAATTGCATTATACACATTTATAATATGTACAGTACATGGATAAAATTGAGGCTAATTGGCTGCACATTTATTTTTATATAAAGGGGAACTTTTGTGAAATTTTGAAGGGTATTTTTCAAAAACATCACCAAAATCTGTGTCAAACTGCTTTTATCTTAGCCATTTTTAACGTTCTTTTAAGCTTAACTTGGGGTGAACTTTTAGATTAAATTTTAAGTTAAATTATCGCAAAAGAAATAGTATAGGAAAATAGGAAAAAAATGATTTAAAGGCAGGCAAATTATCAAACTTACATTTTAATATAATTTTTTTTATACCTACGTATATTATGTGAGCTAGCATCGGAGGCCAATTTTATACGGACTTATGACAACATTAAATTGCATAAAATTAAATTTATAAATAGAAAAATGCACACAGAACCACATTTGATCCATGTAGCAAGTTATTAGTGATGAAAACAATGGCAAATGTTTGTTAGGTTTAAGATTTATTTACCTTAGGTGCTTAAATAGTACAGCTGATTATTTTGGATCGATTGCTCAATAAACTGCTCTCAAGTAAGGGATGTATTTAACCAACGATTGGGGATTTTAAAGAAGAAAATGGATTATGTATAGGAGTTATGTACACTCGTGTAAGAGTGAGGCTAATAAGCGGAATATTTATTTTTATAAAGTGGGGAAACTTTGAGAACTATTTGAATGGTACTTTTCATTGGTAGGGGCATGAGTTAATATCGCCAAACCCTGGGTGGCAACAACACTATTTCTTAGCCCCTGTTAATACTCTTTTTGCATAACTTAAGCTAAACCAGAAGGGTAAATTTTAAGCCTAATTCCTACGATTCAACAATTCAACGTGTGTCTTTTAAACAAACTCTATTCCCCCCTCCCGTAGGCATCAATATTCACAAAAATATTATCTTGCTCAATAAAAGCATATCCGATTGGTCCTTAACTAAGGTCATGCAATAACTGTAAAGAAATGGCTGTTGTGGAGAGCCAAAGGAATCATATGAAAAGCTATGTAAGGGAAGACTAATTATTAAACTTACACTTTACCATAATGTTTCGTATATTTCTAGAACAATGCAGTGGCATGGCATACGCTTCGGGTAATAACTGTAGAGGTGTCTAAAAGGTAAATATATTTAGTGTAAAGAAATATCACAGGTATTACTACTTATATACATGATCAAGCGTTAGTAGTGCGTCGAATAAATACACTAATAATAAACAACACCGTGACACTGCATTTTTATACAAGTTTGAAGTGTCCGTCTAAATTCTGATTTTTAAGGCACAGGATGTGGTTGACTACACGTTAGTGTCCTTTGAAACTATATACATTGTCTTGAAAATGTAACTTTATTCAACCTGATCTCAAATCATAAGCCTACTTAGTTTATGTTATATATAAAGGCTTCACAAAATAATGTCATTTAATAAGCTGAAAAAGCTACTATGAAAAATAATAAGAATCAATATGAATACAAAGAAAAAATTTGGTATATTTTATTTACACAAGTATCTGCCAATGTGTGCTACGTCAACACATGAAGGAAAGATCACAGACATTTATTTAATATGACTTATATAATTTTTAATTAGAGGATCTCTCAGCATTGTGTTTTTTAAAGTTTGGTTTTTATGTTTTTTCATGTGAAAAGAAAATTACCCCTTGCGCATTAGAGTTATGAAACTGTAACAGGCCTTTGTTATTCTGGTACAAAATTTAGACAAAAGAGTGCGTTATTAAAGCAGAAGTAGCAAAACTGATAGGCTTAATTAAAAATTATCATGCTTAATATTTTCTCGATAATCCATGTCATTTTTTTTTAATGAAAAAAGGGTTTGTTGTCTCGCTATCCAAATTTTGTGATGCATTTATACCAGGGGCATCCAAAATTTTTGCATGGCAGGCCATATTCCTTGCTGTAAATATATTCGCGGTCCGGATTAAAATAATAAACAAAAATTACATACTTTGAGAGGTTTTATTGCCAAATTTTAATGTGAAGGTTGAAACTGAGATCTTGAATGCAGTAAATAGGTCAGGTCAGGCTCAATGCCACTGGTTTTGATACGTATGATATGTTAACCAGAAAAAACGACAAGTGACAAAAGGATGGAGTTCCATCATTAATAATTCCAGACATTTGTTTCCATGGTAGTTTAATGTCATTGACAGCAGAACAAGCAGAAGCAAAGAAATCTTTTCCCCTTGTTTGGTCTTAAAGACTCTGAAGGTCAAGTAATACTCACACACATGTCATCATTAACTCCTCTATAAAAAAAAAGAAGAAGTTGCGCAGCGTCAGATGCATTAGTGCTTTCATCACAGGCTGTCGAAAAAAATCATTTTTTCTGCTTTTACCTCTAATTGTAACTTAAAGTCAGATGATATTTCTTCAATTCTGCGAGCCACAGTGCTGAGTGACAGGGAAACCTTGGCAAACACCTGCTTTTTCTCAAGACATATATTTTCAACAATTTTCATCAAGCATTCTTTTACAAACTCGCCATCAGGAAATGATTTGCTGTGTTTCTTGTCAATAGGGAAATTACAAAAAACTTTTTAAAGCTTCTAAGTTCAAAGACGCCATATTTGCTTCTGAGTCGGCGAAAAAATATATATAAAAATGACTTTATCAATTTGTACCGTAGGCCATGAACGAATTTCGTACACTTTACATCACAATTTTTATCGGGTTTATTTAAAAAACCCATGTCCACGTTGTTAAAAAATAAAACGTCATCGATTTTCGCCATCATTTGACGTGCTCAAAACAGTACAAAATTTTGACTTTCTTATAATAAATATAATTTCGTTACAGAAATAATACGTCATTAATTATTTCAGATGAGGCCTCGGGCCTGTTAAAATTGCATCGCGGGCAGGTTTTGGCCCGTGGGCCGGTCTTTGGACAACCCTGATTTATACTTATCTAATTATATATATATTTACGTTCAATTATTTCTGATTGTCGCCTAACGCTAAATCATAATCCTTTTGGTTTCCAGATTAACATTAACCAAACAACGCACGAACCTATGACGTCAGCATTTGTGTTGTAAACAGTGCTGACTGACTCAAAGAGTTATTTTTTTAGTGCAGTAATTTGGTGCGCTGCTTTCTAAAATTACTTTAAAAATCGTGTGGTGATTAGCACTGTAATAAAATATTATATACATACTTTGTGTACATTTCAGGAATATTTCATATTTATCATACAAGGATAAGTTACTTGGACTTTTGACCAAAAAAAAACCCTATTATAAAATACTTTGTGTACATTTAAGAAAGTTTAATATTACGCATTTATCATACAAGGACAGGTTGGGTGGGCTTTTGAAAAAGGTGGGCGCCGCAGCACAAACTATACTAATAATAATAATAATAAATTTATAGTTTATATAGCGCTGTATCCCAGTAAGGAACTGGGCTCACAGCGCTTTAGATGAAGGTATTAACATACATATAAGTAATAAATTAGCATTCATACCATAACAACCACATTAATTACAGTACATAACACAAAAAACAAAAAAAAGCTACTTTAATCATTAAAAGAATTGTTGTTTCATTAATTTGAGAATTCCATTGTTTGGCTGCACAAAAAGAGAATGACCTTTTGCCAAATGTTATTGTGCGTGTCTTAGGAACAGAGAAAATGCGTGTGTCTGCAGAAGAGCGTAGCTGACGAGTGGGTGAGTAGACCGACAAAAGTTCAGTAAGATAGGAAGGGCATGAGTTGGAAAAGAAGTTGTGACAGAGAACAGCTAGTTTGTAATCAATTCGGGCTGGTATAGGTAGCCAATGAAGTGAGTAAAGTAACGGAGTAACATGGTCATGTTTTTTTGCCTTAAGAACTAGTCTGGCAGCTGAATTTTGAACTTTCTGTAGTTTTTCAATGCATTTTTTAGGCGCACTTGACAGAAGAGAATTGCAGTAATCAATACGAGCTAGAACAAAAGCACAGGCTAGAGTTTTTGTTGCACTAATTGTTAAGTATTGGCGGATTGAGCTGATCTGACGCATGGCGGTGTAGGCAGTGCGACAGATGTGATTGATGAAGTAGTTGGTAGACATGTTGTCAGAAATAATGTAGCCAAGATTCCTAGTCAATGTTGTGAACAGTATATCCGAACTGGCTACCTGAATAGAATTCAGAAGAGATCAAGTACTGCGTGATTTATTGTTGCAAAATAGAAGTTCATTTTTATGGGGAATATGAGACCCCAAAACAAAATATAGTTATTTTTATTGTGCTTACCCCGTAGCAAAACAAGGGCATTGCGTTTGTAAAGATATCATTTATTCTATTGTTAAAGTGATGCATAAAAATATAGTTACTTTCTAAAACATAAGAAAAGTTTTGCACAGTGCACAAATTATCAGCACAAACCTGAAGATTAAAAATCTGAAAATGTGCAGTAATGGACCAAAATATTTTTGCAATTTTCATAAAATTTCCAAAATACAAAATTTCTTTTTTTTTAAATCATAAAGAAGAAAATTACAGTGGAATCCAGTTACCTCAACCTTGGTTAACTTACCAACCCTATTAAGACAGTGATTTTGATGGGAACCACCAAAGTTGAATTTACCTTAGCATTTTCTCATCGGTTATTATTTAGGTTTTATAGTGGTCTTATAAAGAATTAATTCAATAATATTTAATAATATACTAAATTAAGGTGTGTAACTCTGCGTATGATAAAATTCGTGTATACCATAAGCATGATAAAGTGTCGTGTGCAACATGGTTGTCATTGGCAGCCATTTATTCAATCTTTTTATAATTCTATGACTACTATTAATCAGTGGCGGATGTAGGTTTGTCTGCGTGGGGGGGGCCAGGAGAATTTCAGGGGGCGCCACAATTTTTTTTTATTCACTCACTTAGTACAAATATTTATAGGTGCTGAAATTGAAATAAAATTCATTTGTTTAAATTGCTCGTTCTGCAATGAAGATTAGAAATTTGATATGAGATTCACTCTTATTGCTATATTTTATGTTGAAAAAAAACAACATTTCTACTCACTTGAGATTTACTTTATAAGTTTTCATCTTAAGAGACTGTTGCATTTTCAAATATGAAATCTAAGGTGTGTTGTTTATGTTACATACATTTTGTGGCAACTTGCTAGACAAAAAGAAACATATAGTCTTAAGTAGATTTGGTTAATCAATTAAATTTATGAAAAAGGTAGTTAATTTGAGAGCTGTTATTTGTGACAAAATCTAAATTTTCATAATCCTTTGTGTTCACTTTCAATTGCTGAATATCCTAGCAGACTTTAACGTAGAAAACTCAGCATAATAAGTTCATAGCCCAAAGACTATAAACTTATTATGTTTTGAAAGTGAGGTAGATTTGATTAATTTTTTTATAGGCCTCCAATAATTTGTTGTACCATCTGCAAGATGACCCATCAGTTTGTTCAGCTTGCCATAAATAGCAGTGACAGTAACTCAAACAAATAACTAAGTGTTAAATAATAAATGCTGCGTTGATCATTCAGAGTACATTATTTAATATTCTTTTTGTTTACATCAAACCATTGCAATGAATCTCTCCAATATACAAACAATTGCTTTATATTCAGGTCACAAATGAAAACAAAATATAATTTATTTTAACAAATGTTAATAACTAATAAAAGTCCTAAATAATTAAAGAAATCATTTATCATATACATATTATATGCATATATCATATGTAGGATAAAAAGATGACAGTATATTATGAACTTAGTTGCAAAGAGAACAACTTATTTTTAAATCCTTTATATTAACACGTGGTGTCTGTTTGTTTTAGCCCTTGTTTGCTAGTCGCCAAAACTTTGGATCGATTTTTAACCCCCTTCCTTGTAAGCTAGTGAGCTGAAATTTTGCAGGCAGATTTCAAAATTTCAGATCGATCGCATGTATTGTAATTAAATTATTGAATTTTTAGATTATTTTATTTATCTCTATGTATCATGTTATTTTTTTAGATAAAGTGTCGCAGTGCGTATTATATTGAACAACCTTTCTGTCGCGCAATAAGGTGCGTATTTTATTGACAATACTTTTTAAAAACATATTCCTGATCGGTGCGCATTATATTAACACATGTTTTACGACACATAACTACCATTTTGTATTTTTGGATTGTCTTGCGCTGCGTATTATAATAAACATTTTTTTAGTTATTTCTCATACATAAAGGATTTATAGTCATAGACCTTGTTTTTTAGTGTTTTTTTTAATTACTAATAAAATTTTAAGAGCTGCTGTTTTTAGTTCTTTTAATAGTTTTCTATCTGAAAGAATGAAATGAGAATTTTAGCTGGCAAAATAGTTCAGTTTAAGACCAGGTAATCTGATGCTACAAATAATGAAAAACACAGAGACTTTGGTGGATCGGATTGGTCAGGATTAGTAACACACACACACAAAGAGTGCCAATAATATTATACTTATAAATAAACTAAACAATTTAATTCAGAATTAAAAAAAGATAATTTATCACTGGAAGTTTGAGCATCAAGCTTTGGGAAAATCAATGAACTTTACACAAACAATGATTAAAACTCTAATAAGAATGCATGACTAAACACAAACCATGGATAAGCATAGGACGCAAAAGTCTTCTGTATAGAAGGAGCGTCTGTAACAGATAAGATAAGATAGAGCCCTGAGCCCTATATAAATTTCTTTCTACGTGATCTCATTGAAGCAAAACGATTTATCGTTGATTCAAAGTCAACGTTCTCAGCTAGATTACATTCAAATGAAATTAATGCCAATCAAGACAGACATTTGCCATTGTTGAGCGCAAATAATTTTTGATGAGTTTCAATCTACTGTAACTTCTTTCAGCAGTAGCACTGCTAACAGGAGGAGTCAAGTAAATTTTATAGAGTATTGACGAATTAGGTATACCGGATGCCATTTATTTCAGTCAAGAATGGCTGAACCTTTTTAAGTTGTAGTTCACTAGATGATGTTACATGCATTGATGCATACAAATCTTTGAAGGTATCATATTCTACAATTGTTTCTTCAAGGTTAATGTCGTGTTTGTAAATTTTGCTGTAAAACTGTAAAATAATCTTTATTCTCTTCCGACATTTGTGATGGATCAATAAAATAGAAATAAGTAACTGTTCCCCAAAAGTCATTAAATCGATGATCTATTTGTGTTACAAGTGCATCCATGATAGTGAAGTACGTTTTAGATTTAAAGCGTGTAGTTGGATCATCAGCCATTTTATGTCTGCTAAGTTCGCCTGCCATACTTTTCTTTTTTGCAATTCACTTTTATTTAAATTCTGTTTTAACATCTAGTTTGGAACAATTTTTGTTAATAAATGATTTGACATCTACATTCAGAATTTCAAAAGCTTCATCGCTTCTCATTCAAACAAACTTATTTCTTCCAAAATCGATCAATTGTTTTGCAAAGGCAATGCAAGTAGTTTGATAACATGAAGATAACTTTTGTACAAATAGCATCAGAAAAACAAAAGAATATTTTGTTATTAAAACAGATTTTCCCATAGCTTCTGCTCTGACACTTCCTTTATATTCTGTTGATTCCCCTGAATCAAGTGTGGCTAGAATAGCAGAGAATGATCCAACAACTGAATGAACTGCATGCTTACAACTTGCACATCTTGTATCAGAAAGTCATTTCAGAGTATCTACTGTTGATTCATATTGAGATTTATGGTGTTCTTTAAGAGTATGTAGACGTGGTAAACTAGAGGTAAAGAATGCATACAACTTTTAAGCTGTGCCGAAAAACAACTGTACATCACTGTTTACAGACATTGCTTCGATAGTAACCAAATTGAAAACATGGGCACAACAATTGGGTGAAAGTTTCTTCATTTGTGTTTGAAGGGCACTCCTAATTCCAGAGTATGCCTGTCCTCGACAGAGTGTGAAATCAATGTTTCGCTTTTGTAGTTCCGTTAAAATCTTCTCAGCAAATGCGGAAGCTTTTTTTAAAATTTATTTTTAAAAATATTTTTTTAATAAGTCCCATAACCGGTGGTCGTAGGGGGTTCTAATGTTTCCATTATAACTTACTAGGGGCGGGCCTTGGTAGACCTTGGTGGGCGCCCCCTCTCCCTTCCAGGTCAGTGGAGGACTTTCTTAGCGTTAATCATTCCATTTTTATTGTGGCTTTAACGTGGGCTAGATCCCACGCCCCTCAGCTTGTGAGGCGAGCGCACTGTTGACTTCACCATCCAATTGCTGTTTACTAAAGTATAAAAGCCAATAAATTATACATCTTTCCACAACATATCCTGATTTTAAAAAATCAACGTAAATAAACTGACATCTGATCAATTCTAGATATATCGATGGTTGAATCAATAATTAAATAAAATAATTGTGCAGACTTAACTTCCTTATCAATTGTCTACGATAATTCAGATGCGAGATTTAAACCATTCATCAAGCAAGCAGTTTGGTTTTGATTAGAAGTTTCGTGTTTAGCAATTTTTTTTTCTGCTCTAGTGACACCTTTTTAGTGTTCATCGAGGGCGTCTTTAGGGGGCGCCATTTTAGACCCAACAGGGGCACGCAAGCCGACCCCTGCCCTATAGCTAAATGCGCCACTGCTATTAATACTATTACTATACATGTAATTTAATAATATAATGTTTCCAGAGTTTCAATAGTCTCATTCATAAAAGATAGTCGTGTGAAATTTTTTTTAAACTTTGGTCAAGAAAACTTTTAAAAAATCAATCATGAGCAAAAGTTAACGGTTCAAAATAAATCCCTAATTTTTATCATTTATAATTTGTATAGTTAATTAGTAGGATCTGTGGCTGTCATTGTACCGGACAAGATATGGGTGATACTGCAATCAGGCTATTAGTTACTATTAGAAAAATAAATATTTGTTAAAACAGGGTATGTATAGGCCTGACAAGACAGCACAGAACAACTAACGTTTCAGCAAAAAAATGTCATGTAAACAGTGTATGTATGTTGGTTTCCGCACAATGCCTTCTTCAACTAACAAATAGACAAAAACAAATTAAACTAATAAAAAATGAAATGACAAAGTTGGTGTGATTTAATCCAAAGCCAAAAAGAGCAATAGGAGGAAGAGAGTAATACAGAGGTTATATAGCCATGGGGATGGTGGGCGTGGCAAATTATTAGCATGTCAATGAGAACAAAACATTCATCACATGTGGTGCAAGGGTCCTATATTCTTGATTAAGCCTATTCTCCAGATTGACTCTGCCGTCTGTGTTTGTACAAGAGACCATTAAGGTGACAGACATGTCATCCACACCCATATGGTTGTGTCAATTGAAATGTAGGGAGACAAGACATTGTCTATCTTGTGTAATAGATTGTAAATGCTCAGAGATACATATGGAAATGATCCTCCCTGTCTCACAAATGTATAGGGCGGATCAGCGCTTGTACACAATAGTGTAGACCACATTGCGGCTAGTGTAAAGAAAGCCGTCACTAATCTCGAATGTCCCCTTATGCCTTAGGGAAGACAATCTGGTCCGTCTGGGTAACAAAAAGGGTTAAGTTTTGTACGACGATGGTTTACTACCCAAATGGGAGGGCGTAGTCAAAAGGCAGCTGTGTACAAGCAGGTTGGCCTAAATCTGTGATTCCCAAAGTGGGTGCTACTGTCCCCTTGTGGGCGCTGAAGCGATCCAGGGGGGTGGTGAAGGCCACAGGTCCATTTGGGGGGCAGAGAATAACTTTAAGGGGGCGGTGAAAGCATAAAAGAAACAAGAAAAGATTTAGAGAAAAATTGAATTATGTATTCCGAATTATGTATAACGCTTAGTTTTGCTTAGTTTTTCGTTGAAAAACGTTTTGGATGTTGGTTTGGTTCCAGCATACTCCGTCAATTGCAATTGCGTACTTCCAGAATACAAGAACATTTGACTAAAATTAACGGTGATAAAAAGATAAGGATTTATCTTATTTTCAAACACTAAAATAACAATTTATCAAGCAATTGACATTGGCAAAACTCTTAAACCGCAACCTCACAAGATTGCAATGGCTTACTAGCTTCTTAAAATATTTCGTTAATGATTGCCAAATCGGGAAAACCTCATACTACATGTATTGGTGAAAAACAAATTATACCGGCTATATCAAGAATATCTGATATCAAGAAAAATTTGTTTAGCAATAATGCAGTGCAATTAAGAATTGATGAAATTGCTCTAGGTGTTTAAGATTCATTGTGTGGCTATTTAAAAACATCTATGTTTTCTATTCAACTTGATGAACCAACTTTGACAAGAAATGAAGCTTTACTTTTAGCATACGTGCGGTTCACAAAGGGAGAAAATATTTGCCAAGGATTATTATTTGCTAAATATTTGCAAACTGATTCCAAAGAAGAATCAATATTTCATGCATTGGATAAGTTCTTTTTTAAAGAAAAGGGAATACCTCTAAGTAAATTTTATCAGTAGCCACAGATGTTGCTCCAGCGATAGTATAGGGCTACAGGGGTGTTCTAGCGTATTTAAGGAGGGTCTGAATTTATTCACAGTACACTACATCATCCATCGTTGCCAAAAATTTAAGTGCACACCTATATAATTCATTTCAATATGTAAGGGGTCGTCCATAAATGACGTCCAAACATTTGTGACGATGCGTGACGATGGGGGGGGGTGTTTGAGAAATGTGATGTCACATCAAAACTCGCAACTTTAAATAAAAGTTCAACTTAAATATTTCATTGCATTCAATTTATTTAATGACATTTTCAATGGCTTCACACCTGTTACGATATTTGAGTGCAGACTTACACTAAAAACATATTTAAATGATAAAAATAAGGGGCGCGATGGTCTAAGTGGTAGCGCACTGGACTATCGATCCGAGGCAGACCCCGTGTCGCGGGTTCGAGCCCAGGTACTGGCAAGGCCCCTGGGGCATTGTGCTGGCCACACATTCCCCTGCTCGTTAGTGGTGGCTAAAAACTTGTGAACGCTACATCACTTTCCACATAGTCCGTCATGGACTGGAAAGGGGTTCATGATAAAAATGTAACTTGCGACATGCTAATTTTCAATTAGAAAATACGGCTTTATGGGGTTTCAAAGCTTTGTGACGTAATATTGGAGGGGGGGTCTAAGTTTTTGTGATGAAGTGTGATGAGGGGGGGGGGTAAAAATCGGCCAAAATCGCGTGATGTCATTTATGAACGCCCCTAATGAAAGCTATCAACACAATCAGAAACAAGTCATTGAATGACAGATTATTCAAACAGCGTAGTATTGAAAACGATGGAGAATTTAATCGTTTGCTTCTTCATACAGAAATTTGTTGGTTTTCAAAGGGTGCCTGTTTAGATGGGTTTTATAAGCTATTTAGCTTGATGCTGAAGTTCTTAAAGATAAAAATGATGCCTTACGATCCAATTTAATTCAATTCAAAAGTGACCTCGCTTACTTGACCGATTTGTTTCAAAAATTTAATGAAAGGAATCTTTTGCTTCAATGTGATGAACTGAATTTAAAAACAACAAAATATGTTATTTATGCATTTTTGACAAAACTTCTTCTTTCCAAAAATTTGTTGGACGAGGGGAATTCAGCCAGTTCCCAAATTTATCAGGAGCACTAAATAAAAAAAAAGGATGAAGACATATTTTATTATTGTGAGCAATTGGATGCTCTCCATTTAGATTTTAATCAATGATTTGATGATATTTTTAAAAAGAACATTCCTGATTGGATTTTGGATCCTATTTGAAGTGCAAACACAGAATAATCTCCACAGTTACAAGAAAAACTGATGGAAGTAACAGAAAATGATGAAATGAATTTTAAATTCAAAGCGGCTACCAACAATTCTGTATGTTTGTGGCGAGAAAGATATGTATCTATGTTTGGCAAGTTTGTCTAGGGGTGTAATGTTTAAATATCACCCTCCCGCTCACAACGCATAAACTTTAGTGATCTCTCGCAATCGATAATCAACAGACCAAAGGGGTGTAAAATGTAACAATAAATTTATTTATACAATTTATACAATAGTGGAAACTGGTTCCAAATGATAATAGTGATAAAACAAATTAACTGTCCCTTCTTTGGCCTAGCTTTATCATCATTAGGGCTATGCCTTGTAACCTTATGTTTATAGTGTTGGTACTTAAATGCAATGGGGTCGTCGCGCCCCGCTCCGTGTGGCGGTTGGTTCTGCACGCTCCCCTGGTCAGTGTGTGCTGTTCTCCTCAGCTGTGTGCAATGAAGCGTTCAGCTTGGTAGTGCTGTCCTACACAAAGCTCCGTCAGTGCTGACGTGTGTAGTTGGTTCTGCAGGTTCCCTCTAGCTGAATCGTTCGGTTCCTTGGGGATCGGTAGGCTGCTTCACCTATGGCTCAGGTGACTTCGGTGATCACGGAAGTGTGAATAACTGGCTTCTGTACGTGTAGTGTTTACACGTACAGGCTTCGACATACGCAGTGTGCGTTTGTCGGCGTCAGTTTTACGTTAGACCTAATAACTGGTAACTGCTGAGTTGTCCTCCTCAGAGTCCTGTCGATAGGTGCAGGGATGAGGTAGGGTGTCAGATCCAAGTCGCTTGGGACAGCGGTGGGTCCAGCTCTTGGTCCTGAGTATTAACGACACTTCTTTCTGGGCGGGACTGCCGTCAGGAGTTCGTGATGTCTCCGGTACTAGCGGGTGCCCAGCAGCCAGAATGGATTCTGGTCAGCAAGAATAATGTTGGCCCTTCCACTACAAGGATGGATGCAGATATAGTTGTATGAAATATGGTCACACTGGCCCTACAATCTGCTGACGTCTTGGGCGGAAAAGAGAGTGATTTCTGGGTTGCGTTGGCCTTTATACCCGATGGGTAATATATTCACCCCTTTTCTGATTGGCTTTTAATTGTCAGCGCGGTCATGCGACCGTGACCTGTCACATGATCCCGGTGCATACCTAATCAGTTCAGATCGTCGCATTGTTGATGGTTTCAGGTCAGACAATAGTGAGTTCCCCTTTTTTCTACCCAGTTCCCGTGCGCAGATGACCTTATCTCCATAAATTACGTCACAATGCTAAATGAGATCCCAAAGGCCTCTCCTGATATATAGGCTGTAATTTAAAAGTTCTTAATTACATTCCCTTCATCATATTAAGTGGAAAGTGGATTCAGTGCGGTAACCAATTTATTAACAAACAACAATGCGCTTCCCAAACATTGGGAAGCACAGAATTCATGTGCAAAAGCTGTGGTAAAGACTGTCACTTAAGGATAGGACTGCACAGCCACACGAGGAAATGCAACCCAAACCAACGATGATGCACCATCGTCTCACGAGTAGCCCTGTCAACGGGTACCGGGGAATCCGGGTACCCGTTGCCGTGCCATTACCTTGGTATTAAATTTTGTTGTTGTTAAAAAAACAAAAAAACAATGTAAATAGTCAGTCATGGTGATTTAAGATTACTGCTGATTAAAATAGAGCTAAATTGGTAGCAGCACACTAGGTTCATCCTTCTTATTAAGATGATTTTGAATATTTTAATTTTTTCTTTTGTTACCTTTCTATTCCGAGTTCAATAAATAGTCTCATAATTTCAAACTTTAATGTTTTTAATTTACACCTTCTTTAATTAATACATATATCATTCTTTTAAATTTCTGTTAGAATATAAAAAAATTCAGGGGGGGGGGTTGTTGAGTAACATTTTTTTTGGAAAGGGGGTGGTAGGCCAAAAAAGTTTGGGAACCACTGGCCTAAATCTTCTAAATTTTAAATAGTATATATTAAATATATGGTAAAAGTGCAGTTTTGTAGCCTATACTATAATTATATTATTAATTATTATATTTATTAAGGGTAGTGGCTATTGAGACACAAATAAAAAAAATGAAATCATGTTTCTAAAATTGAAGAGCTACAAGTGAGCCATAATATTGAAGAGTTTTCTAAATTAGTTTAAAAATAGGAAAGCGTTATCCCCAGAATTCTGCGAATAATTTTCAACGTTATCCCCAGAATTCTGCGAATAACGTTGAATGTTATCCCCAGAATTCTGTGAATGACTCTCGATGTGGATGGGAGAATTCAGTGAACTATACTATTCTCAAAGTTAATTTTGATAATTATTTATCATTATATCATGTTAATCAAGTAAATTCACTTTGATTATAATAATTATATCTGACCTGAATAAGAAAACAGTACTAGCATTATTGTTTTTCATATTGATTTTAAGTTTATATTTTAGAATCTGTTCAGTCCACTGAGCTATTTTTATGTAGCTCACTGGTATAAGTATAGTCCAATGCGTTTTGGATAAACACCTAATTGATATATACCAATATATTTATCATATATACAGTCGAACCCACTTACCTCGAGCTCGGTTAGCTCGACCACCCCACTAACTCGACGTTTTTTATTGGAACCGCCAAATTCTCTCTTTGTCTTAGCATTTTTTCATCGGCTAATTCGATTTTTCTAAGTCGCCGAAACCTAGTACCTCGAGTACAAAAGAGGGCCAAATTTGCAACTTAACTTGGTTAGCTCGATCCTTGTCGGTTGGCCTAGCAATGCACTCTGTCATTTTTAGTTCAAAACAGTGTTGACATCTCGCTTTTCTTCGAGACTTCCGTCTATTGTGTGATTCTACGAGATTTCAATAAAATTTACCGGATGTTTTGCATGTGTGAATTATAATTCGACATGTATCCATGGAGTATGTATTCACCCGAGGTACTGGACAATCGCGTTAGAGGTCGTGAATCGTCATTATTTCGCAGTGCATGTTATATTATTATTAAACTTAATTCATTTTCTGATGCATTAATCATTTTATTTTTAAAGATAAACGAATATCTTTAGAAATGAAAATAAAGGTTTGTATCGAGAAGCGACGGTGGTTTTTAAATAATTAAATAAAAAATTATTATTCTTCTAAAAGTTTGTTGTTGTTGCTTTTTTACCAGTAAGACACATAATAATGCATTTAATAAATTAAAAATGTAAGTTCTCATGAGAAAATTAAATTTCGCTTTGAAATAATAAATTATAATATACGTGTAAAATCTGCAGGATTACCAATTATTTTATACTTAAAACTTATTAATTAATTAATCTGCAGGATTACAAAATAATTTATAATATAAATCAACAAATGTATAACAGTTCACTCAGTATAACTTTTAAAGTATAAGTATAATTATAATAATTATAATAGGCCTAAGTATAATAATTAATTAACTGAACTGTACATTCCTGAATTACGTCGTGACATGATTTTAAAATGTCTTAGGGTAAAATTTCAATTTAAAAAATATATATATATATTACTCACTTATTATTTTCTTTGGTATTGTTTGAATGTGAACGGAGATATTGTGTTAATGCCAAACGATGCTGTTGCCGTTGCTTGGAATTTGAGGAAGCCATTTTGTAAATAAATATAAAAATAAAGTGTTGCTAGTCAAGTTGCTTAAAAATCCCAAAGTCAGAGTTCGGCAGTTAATTATTATCATATAGCCAGTGCTGGCGAACACTTTTGGGGCCGCGTGCCCAAAATTCAAACAAAACCCACTTATTTATAGAAAAGTGCCAACACTCCAATTAAACCCGGAAAGTGGTTTCTTTTATTTTTTTGGCTTAGCAAAACAACACACACCTTGTCTTAACATTTAAAGAGAATAAATTTATTTTTTTTAAACGTAAAAAACACAGATTTTGACTATAAATCCTTTATGTACGAGAAGTAACTAAAAGAATGTTCATTATAATACGCAGCGCAAGACCATCCAAAAATACAAAAATGTAATTGTGTCGTAAAACATGTTTAATATAATGCGCACCAATCAGGAATATGTTTATAGTTTATAAAATGTGTTGTCAATAAAATACGTACCACCTTATTGCGCGACAGAAAGGTTGTTCAATATAATGCGCACCCTTACACTCTATCTCAAAAAATAACATGATACATGGGAATAAATAAAATAAATCTATAAAATCAATAATTCAATTACGGTACATGTGATCGATCTGAAATTTTGATACATTGTTTTTATCATCGGTACAAAACTGCCTGCAAAATTTCAGCTCGCTAGCTTACGAGGAAGTGGGTTAAAATTGATCCAAAGTTTTGGCGACAAGCAAGGTGCAAGCAAGCAACCAGACACCACGACTTAATATAAAGGATTTAATTTTAAAAAAACGTAAAAAAACAAGTTTGTCACTATAAATCCTTTATGTATGAGACGTAACTAAAAGAATGTTTATTATAATACGCAGCGCAAGACCATCCAAAAAATACAACATTGTAGTTATGTCGTAAAACAGGTTTAATATAATGTGCACCGATCAGGAATATGTTTATGAAAAGTGTTGTCAATAAAATACGCACCTTATTGCGCGACAGAAAGGTTGTTCAATATAATACGCACCGCGACGCTCTATCTCAAAAACTAACATGATACATAGGAATAAATAAAATAATCTAAAAAATCAATAATTTAATTACGTTACATGCGATTGATATGAAATTTTGATACATTGTTTTTTTGTCATCGGTAAGAAACTGCCTGCCAACATTCAGCTCGCTAGCTTACGAGGAAGGGGGTTAAAAATTGATCCAAAGTTTTGGCGACAAGCAATCAAGGGCGCAAGCAGACACCACGAGTTAATATAAGGGATTTTTTTTAAAAACCGTAAAAAAACAAGTTTTTGACTAAATCCTTTATGTACGAGACGTAACTAAAAGAATGTTCATTATAATACGCAGCGTAAGACCATCCAAAAAATACAAAATTGTAGTTGTGTCGTAAAACATGTTTAATATAATGTGCACCGATCAGGAATATGTTTACAAAAGTGTTATCAATAAAATACGCACCTTATTGCGCTATAGAAAGGTTTTTCAATATAATACGCGCCGCGACGCTCTATCTCAAAAACTAACATGATACATAGGAATAAATAAAAGAATCTAAAAAATCAATAATTTAATTACGTTACATGCGATTGATATGAAATTTTGATACATTGTTTTTTGTCATCGGTAAGAAACTGCCTGCCAAATTTCAGCTCGCTAGCTTAAGAGGAAGTGGGTTAAAAATGCATCCAAAGTTTTGGCGACAAGCAATCAAGGGCGCAAGCAGACACCACGAGTTAATATAAAGGATTTTTTTTTAAACGTAAAAAACCAAGTTTTTTACTAAATCCTTTATGTACGAGACGTAACTAAAAGAATGTTCATTATAATACGCAGCGCAAGACCATCCAAAAAATACAAAATTGTAGTTGTGTCGTAAAACATGTTTAATATAATGCGCACCGATCAAGAATATGTTTATAAAAAGTGTTCTCAATAAAATACACACCTTATTGCGCGACAGAATGGTTGTTCAATATAATGCGCACTCCTACACTCTATCTCAAAAAATAACATGGTACATAGGAATAAATAAAATAATCTAAAAAATCAATAATTTAATGGCGGTACATGCAATCGATCTGAAATTTTGATACATAGTTTTTATCATTGCCACCAAACTGCCTGCCAACTTTCAGCTCGCTAGCTTACGAGGAAGTGTGTTAAAAATCGATCCAAAGTTTTGGCGACAAGCAGCCCCGGACTTAGCAGACTCAGGGCCCCTAGGCACTTAACATTCTGGGGGCCCCCAAACCATCTCGAAGCTATTTTGGAAAGTTTGCAATTTAAATTCACTACAAAAGAACATACAATTTTAATTGACTTTAATTAATGACTTTAATAAACATCAGAATAATACAGTCTATGTTACTATACTTACGTTATTGAATAAAATTTATAGAATCCTACGACGAACTTTCTTCTGTGCAAAAGAACGAATGACGTCATCATAGCCAATTAACTTCATTATTTCTGACTATATGTACATTACAGAGAGTAAATTGAGCCTGTTTTCTCCTATGTTTGATCTTAAGTAATTCTTTACTCTCTTTAGCGCTGAGAACGACCGTTCTGCTGAGCAGTTTGACGCTGGTGTGCACAACAGTATTCGGAGCGCAATTCCTATGTTGGAATAAATGTCCAAAAAGCCTTTTTCCGTTAAGTATTTATATAGATTCAGTGACGATAACTCCATAACTTCATCATTCGATAACAAATGAGCTTACAAGTGCAGACACTCGTTTTCCAAAGTCCTATCCAAATCCCCTGGATAAAAAGTTATAAGGTTTCTGGCTCCTTCTAGGATGTCTTTAGATTCCAAAACATATAGTTTTGTAAGAAAGTCAAACATTTTACTTAACTCCTCATAAGCAGAACCAGGTCTCCGTAGTTCTGTAATTAGTCTATCTATAATGACGTTATAAATGGTAAATCTGAATCTTTCCCTTCCAGAGAATTCGGTCTCGTTTCCTTTTGCTTCGTCGAACTGGACTTTACGCTTACGTTTCCTCTGCATGTCAAATGCATAGCTATTTTCACAGGACTTTTCAATAATTTTCAATTCATAATGATCAAATGTACAGGGTTTCCTTAAATGTTCTAGGTATGTTACCAAAGACTGATAAAGTTCAACGCTTTTACCCAGGTCGATGTTAACAGATTGGAGAGATTTGCTTACTTTGTTGAACCTTTCCAAGATGTCATTCCAGAGAAGTGACAAAAAGCAAGTTTCAATGGAGTCTAACGAATTCATAAGACATGAAACCTCCGAGCGCGTAGATGGTTTTTCATTTGCATCTTTGGCAATAAACTGAAGAGCTTCCATGATCTCATCCCAGGAGCAACATAGACTTCGGCAGGCGTCAGCTCGAGCAGACGATCTTGTCTGAGAAAGACTCTTCACGACTGTTGAATTTGACTTCAGTTTCGACAGTAAAATTTCCCATCTGTGTGTTGATGCCGAAAAAAAATTATACAATGACTACAAAATTCCGAAGAAAGATACAGCAGCTTGACAAGACTTGGCAGCACAAGATCCAACAAGATTTAGTGAGTGAGCCGAACAGGGAACGAAATCTATCAGAGGGTTCAATTGTTTTATTCTCGCCTGAAGACCAGAATATACACCCGACATATTGCTAGCATTGTCATAAGACTGCCCCCGGCAATCGGCGATATCCAAGTCGTTATTTTTCAATGTCTCTAGGACAACTTTAGCCAGGTCTTCCGTTTTATGCATGGCCACAATTTGGAATAAATTTCAAAAATCGTTCGACAGGCCATCCGTTTTCAGAGACATATCTCACTATGAAAGAAAGTTGGTCTACATGAGAAATGTCCGGAGTAGAGTTTACAGAGATTGAAAAATATTTGGCTTGTTTTATTTCAGTCACAATTTTATTTATCACCTTATCTGCCGTGATATTGATCATTTCATCGCATATTTTTGACGAAAGATATGATGTTGTACTTCCTTTGTTACCATGGCGTTCTATGTGTAAGTCAAGAAAAGGATCGAACTCAGCCAAAAGTTCTAGAGTCATAACATAGTTCCCACTGGTTTTTTTATCCAAATCTCTCATAGGCCTCTAAACGGCAATCCGCGTGCAGAAAGTGACCTAACAACAGCCACAATGCGCCTCAAAACCTCATGCCAGTATTTTATATCTTCTTCCGTTTGAAGAACAATACTCATGTCAACTCTGCCGCCATCATTCTTCCTAACTATTAGTGTCGTAAGTGCTGACCTGTGTTCGTCCGAATTCTCATGTTCGTTCATTCTTTGAAATGCATTTTTCCAGTCGTTGAACCCTTCATTAGCTAGTGACCCAAATTTTCCAAACATCTTACAGGGGGCGCAAAACACGGCACCCTTGCTCTTGGAAAATATGAGCCAATGTCGAGGTCGTGTTTCACCATTGCTTAATGTTCGGCAAAAAAGTGACAGCGATAGATACCTGATTTTATCTGCGTACTGGCGCCTTGAAGAAGAAAAGTTGGCATCAATATTTTGTTTCACGCCATTTTGAACTAGGTACTCCAAGGTAACTTCGTCTAGCATCCACTCAGCAGGATCGTCACTTAAAGAATTAGATTCAGGATTTTCTAAAGAATACTTTTTTTTAGCTGTTACAAAGTTTTCAGAAATAATATTTTCAGGTAGCTCGTTGCAGTCAGACACGTTTTTCGGAGTTGCCTGTTGACGGTCATCAGCAGCATTGCTGCAACTGCTACTGGCTAATGCACAAGTACTACTAGGATTAGAGCCAGAACTAGGTCTAGACGAAGACGAGACGAAAAATGTGTTTAACTTAGGAACTTTACGAAGAAGCTCTTTGTCTTTTTCAATTTTTTCTTTATTCCGTTTTCTTGTCTGGAACCCGCTTAGATATTTATTGAAGTCAGACATCGTGACATCGGTTATTTCTATAAAGAATATAAAAACGAGTGTCATTAAACAATAGAACTTTGTTTAATTATTTTGTCTAATGTTTTTATGTTTCAATTTGTTGTTTATTTGTTCATTTGTTCAAAGTTCAAGACAATTTCGGTTTTCCTCAAATTTTCTTAATTCAAGAATTTCTCTTGGTTCCAGTAAATCTTTTTTTCTGTGCATAATTACATATAAACATACAATCATAGGATTAGTTTAATAAAGGACAAAAATATGAAAAGAAAAGTGTTACCTGGTCCGGCGTGAAGCGTCTCTGTTCCATACTGCGTTGTCCCTCGACACACTGGCTCCCTAGTCGGTGGCTCCTCGTCTTCTCTCTTGCATCCCTGGCTTCCTATTCCCGGATCTAACATTTTCCCTGTCACTATATTGGTGACCAAAGGTATGCAGGGGAAATTGTAGAAGGCCATCTAGTTAAAGGCATTAAAACGAACTTCATTGAAACCTTTTGCAGGTCCCCATAAACTACCTGTGACATCTCCCTGGCCTCTGGTCAAGTCAGACATTAAAAATATGTTCTCCCGGTCCCTGTCAATTATCTGTAATCTGAAACCCAAATCCTGGCTGAGGCGGTGTCTTGTCCTGTGTGTGGTATGGGGAGGGGGGAATCGCGGTCATGCCCTTTTTTAATGGTGGTGCAATCTGTCACACCCACCCTACGCCTTCGCAACAGCAGCTCAGAACACGGCTTACAATGACAAACAAATACAAACGAACCCCGTGCACTTGACTACTAGGCAGTGTATGCAAAATGTAGTAAAAATATTTATTATATTATTTTCGATAAAGCTTTTTGATAATGAAGCCAAGCTTTTAGGCTTATGTAAAGATTCCACCACCGGGGCCCCTTGGCTGGCTGGGGCCCTAGGCCCGGGCCTTGTGGGCCTAGGCGGAAATCCGGCCCTGGCGACAAGCAATCAAGGGTGCAGACACCACGAGTTAATATTAAGGATTTAAATAAAAACAATCCGTAAAAAACAAAGTTTTTGACGATAAATCCTTCATGTTTGAGACGTAACTAAAAGAATGTTCATTATAATACGCAGCGCCAGACCATCCAGAAATACAAAATTGCAGTTGTGTCGTAAAACATGTTTAATATAATGCGCACCGATCAGGAATATGTTTATAAAAAGAGTTGTCAATAAAATACGCACCTTATTGCGCAACGGAAAGGTTGTTCAATATAATACTACCGCGACACTCTATCACAAAAAAAGCATGATACATAGGAATAAATAAAATAATCTAAAAAATCAATAATTTAATTACGGTACATGCGATCGATCTGAAATTTTGATACATTGTTTTTATCATCGCCACGAAACTGCCTGCTAAATTTCAGCTCGCTAGCTTACGAGAAAGTGGGTTAAAAATCGATCAAAAGTTTTGGCGACAAGGGCGGGTGCAGACACCACGAGTTAATATAAAGGATTTAATAAAAAACAACCCGTAAAAAAACAAGTTTTTGACTATAAATCATTTACGTATGAGACGTAACTAAAAGAATGTTCATTATAACACACAGCGCAAGACCATCCAAAAATACAAAATTGCAGTTGTGTCGTAAAACGTGTTTAATATAATGCGCACCGATCAGGAATATGTTTATAAAAATTGCTGTCAATAAAATACGCACCTTATTACGCGACAGAAAGGTTGTTCAATATAATACGCACCGCGAAGCTCTATCTCAAAAAATAGCATGATACATAGGAATAAATAAAATAAATCTAAAAAATCAATAATTTAATTACGGTACATGCGATCGATCTGAAATTTCGATACATTGTTTTTATTATCGGTACAAAACTGCCTGCAAAATTTCAACTCGCTGGCTTACGAGAAAGTGGGTTAAAAATCGATCAAAAGTTTTGGCGACAAGGGTGGGTGCAGACACCACGAGTTAATATAAAGGATTTAATAAAAACAACCCGTAAAAAACCAAGTTTTTGACTATAAATCCTTTACGTATGAGACGTAACTAAAAGAATGTTCATTATAACACACAGCGCAAGACCATCCAAAAATACAAAATTGCAGTTGTGTCGTAAAACGTGTTTAATATAATGCGCACCGATCAGGAATATGTTTATAAAAAGTGCTGTCAATAAAATACGCACCTTATTGCGCGATAGAAAGGCTGTTCAATATAATACGCACCGCGACGCTCTATCTCAAAAAATAGCATGATACATATGAATAAATAAAAATAATCTAAAAAATAAATAATTTAATTACGGTACATGCGATCGATCTGAAATGTTGATACATTGTTTTTATTATCAGTACGAAACTGCCTGCAAAATTTCAATTCGCTGGCTTACGAGCAAGTGGGTTAAAAATCGCTCAAAAGTTTTGGCGACAAGTGCGGGCGGTCGGGCGGGCGGTCGGGCGGGCGGCCGCAGACACCACGAGTTAATATAAAGGATTTAAGAATAAGAGACTGATACTGACATGATACTTGACATAACTGATAAAAACACTTTAATTACAGGAAATAGATTGGTTTAGCGCAGGGCCTCCAAACTTTTTGCATGGAGGGCCATATTCCTTGAAATAAAAAGATATTCGCGGGCCAGATTAAAATTATAAACAAAAATGACATAGGTTGAGTATTTCAAAATTTTAATATGAAGTGTGAAACTGATCTCTTGAATTCATTAAAAAGGTGAGGCAGGCTAAATTGTCAGTGGTTTTAATACGTATGATATCACGCAGGTGAGAGTCAATTATTCTCGTCCTCACACGGTTCTTGATAAAATTCGTAACTGGAAATTTCTGTCACACAAGTATGTCGAGCAAAAAATTTGAGTATTTTCTTATCAAATGTTCGATTGTCGTTTTTTTTTAAAATCGCTCTTTATCCATCTATGAGTAAAAGTAAATGAGAGAAAGCTGTTGTTGTCTGCTGCGAAATTCAGCATCACTTTGCAACTCAATGAGTTCCAGCTTCAGATTGCCTGGGGCCTGGAGCATTATCATGGTCAACAGAGAAAGATGAAGAAAAAATGATTTCCTTTTCAATAGTTGCAAAGTCCTGGAAGGTCTTTGAAATTCATCAGCCAGGAATGCGATATCTGCAATATACCTCTGCATTTTGTCATTGAAGCTTCTTTCTGGAAAACTTTTAATGATTTCCTGCAGTTGGGAAAAATGTGTGGTATTGGGCATTGGGCTGCATTGGAGACAGTTGCCTTTGAAAAAGTTGCAGCTTGTTCCAAAAGACCTTGATATGTGAATATAATTGGCTTACCAATGCATTGTGCCCTTGAATATTTGTGTTAAGAACGTTTAGCTGTCTCGACTTATATCAACTAAAACTGATAAATCTGCCAGCCAAGCAGTATCATATAGTTCTGGCATTGTTTGTTCCTTCTCTTTCATGAATCGCCCATTCTCTTTTTTTTTAAAGTGAGTAGAAGCGCTGAATTGATGTCCTGCGACTGAGCCATTTTTTGTTGTTGTTTTGTGTGTGTGTGTGTGTCCCATAACTTTTTTTCGAGGTCGTAGGGGGTACTAATGTTTCCATTAGAACATTCTCGAGCTTAGTAGACCTTGGCGGTGCCCATCCCTCTCCAGGACAGCGGATGACTTTCTTAGCGTTAGTCATTCATTAACATTTTTATAGTGGCTTTAACGTGGGCTAGATCCCACGCCCCTCAGCTTGTGAAGCGAGCGCACTATTGACTTCGCTATCCAGTCATCTTGCATCATTGTTATACACATCTTTGTATTCTCCCTGGATGTCAAGAATAAACTGTTGAAACTGGAGTGAAACAGAATTTTAGAGCGAAAACAGTTTATAGCTTTTATCACTTATATGATCACATCTAAGATTTTGGCCCAAAGAGCTTGTTGACGAATGATACAGTGAAAACTTACCACCCCCTCCGCTGACTTTGTTACAGACAAGTGTTTCTACTCCACTACGCTCATCAATAATAGCAGGAGCACCATCAATAATAATTCCAGATAATTTTTTCCACGATAGTTTTTCATTAACAGCAGAAAAAACGGAAGCTAAAAAATATTTTCCCATTGTTTGATCTTTGAGACTCTGAAGTTCAAGAAAGTCTGCACTCACACACATGTCATCATTAACTCCTCTAAAAATACGAAGTTGGGCAGTGTCAGATGCATCAGTGCTTTCATCACAGACTATCGAAAAAAAGTCAATTTTTTCTGCTTTTGCTTCTAATTGTCTTTTAATGTCAGATGAGATTTCTTTATTTCTGCAAAACACAGTGTTGCGTACAGTGGCGTAGCTAGGGTCATGTGCGCCCGGGGACATGACACAAAATCGGCCTCCCCTTGTCGGACCGAAAGGTTCTGGGGGCTTATTGAGCCCCTAAGAAAAATTTGAAATTTTACGGTTTATATAGTTCATTTTCGAAGCTTCTGTTATTTTAATGAAATAGAATACAGACTAATAATTCTCTATACGATTGTAAACAATTTATTTGAAAACAAAAATACTCTACTAATTATACGATTAGACATGGTCTACAAAAAATTGATTCTCCTTGATTTAATTTGATTGTTGCAAACTCGTCAATCACGTTGTCAAAATTAATATTCTCAAGTGTTTTTCTTTCGATGCTAAGGAGTGCAAGATCACTGGGAATATTTTTTTACAATTGAAGCCCGTAAATAAGACAAAATAAGATTTAGTTTGCTGAAGGACCACTCACAGCTTTCTGTTGAAACAGCAATTGTTAGAAGTATTTGAAGTAATATGCGCTTGACTCGGAAATACGTCATCTCCATATGAAACTATAAAACCAAGAACATCCAAAGGAGTTTCTGATAGAACTTCAGTCCGGGTACTGAGAAGCATTTTTCAGTCTCTTATTTGTGTGCACAAGTCATGACCATTGACGTCTGTGTCGTATAAATTAACAAAATCTAAGCAATTTTAACGAAGTGTATCGACTTTTGTCGCAGCAAAAAGAGTTTTGACGTCTTTTAAAAATACAAATTTGTTGTTTAGATTTTTTTAGACGTATAAACCGTATTGATATCTCCTGTTGGAGTCTATCAATTACGCTGTTCATATCACGTGCAATTCTTCTTCTGCAGAAAGTCCTGCATCTCTTGTTAATTCTTCAGGCATCCTCCGATGTCGTCTAATCCTTCTGTCAACCTCGATTCCCCAAGTTGTGCATCTTCCTTTCCATTATCTACCGCAACCTGGCTCAAATTATCACGAATGTTGACAATTTCTTGCTCAAGCGATTCAAGATCAGATGCTGCTTCCTTGAAATTCACAGTAGGATTCTGCAACCGTTTCTGGAAACGATCAATTTCCCCAAGCATGATGTTCCAGAAATTAAACAAAACTAGGCATTTAAAGTTTAATATACTATACCTGCCAGCAAAGTTTCTGCATCACTTCTGGTGTCAGGCGTCATATTTGTATGTTTTGATAATTTTTCCAACAGCTCTACCAGTTCATCTAGTGAAATCTAGTCCTTCATAAATTGCTTTAACAGCTTCTGATCGTGCACTCCAACGTGTTTCAGACTTCCTCTTCATTGTGATTGGCACAACTCTTTTTAATTCTTCCAAACGAGTTGTTGAACGAGAGTAAACAAAAATTTATACTTTCAACTGTTCCAAAAACGTGATAACAACTGGATCCTGTTTGGCTTAGTGTACTCTTTGTAAGTTTAAACTGTGGTTATCACAGTTGATGAACAATGCTCTGTGATTTCTGGCACATATTCGGTGTTGAAGGCCGGATATATGCCCAGTCATTACAGCAGCATTTTCATAACATTGTGACCGATAGTCGGCTAGAGGTATGTTATTAGATTCTAGTTTCTCCACGATAACTCTTTCAATGCTTGCTGCGTCTTTGGAATGTATCTGGATTAAACCTAAAAATGATTCTTTGATGGTTTCTTTTTTAGTTTGAAAATCCACATCCACAAATCTGATGACCTGAGAAAGCTATTCCCGGTGTCTTAGATCGGGTGTTGAGTCAAGTAAGATACCGTAGTACTTGTTTTTTGTTATTTCACTCAACAGCTGATTCCTTACAGTCGATGAAAGTAGGTGGATAAATTCATTTTGGATTTCCTGTATAAATAAGATACTGAACCTGGATTTTCTCGGGAATCTTGTAAGTGCTTTTCTAACAGTAACAGTGGATCATACTTATCAAGTTTGATCACAGAGAGACAGGAAAGAGAGGCGGTGTCTGATGTTTCATATAAAAGGAATCCAACTTGCTTTGACATACCCACACAATCCCTTGAGAGGAGAGACCTTCTGTAAGCCAGTGGTTCTCAACCTTTTGAGATTCAAGGACCACTTGAAAAATATGTGTCTTAGCTACGGACCACTACTAAAAATTGTGCTATTGCCGATCTGGAAAGTTAAATATAAATATACTGTGTATATCTTATCTGTTGCAGACGCTCTTTCTATACAGAAGATTATTGTTAGCTATAAGTAGTATACATGTTAGTTAATAAAGTTATACTAATATGCTACGTTTTGCGTGCTCCAAAAACAGTATTGTAATGGCTTTCTTTTGTAAAGAACAAATGTCATTTATATTAGTCTCATAGTCTTCTTATTTAATTCCACTTGCTAACTATGAAAAAAAACTTAAAGTCATAAACAGTAGTTTTGTATTAAAAAGACTTCTATATTAGTTTATTTAGTACGAACGATGTTATGTTCTTATTTTAACCAATGCAGAAAATCCACTTTCACAAAGTTGCAAAGGGTAAAAGTATTTTAAAAGCTAACTGAGACAGTTCGGAGTACTCCAAAATTTCATTAAGCCCACTTTCTGATGCAACATGTTCAAAGTGGTATCGCTAGTTAGTTCAATGAATTGGTTTAATTACTATGTTGGTAATTTTATTTGATGAGACTTTGATTTTATTGTGCGAGATTATGTCTGGAAACCCACGAAAAACCACTGAACGTTAAAAATCACCAAAGTAGAATTAAAATTGGCCCTGCATTGATCGAATATGACTAGAAATCAAATTTGTCAACAGTTTTTTTTATTTATTTCAACATTTTCTGGTTTCTCGGTGATTTCGTATAATTGATCAAACATCTCAAAGTTACCTTGAAATAATCTTCTTTTCCAAAGATCAAGCTTTTTCATCAAAGCAGACACTTTTTTACTGAGAGTAATATTATGTGTCTGCTTTCCTTGCCGAGTTGAATTAAGTTTATTGAGTTCTTTAAAAGTTTAAGCCAAGTAAGCCAGAACAGCAACCCATAAACTATGGTTCAAATGATCAACAAGCTTTGAGTTTTTCCTACAACAAACTCTCTTACGTCATCACGTAATTCACACAGTCTTATAACCAGCGAATTTCAGTATACATCAGCATCTGTTAATGTTCAAGATTCATATTCAAACATAAGAAAGCAAAGAAATGAGAATTTAATATATAAAATTTAAAAACTATTTAGGCCAGATCAAAAATATATTTTAAGTCAGCGTTAATTCTTTTACTTGTTAGTCTTTCTCGATGAATCATACAGTGCGTAAATTTCATGCTTTGCTCGAGGACCACCTGGCACTTCTTCGCGGGCAACTAGTGGTCCACGGACCACAGGTTGAGAACTACTGCTTTAAGCCCCTCCATTTTCTTGTCTTGGTCATTTTGGTTGCTTTTAGTGTCGTCTCTGTCTGTTCTATTAATAGAATCACCTTTGTCTCTTACTGCTCCCCTACTCTCACTCCCAGTCTCTCCAAGTTTTTTTTAATCGCCATCAGCAATCCTACATTGTGGATGTGTCATTTATTTATGAGTAGAATGGCGCCCCTTAACGCTCAATGGGGGCGCCAAAATCATGCTTGCCAACTGATTTGTAATGAATATATTTTCGGAGCTCCAAAATTCAAACTTGCAAACGTATTTGGGATACATTAGTTTACATCAAAATACAATTAAATAATGAGTTTTAATACTCATTTTGGCGCCCCCTAACGTGGCGCCCGGGGACATATGTCCCCCCCCCCTGCCCTCCTCGCTACGCCACTGGTTGCGTAACAGGCAAGCATTGGAAAACTCCTGCTTTTTCTCATCAAGCATTCTTTAACAAACTTGCCATCAGTAAAGTAAAAAGGTACATAGCTTTAAATAACTAGGAGCAATTATATCCAGAAATGGTACCTGTGAAGCTGAAATTCGAGCTAGAATTGGGTCGGCAATGGCTGCAATGACGAAGTTAACCAAAATATGGAACAGCAAAAACATGTGCCTGACAACACAGCTCAGGCTTTACTGAGCTCTCGTTAAAACCATTGTCCTTTATGGATGTTAGACCTTGACACTAATGGCAGCGACTGAAAGCAATCTGCAGGCATTTGAAAACAAATACATGAGGAAAATTCTCCAGATCTCCAATTTAGAACACAAGACCAATGAATATGTCTGGGACACAATAAACTCTGTTGCGGGTCATCAAGAAACCATTATAACAACAATTAAGAGACGTAAGATGGCATGGTTCGGCCATGTACTGTAACATGATACCCTGACAAAAATTATCTTTCAAGGCACTGTAGAAGGGGGCCGGCGAAGAGGTCGAAAACGGAAAAGCTGGCTGGACAACATAAAGGAATGGACAGGGATGAAATTGCATAGATTATTGCCCGCCGCTCAAAATAGGCATATGTGGAGATCGTTATCTGTTGATGTGTCCATGCGCTCCCACAACGATCGCAATGGTCACGGGATTGATGATGATGATGATGAAAGAGAAAATAAAGAGAAAGTAACTAAGCTGATGCTGATCTCGTTTTACTGGGTAATTTTTTTTATATTTTCTATATTGTAGAGAATTAGGGCGGTTAAAGGGTATTTAGATCATTAGATCAAAGATTATTTTTGCTGGCCAGGACTGGTAGTCTGGCCAGGACTGACCAAGATGTGTGAAATGCCCCATGCGGTAGCTTGGATAGATGAATAGACAGAACCGCGTCAAGATGCTCAGCAGCGATGACAGAGGGGCTAAATGTAGACTCTGTTATCTTAAGGTCAGCCGTGCGAAGCACTGACCAGGGGAAATGCTTGTCATTGTCCAAACCAGACCAGGGGCTTACATCAAAGAGACCAGAGCATGTCATGGTACCCCACCCCCACCCCCGTCTTAAACTAGGGGGATGGTACAAGATGAGTGACATATTAAAGATTGACGTACTGTAGACCGGGGACTTGACAAAGGCGTGGTCTCGAGATTGAGGGAGGTGGCCCATCCTAGTATAGCCTCGGTTAACAGCGTGATCACTTGACCCCTCCAGCACGCGGACTCATCCCCTTACTGCCATGTCAATATTTCCAGAATTGCCTATTTACAAAGCCAGAGTAACTCCCCTAGTTATATTCAAGGAGTCTATACGTCATCCATTAATCACGTTTCCAATAGCTCAGCGAGTTGGTAGGACGAGTTCACTCTACGATACACCGAGTTCAGACAGCAGCGGCGCCGTTCAGGTGACATATTAAAATCACACAGGAGAGTTCAGCGCTCAACCATTCAGGTAACGTATATTGTAGAGTGTAGATAGTAGAGTGTAGATTGTGTGCGGACTGAAGAGAGTTAGAAGTAAGAGAATTGTAGAGATTACCGTGTATGTAGAAATCAAGGAGTGAAGCAATAAAGAGGAAATAATACGTCTTCATGGTCATGTAGTCTTTAAGTTTTGGTGTTTGAATTGAGTGAAAGCAGAGAGTTTAGTCCAACCAGTAGTAACGAGGCCCAATACACCCACATACCAGCAGGTTCTCTACAATATTAATTATTTTATGTACCACTGTATGTTGTGAGTCAAACGTTGTTTTGAACATAAGTATTTTTATTATGTATATTTTTAAGGCGAATATGTTAAAGTAACACTTAAGGTTTTGTTTCTTAACTTGTATTTATTTTATTTCCTACCAGGTCTATGGAGCCTGGTTGTGTTTTAGTTCAAGTAGTAAACTAGTTTTAAGTTTAATCTAGATGTAGTTTTAGTTTTAATCTAGTTATGTTTTTTTAGTGTATGTATATAGTTAAGGTCTTATTTTGTGTTTTTTATTAGTTTAGTTTAATGCCTTTTAATTTGGGGTGATTATTGTTTATGGTTGAGTTGAATAAATTTGGAAATGGTATGTAGTATTTTTTTTATTTAGCAGTTCTTTTAATAAGCTTAGTTCCTAGTTTAATTCTTAAACACTTTGGGTAAATTCCTAATGTAGCACTACTACATTAGGTAATTGGGACTTAGATATAGCCCTTTACATTTTTCTAGTCATAGTTAGAGTTAGAGACTTAAATTTTATTAAGTCAGTCGTTTATTCTCTTTTCCTTTCTTATTTATTCTTTTTACTTTGAGGCCTCATGGATATCCGTAAATTTTTAAAGCCTCTCAGACATCCATATCAATCGACTACAGATGTTGAAGAAATAACGTTAACTCCTGTCTGCAAAAAACGGGAAACGGATGCTGTTGCTTGTTCATCTGCAGCAGCAACGCTATCACCTGAACCAGACCCTGACAAGCTTGAAAGTGGAGATACTAGTACTAGGTTAACCTATGACATTGGTATCTATGTAAAATCTACTACGAAGATTCCTGTCGATCTTAAGTATCGTTTGCTAACTGATCCATACAAGCCTCACCCATCATATGATTTTGAAGGTGACATGTCTGGAAGTGGAAAGCGTTGTTTCAGGGAATCGTGGCTGACCAAGTATAGTCCACGGTTATCATATTCACCAAGGTTAAAAGGAGCTTTTTGAATTTTCTGTGTTTTATTTCCGCAACCAGTTCAAAGAGGAATTCAAGGTGTCTTCATTACTACTCTTTGTACAATTACAAAGTTTTAATGAATATGCAAGAAACCATATCAGCTCAGCATGGCATCGTGGGTCTCAACAAGATGCTGAACAATTCGCGTCAACCATTAGAGATCCAAATAAGGTTATTATTACTGAATTATCTATCTAACAATTCGTTTGTTCCGCAAAATAAGATTGTTGAAATAATAGGATACAGTTTCTTTCTGTTTTCTTCAATAGTTCGTTTTATTGAATTATCTATCTGACAAAACGGGCTTGTCTCTTCTTTTCTGCTGCGGTGATCCTGTTTGCCTCGCATGTGTTGGCCCCTTTGTGGATGGAGTTGCGCCATGTGGAACGGACAATAGCAGCTCGTTCCCACATGTCTGGGTTGATGGCAAACGCTTTCAGTGAGGCTTTCAGGGTGTCTTTGAAGCGTTTCTTTAGCCCACCGTGGGACCGCCGGCTATGCTGGAGCTCGACATAGAAGAGTCTCTTTTGCAGTCTCTCGTCTGGCATTCGGACTACGTGCCCTGCCCAGTGAAGCTGGAACTGCATCAGGAGGGTGAAGGTGCTGGGGAGACCTGCTTTGGTCAGTACCACTGTGTCTGGACTTTTGTCCACTGTATGCCGAGGATCTTCCTGAGGCTTGTTGTGTGAAAGTGGTCCAGCTTTATAGCATGGCGTTGATACCCAGTCCATGTTCACATACATATAGCAGTGTGGGGAGCACCAATGCCCTGTATACTTTCAGCTTGGTCTGGATGGTAATCCCTCTTCTGTTTCAGACATTTGGGTACAACCTGCCAAAAGTGGAGCTGACTCTGGCAATTCTGACGTTCACTTTGTCATCGATGTTGACATTCTGCTGAGACAGTGTGCTGCCTAGCCGGCCTAGGTATGGGAAACGGTTCACAGTGTTGAGTCTCTGGCCGTTGACAGTAATGTTGGGCTCAACGTAGGGCTTTCCCGGCGCCGGCTGATGGAGGGCCCCAGTCTTCTTTGTGCTGATCTTCAGACCAAAGTTTGTGCAGGCGCTGGAGAACAGGTTAACGCTGCGTTGCATATCGGCTTCTGAGACAGCGATGAGGGCACAGTCAGCAGCAAACAGCAGGTCTCTGATGATGTCTGTCGCACCCTTGGTTTTTGCCTGGAGCCTCCAAAGGTTGAACAGTTTGCCATCTGCGCGGTACCTCAGGTTGACACCAACATCCTCGTCTCTGAAGGGCTCTGTCAGCATGGCGGAAAACATGAGCCTAAACAGTGTTGGTGCCAGGACGGAGCCCAGCTTGACCCCGTTTGTGAATGGGAAAGGGTCAGATGACTCTCCGCTGTCCTGGACTCTGGCCTGCATGCCATCGTGGAATTGTTGCACCAAGACGATGAATTTCCTTGGGCAACCGTACTTGAGCCATGATCTTCCACAGACCCTCTCTGCTAACGGCCCCTATTTAGTTACAAGTTGCATTCTTATATTAGCTGCTAGCAATCATTTTATTTAAAGGGACCCTAACCCCAGTTTGAATTGCAGTCAGGGGCCCCGTGCAATCTTATTCCACCCCTGCTGGAACCAGTTACTCAGCCACTTCAAGCTGTTCAAGTTGAACTTCCTGATGTCCAACTGCAAGTTCAAAACCTGCTCAGTGTAATAAAACTTCACCGAGGTGATTCCGATAACTATTTCAGGGATATTTTTGAGAAAACAGTACAACTCGCACAGAAGGTGCATATTGAACTGATTATCCCAAGACAGTGTGGAAGACAAAAACATTGAAGTAATCCGGAAACCATAATTGTTGAGGAGTACTTCAGACAAACAGTTTATATTCCATACTTAGATTCTCTAATTAGCTCAACTGAGAGTCGATTTTGTGAAGCCAACAGTGCATAATTTAACTAAGCGTTGCTACAAACTTCGAAATAATGCAATCGTCAACAGTTGAAGGATACAATGTCTAATATTAATCAGGTATACCACATTAATAATTTTGAAAGTGAAGCCTTGAATTGGTTTAATTTCTGGAAAACGCAAGAATACATAAGTAGCCAAGATTTCATCGACCTGTTACCTTTTACAAAGTTTTATTTGGCTGTCAGGTATGCCTTGCTAGTTTTGCTAACATTACCAGCAAAAACATTTAAGGTGGAGCGATCGTTCAGCACATTACGTCGTGTAAAACATTGCTTATATCTACAATGTCAGATGAAGGTCTGTCTGGGTTGTGCATGTTTAAGCGTACACAGAGACAAAGTGAACGACAACGAAAAAGATTTATGCATGGACAAAATTGTAGATATGTTTAGTAGGGATAACAGACGACTCCAGTTCTTGTTTAAAGAATAAATTTTATTTTAAATTTATGTTGTAATATTTTTTGTTAATAACAAATTTGATACTAATGTATGCCCTTCATTACTACAGTGTCCAGTCCGTTCGTTCACCATACATATACGCTACAGAAAATTAAAACTACATTAAAACATTACTAAAAATATATTGCCCCCCCCAGAAAATTATCTGCGGGTGCCCATGGGGGTCCACACATTTGTGACGAGGGGCAGGGGGTGTTTGAGAAATGTGACGTCACTTCAAAACTCGCAACTTTAAATAAAAGTTCCTTTTAAATATTTTATTTCATTTATGAATGCCACCTAAGCCTAAGACCATCGTTTAAATTTTAGCAAGCTGGTGGCCTCGTCTTACAGCCTCGGAGATTATTCTTGTAAGGGGCCGTCCATAAATGACGTTGCGCGATTTTGACCGATTTTTCACTCCCCCCCCCCTCTCGTCATGCGTCCTTACAAAAACTTTGACGTTTTTGCCGTTTTGACTGGGGCCGTTTTGACCGTGGCCGTTTTGACAGGGCCATTTCGAAAGGGACCGTTTTGACCGGGGCCAATTTGTCGGGGCCGTTTTGTCCAGGGCCGTTTTGCTCTACAATATGACATAACAAAATCCCCCCCCCCTCACCATAAACGCTGTATTTTCTATTTGAAAAAGAGCATGTTTCAAAACACTCTTTTAAATATTAACTCGTGGCGTCTGCTTGATTGCTTGATTGTTTGCCGAAAAAACCTTGGATCGATTTTTAACCCACATCCTCGTATGCTAGTGAGCTGAAATTTTGCAGGCAGACTCGTGCCCCCGATACAAATGATCTATCAAAATTTCACATCGATCGAATGTACTGTAATTAAATTAATGAATTTTTAGTTTATCTCTATGTATCTCTATGTAGCGTATACATTTTTGTGCTAGATTTTCGCGGTGCGTATTATATTGAACAACCTGTTTAATATTTTCCTGCCGTGCGATGCGTATTATATTGACCCTACTTTTTACTAACTCAATTTCCTTAGGAAAAATTGCGTTTATATATTTGAAATGTCTGACCAATCTTTTCGAGCTTTGAACTGCAACTCCTCCTGAACCATACCAGATAGAGGGTTCGGGTCCTTTTTAAATATGTTAAAGAGGTCCCAAGGATCTGCACGGGCCAACAAAAATACCGAAAAGGTTTACTGGATTTCCTGGGGAAAAAATAATAATAAAATAACGAAAAATGTCAGTATTTTGTCAATTTCTCGGCAGCCATAACATTTATCGGGTTAAAACAAACGCAAAACGTTAGGTAATACTATTTAGAACAATGTTGGAGAAGGAATTTTTAAAAAAATCTCTTTCCGTCCGACTCCCGTAATTTTAGCAGCAATTTGCAGATATCAATTGTTTTGTTTACTTTCAGAATTATTGATTTGAAATGACTTTTAATAAAATCTAGATTGCTTTGCCTTGGGGACCGTCCATAAATAACGTCAAGCGATTTTGGCCGATTTTTTACCCCTTGCTCCCCCTCGTCACGCGTCGTCACAAAAAGTTAGACCTCCCTCTAAAAATAGGTCACAAAGCTTTGACACCCCCCCCCCAAAACACACACTTATTTTCTATTTGAAAATAAGTATGTTTCAAATCACTTTTATTGTCATTTAAGTATTTATTATTTATTTAGTGAAGGTCTACATTGTAATATCGTAACCCGCGTGAATCGTTTTTTAAAAAGTTTAACCGGCCTTCTGAAAACGGACTGTGTTAATGTCCTAATTTTTTAGATTATATTTTATTTTAATGCATACAACTTAAACATTGACTATTGATCATCACGGTTAACGTCTCTATTTAGAAAAAAATTATTTAAAATTAATATTTTTAAAATGTATTTTTTAAAAATCCCTCAATTGACTGACGGGGATCCCGTAAGAAAGAGGTCGGCGAACAGGGGTAAATTACCTCATCTGGGGTCAAAAGGGAATTCTTGGGGGTAATGCAGATTCATTTGGGACATAAAACATCCACTACAATCCACTAGATATATTAAAATACGTCATGTGTACGTGTACGCTTGGAACATATGTCTATTATTGAACCGGTTCCCTCCAGAAAATACTTTTTTTTTAAAAATTGACAACTATGTAGATTTCTTACCTACGTACTAAAAGACACCTAAATCCACCCTACTTTCATTTATATTGACACGAGTGACAATAATCTTAATCCACATGACTGTATCAAGTATCCTTTATGTAATATTTAAAATTAATGCCTTAAAAACTGAGCTAAGAAGAAAAGTTGTTTTGTGCTCCTCCCGAATTGCGATGTCAAGAATTTGATGCATTCAATAAAGTTAACGAATACTTGACTAATTTTAAATGGGCTCATTTATCATTATATCTAGAATGGCCAGGGGCGT
This sequence comes from Ampullaceana balthica, assembly GCA_944989445.1. Classification (NCBI taxonomy): domain Eukaryota; kingdom Metazoa; phylum Mollusca; class Gastropoda; family Lymnaeidae; genus Ampullaceana; species Ampullaceana balthica. The sequence goes on along the minus strand of CALYLW010001265.1, from coordinate 53,509 downwards.
TTGACCAAAAACCAATCGAACAATTATATCAAACTTAAAACGTTTATAATTTTATCAAATAGCCCCCCCTTCCCCCCCTTTCTTAAAGAAAAAGGATATTCCGTGTCGTTTTGACTTAAAATATCTACACATAATCTTATTCAGATCATTTTTAGACACTTGTCATGCTTGTAAAACTCACCAGTTGCATTTTCGAGGGGGGGGGCTAACGACGTTCCCCCAAATCTCCGAGTCATGTGAGCAGGTCTGGGGCTTGGGGAGGGAGGCGGAGTAACGCACACATAAACTTGTATATTTTGGGGTAACGGGCAAAAAAGTTCGCCGACTCCTGCCGTGAGAGAACCAAGCGGAGCTGCGGTTACATCACAAATGCTTTGATGTCAACATCAAACGACGCAGTGTAACAATTTCATACGTTATCTTGTTGGTTCTCAAACTTAAGGATTATAATTAGATTTAATTTTCGTGTCTTGATAGCTTTCACCACCAGCATCTGATGGCCGAGGCCGACCGGCACATTGAGAAGCACTGATTTAAAAAAATAATAATATTTTTAAAAATCATTAAATAAATTGTAAGCGACCAAATATTTCAGTGGAAGTTTTATTTAAAGTTACCCTTTTGATGTGACGTCACATTTCTTCAACCCCCCTCCGTCCCCCTCGTCACGCATCGTCACAAAAGTGTGACCCCTCTCTAGGTGCGTGACGTCATTTATAGACGACCCCTTGAAGTATAAAGTCGGAAATTATTTGTTGAAAATTGCGGGTAAATACTTATTCGAGTTTTTATTTCTTTTTTTATAATATATTCCCGATCTGTAAATGTTTATGCTATCTGTTGCGCGGTGCGCATTATATTAAACATGTTTTATAACCCTTTTAGCGTGATCAAATCGAGCTGAAATTTAGCAGGCATACTGTATTAGTTTGTTTTGTTTACTTTATGAGACATAACTAAAATTTTGGATTTTAGGATTGTCGTGTCGATGCGTATTATAATGAACATACTTTTAGTTATTTCTCGTATATAAAGGATTGGGGCCGTCCATAAAGTACGTCACGCTATTTATTTTTTACCATTTTTAACTCAACCTTCCCCCTGTCACAAACTGTCACACATCTCGGACACCCCCCCCCTAAAGTACGTCACGCTTTCGACCAAAAATGTTGTTTTTTTATTAACAAAATAATCAAAATTTTATATAAAATAGCGTGACTTCACACATGGCCGGACCCCCCTCCCCCCTGTCACACTTTCTTACACACCCTCCCCCCTCTGGAGCGTGACGTAATTTATGGACGGCCCCATTTAAAAGTCAAAAACGTTGTTTTTAAATCCTTTATATTAACTCGTGGCGTCTGGTTGATTTCTTGATTGTTTCCCGTAAAAACTTTGGATCGATTTTGAACACGATTCCCCTTATGCTAGCGAGCAAAAATTTTGCAGGCAGACTCGTGCCGATGATGAAAATGATGTATCAAAATTTCAGATCGATCGAATGTACTGTAATTAAATCAATGAAATTTTAGATTATCTGTATGTATCTCTATCGGATTAATAAATAAGATTTTATTAATTTATTTAATTTATGATATTTTCAGGGATTCGTGCAAACATTTGTCAACCTTTATTATAAAATTAAAAAGGTTTGGGGGCCCCTAAATCATCGGGGCCCCTGGTTTTAGCCCGTTAAGCCCCCCCCCTCCCCAATCCGCCATAGCAACAAGTATATTGATTACAAAATACTGATAAAGGTATATGATGTTATTATGATATCTGTAAGAAATTCGAGAACTCCAATGTTTAAAAAATCACTGACGTAATTTTGCTCATTTTTTTAAATCTTGGAAAAGCAAATAAATTGTTACGTTGTCATTGTACTTAAAATTTTAAGACTGGCTTTTGCATTACATTTTTTTATGAATGATTTTGGGGTCTAGCTATAATTTTTATATTTGGATGGTGATGATGGTTGTCCGCCGAGAGGATTTCAATTTGCTTTGGCCACCCAGCTTCATTTAATTCTCTGTCACTGTTAGCAGGCCCATCCTTTCCAAGGTTCAAGCTTTCTTTTGAAATCTTTGTGCTTTGTAGCAAGGCTGCCTAGAATTTTTAAAAAAGAGAGAAAAAAAAGAAATACTAATTGATGTTATGATGGATGTTAAGGGGTAAAATAATTTTAAATTTTAATGATCAATGCATAAAAGAATAATCCCACCATACTAATCAATACTCTTAAGTTTAAAATATAAGAGCAAACTATTATAAATATTTTGCTGTTAAAGTTAGTGAAGATGTTCACCACATCATGTTAAGAAAGGATTGCACTTTAGAGATAACAATCTTGATGATTAGTTGAAAAAAAAGGGGGTTTGCTTTTATAATTAGGTCAACTACTACTACAACTTCAATCAATTAACTTTAAATAAGTTTATCTTTGCAACTATTCTTTTGCTTATAGATAAATATTTCTAATTAATATGATAGTAGCATGTATATGATCAAAGTTGTGAAACGTTTAATGTTTATTAATATTCATACAAATTGGTAATTATGTTTTCGCTGCCTTGTACATGATAGAGAGTTGTGATGAGCGCCCCACGCTTTTATGTGCAGTGAATAGGTTTACGGATTTCACCTATTATCATAGAAATTTTTTATTTTTCTTCTTTTTAGTGCACTTTCTATATGTAAATAAAAGCGTGTCCTTTAAAAAAAAATTTTAATATTTTATTTTCTACTCTTTAGTATCAAAATTTTTTTAAATTTATTTTTCGACCTTATCAATTCAATTTAATTAGTTAAACTTCATTGTCAATAACTTAATTGCGATAGTGGTAAAAACATAGATTTTTAATTAAAAATTAATGTATAAAAAAAATATAATAAAAAGTTTCCCCAAATGAAAATTTAACTCCGTACCTCCAGGTCGGCAATCGATCACACTAAGTGGCCATCCATATATTACGTACGCGTGCTAGAACGTGTATGAGGTCGTCCATAAAGGGGCCGTCCATAAATGACGTCACGCACCTAGGGGGGAGGGGGGTCACACTTTTGTGACGATGCGTGACGAGGGGGAGGGAGGGGGTTGAAGAAATGTGACGTCACATCAAAAGGGTAACTTAAAAATAAAACTTACACTGAAATATTTGGTCGCTTACAATTTATTTAATTACTTTTTCTTTTAAATCAGTGCTTCTCAATGTGCCGGTCGGTAGGCCATCAGACGCTGGTTGGCGTAAGCTATCAAGACACGAAAATTAAATCTAATTATAATCCTTAAGTTTGAGAATCCACAAGATAACATATGAAATTGTTACACTGCGTCGTTTGATGTTGACATCAAAGCATTTGTGATGTAACCGCAGCTCCGTTTGGTTCTCTCGAACTTTTTTGCCCGTTACCCCAAAATATACAAGTTTATGTGTGCGTTACGACCCCCAGACTCTAGGTCCTGCTCACATGACTAGGGTATTTGGGGGAGCGTCGTTGGCGAAAATGCTACTGGTGAGTTTTACATGTAGGACAAGTGTCTAAAAATGATATGAATAGGATTATATGTGGATCTTTTAAGTCAAAACGACACGGAATATCCTTTTTCTTTAAAAAGGGGAGGGGGGAGGGAATCTATTTGATAGAATTAAAAACGTTTTAAGTTTGATATAATTGTTCGATGGGTTTTGGTCAAACGTCCCTGGCCATTCTAGTCTTCTAGATCAGTGCTTCTCAAAGTGGTGGTCCGCGGACCGGTGCCGGTCCGTAGGCCATCCGCTGCCGGCCTGCAGATGTTCTCAAAAAAAGGACAGAAAAAATTGTCAGTGCAGGGAAAATAATGCACCGGTCCCTGGTGCAATGGAAAAAATTCCTGCCGGTCAGCCATACTAGAAAGTTTGAGAAGCACTGTTCTAGATATAATAGTAAATGAGCCCATTTAAAATTAGTCAAGTATTCATTAACTTTATTGAATGCATCAAATTCTTGACATCGCAATTCGAGAGGAGCACAAAAAAACTTTTCTTCTTAGCTCAGTTTTTAAGGCATTAATTTTAAATATCACAGAAATGATACGTGATACAGACAAGTCATGTGGATTAAGATTATTGTCACTCGTGTCAATATAAATGAAAGTAGTGTGGATTTAGGTGTCTTCGTATAGTACGTAGCTAAGAAATCTACATAGTTGTCAAATTTCTAAACAAATGCATTTTCTGGAAGGAACCGGTTCAATAATAGACATATGTTCCAAGCGTACACGTACACATGACGTATTTTAATATATCTAGTGGATTGTAGTGGATGTTATATGTCCCAAATGAGTCTGCATTACCCCTAAGAATTCCCTTTTTGACCCCAGATGAGATTATTTACCTCTGTTCGCAGACCTCTTTCCTACGGGATGCCCGTCAGTCAATTGAGGGATTTTAAAAAAATACATTTTAAAAATATTATTTTTAAAATAATTTTGTTTACTTAACAAAGACGTTAACCGTGATGATTAATAGTCAATGTTTAATTTGTATGCATTAAAATAAAATATAATCTAAGGATGTTAACTCAGTTCGTTTTCTGAAGGCCAGTTAAACGTTTTTAAAAAATGCTTCACGCGGGTTACAATATTACAATGTAGATCTTCACTAAATAAATAATAAATACTTAAAATACAATAAAAATAAAATTGACTTGAAGCATACTTATTTTCATTTGGAAAATAAGTTGTTTTTTTATTTATATATATTTTTTTTTGACAAAGACTTGTGACGTATTTTTAGGGGGTCTAAGTTTTTGTGACGACGCGTGACGAGGGGGAGGGAGGGGTTCAAAAATCAGCAAAAATCGCGTGACGTCATTTATGGACGGCCCCAAATGACGTCACGCGATTTTTTACGATTCCCTCCCCCCCCCCTTTTTCGTCACAAAAAGTTAGCATCAACCTCAAATATAACGTCATCAAGTTTAACACCTCCCCCACCACCAATAAAAGCCGTATTTCTTATTTGAAAATGAGCCTTTTTCAAATCACTTTATGTCATTTAAATATGTTTTTTAGTTAAGTGTAAGTCTGCCATCTAATATCGCAACACGCGAGAAGCCATTTAAGACGTCATTAAAATAAATTGTTAGCAATCAAAGATTTAAGTTGAACTTTATTTAAAGTTGCGTGCATTGATGTGACGTCACAGTTGTTGAAAACAACAACAAACCCTCACCTCGTCACAAATCATCACAAATGTGTGACGCTCCTCCCCCCTAGGTGCGTGACGTCATTTAAGAACGGCCCGTTTGAGTCAAATGGCACATTACGCTGCACAATGTTCCCTTTAAACTGCGCGGCTCCATGGCCGCGCAGATATCTGACCGACGCCGCGCAGCAGTTTAAAATTTTCGCGCAGTAAATTTTGTCAAATATAGCACAAAAATGGTTTCTGTGCAATTTTGCACACGAGATTTTTTACTTTGCACACGGACCAACGAATCTTAGAGGGAACATTGATCGCGCATGCGTAGCATGTATTAATGAATGCAAACTGCGTGATACTAAAGTGTGTGAGTACGGCAGTTGCTACCATTCAGTGAGCAGTTCGCGCAACAACTATAAACTGTCACTGTTGTTGCGAGTTGTAAATGAGCTACCAATTTTCCAACCAAAAACAATGTGAAAACTAAAATCTGAAATTAAAAATTAAAATTACTAAATTAACATTATGTGCTTATTTATTGTGTTTCATCTTGAACTTATGGAACTTAATATTACCTTTTCCAATGTAATTATTTTACATTTCAATGATCCAATATGTCACCATGGTCATGCCTATAGTAATAGTAATGAACTGCAGTAATGAACTGTCGAGTGACTCCACTCACCTAAGTCAAGTGAATTAGTACGATTTTTTTTTAATGTGTAAATCTGGCTCCGGTATCCAGCTGGATCTCAGTTCATAAATCCGGCAAATCTGGCTGCGGCCGGATTTCAAAAATTTAATCCGGTACACGCTAATTTTAAGCCAGAGTCAAAAGCAATTGGTTTTACTCTTTGAAGCCGCCTATAAATGACGTCACACGCCTAAAAAAAAATAGGGGGGGGGGCGCATTTTTGGCGATGTGTGACACGAAGAGGGGTTGTTTAAAAAATGTGACGTTGCATCCAAATACAAAATTTTAAATATAAGTGTCAATAAAATATTTGATTGCTTGCAATTTATTTAATGAAGTTTTCAATGGATTCACACGTGTTACGATATTGGAGTTCAGACTTACACTAAATACATACTTAAACTTACATGTAAATGACAAAAAAGTGATTTGAAACATGCTAATTTATATTTAGAAAACATGGCTTTTAGGGCTTTCTTAATACACCCTCTTCCTTTCGTCACAAATGGTCGACCACCCTCTAGGTGCGTGCGTCATTTATGGACAGCCCATTTGTGACGTCATACTGGAGGGTGTCTAAGCTTTTGTAACGAAGTGTGACAAGGTTGGGGTCAAAATCGGTCAAAATCGCGTAACGTCATTCATGGACGGCCCTTTTATAGTTTTTTGTAATATCATGTTTTTCATGTTGAAATATTTGAAGAAATACAATAGAACATTCAAAATTTATTTTCCTTAACACTGCATAACAAAACTGATAAAATTGAACAATACAAGCCGTGAAATCGCCGTCTCGTGTATTTATAACGGCTAAGGCACCGGTGGGCGAAAGAGAAACTTCTACTAATTTCAAGACATGGAAATATAAATCAGGCGGATATATTTTAGTAATGTGTGAACGTTTGGTCTGAATTAAATGTTAATTACTTCCAAGTAATTAAAAGTTAAGAATTTCGTTTGCATTAAATTATAAAACATTATTGCCTATCAGGCTTTACTCGGTCTGCCTTGAATGCCGTTTGCAGCCTGAGCGGTTTAAGTTACTAGGCTTAGTATTATGCAAATGAAATTTGTTATGCGTACGTACACATTCAATCGAGAACCCCCCCCCCTCCACCATACGCAAAATTCCGTTAATTTAAGACACCCCTCCCCCTACTTGATTACGTAATATATGGATGGCCCTTAATAATTCGACCAGGAATGCTTGACGAATTTTGTTCTTTTTAAATCCATTATAGTAACTTCACCGGCGTCTCTGTCTCTCTGTCTGTCTTCATCTCTCTCTGTCTGCCGTCATCTCTCTCTGTCTTGGGCGGGCGGAAAAACAAAAGTAAAAAATGACCCGTGATCCGATCGAGCTGAAATTTGGCACACGGACCCGTCTCACCTAACAATGCATTGTATCAAAATTTCAGATCGATCGAACGTACCGTAAATAAATTAATACATTTTTAGTTTATCCTTATATAACGTGTGTAATTCAAATTCACGGTTTGTTATTGTTTTTTTCCCACCTGAGAGTTTGAGTTGACGCTTTGACGTCGACCCATCGAAGTACCGGCGTGCTTTTGTTTACATTTTACGTGTCATGCTGAACTCGGTCCCCCCCCCCTAGGGCTATGAAGCAAAGTTGAGTTAAGACAGATTCAGTCTGTAAATGCTTGTCGCGTTTGAAATTACATTTTACGTGTCATGCTGAGCTCGGTTCTAGGGTTATGAAGCAAAGTTGATTTAAGACAGATTCAGTCTGTAAATGTTTGGAAATAATCAATACTGTTAGTTATGTCTCATATATAAGGGATTTATAGTCCAAAAAAATGTTTTTTACGGGGTTGTTTTATTACCACGTTTTTATTAACTCGCTTTCGTTCCTGTTTGTTGGTTGGTTTGTTGGTTTGTCCAAGATTTTTTCAAATCTGCCAACGTAAAATTGAACCACTTCTGATGGTCCTAGAGATCTGAAAATTCTACCACAGATAGATCTTGGATGACAATGCATTGTATCAAAATTTCAGATCGATCGAATGTACCGTTATTAAATTATTGAACTTTTTAGTTTATCTATAGTCTATATATAAGCATCTGTACCGTCTGCTTTTGTTGACATCCGTGAGTTCACCCCGTGACCACATCACAATGTTTTTAAAACTTTGGGCGGGCGCTTGTGAGGCAAAATATGAGTGACATACTTTGCAAAGTCAATCAAATAAGCTGGTAATCATACGGTTGTACTTTGAAAGCTCCTGTTGATCTTGGCATAAGTTCATCAAATTTGAGAGTTTGTGCTACAAACAAGGAAAGAAATTTATGAGAATCTTCATCTGCTCTTTCTTAAGCTTTGAGTCCATCATTTGTTTGGTTGATTGGGATTGGAGGAGGGAAGAATCTTTAAGGTAAAACGTTAAAATATGAGCTTCGTGCTTTGTCGCAACATTTCATGTCCTGATATTTAACAACAATTTGAGTGAAATATTGGCTGGTGCGAACATGATTGTCAAACCATTCCTGATCCTTCGATATCAGTCCTGCTGTATCCAATTCAGATTTATGAACAACACATTCAGGTGATACACATTTCGATGCTATTTTGACATAAAACTAATTATAATGTTTCACAAAATGTTTGAAAATTATTTTAAAAGCTATTTAAATTCTACTAAAAAAATATAAATAAATTAGAAAAAAAATACTCAAAATAATATATTTGTGACGTCCCACATGGCCTGACTCCCCCTCCCCCCTGTCACAAAGCGTCACACTTTCTTAGACCCCCTCCCCCCTCTCGGAGCGTGATGTACTTTATGGACGGCCCTTTTTGTATAAAAATTAAAGATTTCTAATTTAGAAGGCAAAAGAGAGATCTATGAGAGTATGAGTGAGCTGCATATGTTAAACCTCATAAGCGCCCGCCCCACGTTTTTAGTCATATTAAATCAAAGTACTTGAACTTAAAAGATTTAAATTATTTTCTTCTTTTTAGTCCGCTTATAAAAACGTGTTTTTAAAAAATCTTTTTTTACTTCTATTTATTAAACTTATAATCAATATTCTTTACAATCCACTTCTGGCGTCAACACATTGAAATTACTTGTATCCCTCTAGACCAGGGGTTCCCAACCAGTGGCGGATTTAGGATTGTCTGCGTGGGGGGGGGCCAGGAGAATTTCAGGGGGCGCCGCAATTTTTTTTTATTCATTCACTTAGTGCAAATATTTCTAGGTGCTGAAATAAAATTCATTTGTCTAAATTGCTGGTTCTGTAATGAAGATTAGAAATTTGATATGAGATTCACTCTTATTGCTATATTTTATGTTGAAAAAAAACATTTCTGCTCACTTTAAATGTGAGATTTACTCTAATAAGTTTTCATCTTAAGAGACTGCTGCAGTCTTAAATATGAAATCTAAGGTGTTTTGTTTATGTTACAAACATTTTCAAAGTTGCCCTGTGGCAACTTGCTAGACAAAAAAGTAACATCTAGTCTTAAGTAGATATGGTTAATCAATTGAATTTATGAAAATGGTAGTTAATTTGGGAACTGTTATTTGTGACAAAATCTAAATTTCTCATAATCCTTTGTGTTCACTTTCAATTGCTGAATATCATAGCAGACTTTAACATAGAAAACTCAGCATAATATGTTTAAGTCTTTGGGCTAAATAAAACATCTAAAATGTTTTGATAATGAGGTAGAATTTGATTAAAATTTTTTATAGGCCTCCAATAGTTTGTTGTACTATCTGCAAGATGACTCATCAGTTTGTTCAGCTTGCCATAAATAGCAGTGACAGTAACTCAAACAAATAACTAAGTGTTAAATAATATATGCTGCGTTGATCATTCAAAGTACATTATTTAATATTATTTTTGTTTACATCAAACCATTGCAATGAATCTCTTCAATATACAAACCATTTCTTTATATTCAGGAGAGTAATAGGTCACAAATGCAAACAAAATATAATGTATTTTAAAAAATGTTAATAATTAATAAAAGGCCTAAATAATTAAAGAAATCATTTATCATATATATATTATATGCATATATCATATGTAGGATAAAAAGATGACAGTAAATTATGAACTTAGTTCCAAAGAGAACAACTTATTTTTTTTCTAATAAAATTTTAAGAGCTACTGTTTTTAGTTCTTGTAATAGTTTTCTATCTCAAAGAATGAAATGAGAATTTTAGCTGGCAAAATAGTTCAGTTTAAGAGCAGGTAATCTGATGCTACAAATAATGAAAAACACAGAGACTTTGGTGGAGCGGATTGGTCAGGATTAGTAACACACACACACAAAGAGTGCCAATAATATTATACTTATAAATAAACTAAACAATTTACTTCAGAATTTAAAAGAATAATTTTTCATTGGAAGTTTGAGCATCAAACTTTGGGAAAATCAATGAACTTTACACAAACAATGATTTTAAGTTCCTTAAATAAACATTTAAAACTCTATCAAGAATGCAGGACTAAACACAAACCATGGATAAGCATAGGACGCGATATTCTTCTGTATAGAAGGAGCGTCTGTAACAGATAAGATAAGATAAGAAAGAGCCGTGAGCCCTATATAAATTGCTTTCTACGGGATTTCATTGAAGCAAAACGATTTATCGTTGATTCAAAGTCAACGTTCTCAGCTAGATCACGTTCAATTGAAATTAATGCCAATCCAGACAGACGTTCGTTTGTCATTTTTGAGCGCAAATAATTTTTGATAGGTTTCAATCTACTGAAACTTCTTTCAGCAGTAGCGCTGCTAACAGGAAGAGTAAAGTAAATTTTATAAAGTATTGACAAATTAGGGAGACCTGATGCCATTTGTTTTTCAGTCAAGAATAGCTGAACCTTTTTAACTAGCAGTTCACTGGATAATGATACATGTCATTGATGCATACAAATCTTTGAAGGTATCATATTCTACGATTGCTTATTCAAGGTTAATGACGTGTTTGTAAATTTTGCATAAACTTTGAAAAGAATCTTTATTTTCTTCCGACATTTGTGATGGATCAATACAATAGAAATATGTAACTGTGCCCCAAAAGTCATTAAATCGATCATCTATTTGTGTTACAAGTGTATCCATGATAGTGAAGTACGTTTCAGATTTAAAGAGTGTAGTTGGATCATCAGCCATTTTATCTCTGCTAAGTTCACCTGCCATGCTTTTCTTTTTTGCAATTCGCTTTTCTTTAAATTCTGTTTTAACATCTAGTTTGGAACAATTTTCGTTAATAAATGATTTGACATCTACATTCAGAATTTCAAAAGCTTCATCGCTTCTCATTTCAACAAACTTATTTCTTCCAACATCGATCAATTGTTTTGCAAAGGCGTTGCAAGTAGTTTGATGACACGAAGATAACTTTTGTACAAATAGCATCAGAAAAACAGAAGAATATTTTGTTATTAAAACAGAAAGTCCCATAGCTTCTGCTCTGACATTTCCTTTATATTCTGTTGATTCCCCTGAATCAAGTGTGGCTATAATAGTCAACAACTGCATGAACTGCATGCTTACGGCTTGCACATCTTGTATCAGAAAGTCGTTTCAGAGTACTGTTGATTCATATTGATATTTCTGGTGTTTTTTAAGAGTATGTAGACGTGGTAAACTAGACATAAGGAATGCATACAACCTTAAAGCTGTGCCAAAAAAACAACTGTACATCACAGTTTACAGACATTGCTTCTATAGTAGCCAAATTCAAAACATGGGCACAACAATTGGGTGAAAGTTTCTTTATTTGAGTTTGAAAGCCACTCTTAATCCAGAGTATGCCTGTCCTCGACAGAGTGTGAAATCAATGTTTCGCTTTTGTAGTTCCGTTAAAATCTTCTCAGCAAATGCGGCAACATTTTTTTTTAAAGTCCCATAACCGGTGGTCGTACGGGGGTCCTAATTTTCCATTAGAACTTACTAGGGGCGGGGCTTGGTAGACCTTGGTGGGCGCCCCATCTCCCTTCCAGGTCAGCGGAGGACTTTCTTAGCGTTAGTCATTCCATTTTTATTGTGGCTTTAACGTGGGCGAGATCCCACGCCCCTCAGCTTGTGGGGCGAGCGCACTATTGACTTCGCTATCCATAAAAGCCTTTAAATCTTTCCACAACATGTGCTGATTTTAAAAAAAATTAACGTAAAGAAAACTGACATCTGATCAATTCTAGATATATCAATGGTTGAATCAATAATTAAAGAAAAGAATTGTGCAGACTTAACTTCATTATCAATTGTCGCCGATAATTCAGATGCGAGTGATTGATTTAAGCCATATATTACAGTTTCATCATTTGAAATACGATATTTAGCAAGCAGTTTGGTGTTGATTAGAAGTTTCGTGTTTAGCAATCTTTTTTTCTGCTCTAGTGACACCTTTTTAGTGTTCATCGAGGGCGTCTATAGGGGGAACCATTTTAGACCAAACAGGGGCGCGGGGGGCAAGCCGCCCCCTGCCCTATAACTAAATCTACCACTGTTCCCAACCCCGTGCCCGCGGGCACCATGCATAGCGCCCGCGGAACGATTCGTATGTGCCCACCACTATTCGACAGAGACAGAATTTCTCTCGTGCATTTCCCATATATGAAACAAATGCTAGGTAACAATGAATTAAACGGGTCATTACTTACTAATAGCATCTTCAAGTGTTAAAAAACAGTTTGAAGAGAGATTTTTGCAGTTTACACATATCGAGCCAATTGTTTCCTTCTGTATAAATCCTTTTACTTGCCAAATAAATGTAATGAAAATGGCCGCATGTATTGCATATTTTGTTCAAGGTAAGCCAGAAGAATTAGAGTTAGAAATTTTGGACCGTAAGAATGTTATTTTTGCTTAAAATCCTTAATATCAGATGACGTTTGGAATACATTGGACAGATAAAAGTTCCAATTTTTGAAGGAAAAAAAGCGCCTTATAAAATTGAATCATTTTTCGGTTGGAGATATTAATTATTAATGCGAATCATTGTTTTCAAACATGAACTTAATAAAATCAAGATATATATCTCGACTCACCGATGAGCATCTTTATGATTGGTTGCTAACAGGATTATCGGCATACTCTCCTAATTGTGAGGCACTGGCCAATGATATGCAATGCCAAAGATCACATTGACATATATTTTTATAAAATGTTTTTTTTTGTATTTATGTTTTTTGTTTACGTTTTGTAGATAAATTTCTCTGTGCGTGTGCAATTTGAATCATTATTTTATTATTTTGAAACATTTGTGTTTATTATTTATTAATAAATTATGAATATAAGAAAATAAATTATGGAAAAATGAGAAGTTATGGAAGGAGTTTGTCGATTAATAAAACAAACACGTAAAAACAAAGTTTTTGACTATAAATCCCTTATATATGAGACATAACTAAAAGTATTGATTATGTTCAAACGCGACAAATATGTACAGACTGAATCTGTCTTAACTCCCCTTAGCTTTTAACCCTTGCATGGGAAAGGTCTGGTCACCGATCGCTGGACCGAGCTCAGTGTGACACGTAAAATGTAAACAAAAGCACGCCGGTACATCGACGATGTTGCGTAAACGCGCGAACTGAACTGTCACGTGAAAAAAAAACCGTGAAATTGAATTACATATGCCGTATAGAGATAAACTAAAAATGCATTAATTTAATTACGGTACGTTCGATCGATCTGAAATTTTAATGCGATGCATTGAGAGATTGAGAGAGAGATAGATAGAGAGAGAGAGAGAGAGAGAGAGTTTTTTTAAAACTTTGCACACGGACCAACGAATCTTAGACTTAGAGGGAAATTTTTAACGATTAATCGAGAAATTAATCGTTAATCTCCGCAGCCCTGCTATAAATCCTTTATATATTTGAGACATGACATAACATAACTAGAATTTTGAACTTTTGGATTGTCATTCGATGGGTATTAATTATAATGAATCATGAACATTCTTTTAGTTATGTCTCCTATGCCTATATAAAGGATTTTTAGTCAAAATCTTGGTTTTTTATTTATTTTTTCTTAATTCTTTTTAAATGTAAATACATTATCTGTGTTGTCTCAGACATAATCATCAGTTCATGTTTTTTCTCCTCCACCGCCTACTATGCTTATAATTAGTTTCTATTTTTACAGCGTGTAGCATTAAATTTAAAGGACAGTAATTAGGCAGCAGACTTATAATTAATTGACATTTTAGGTTAAAGTAATAAAAATTAAACTTACACTATCAGTACTGAATTGCAGCTCTCTATAAAAAAAATTTGTCAAGTTCGTATTTATCAAATTTAGGTTTTTTTAAATTTTTTTTTACAATATGAGTCCATTTATAGTAAGTCTGTAAATTTTTTATGAAAATTATTATAATGTAAGATTGCTATTATCTAATTTTGGCTGTGATATCTTACTTTGTTAATTTGTTGTGATTTTTTAAAATTCTTCAAATTTCCTCCATACACAATTCTAAAAAAAAATTCTAGTTTATTTTAGTGTTAATTTGTCATCTGCCTGTGAATTTCTTGATAAAGAGCTTTGAATTGTCTTTGAGATAATAGTACTTTTATATTTCTAACTGATTTGTTAATTTTTTAATGATTTTTTAAAAATGAAGAAAGATTGACTTTTTGTCTCCCTTTTAATTTTTTTGTAAAATTGTGCATCTGCTAGTTTTGAATTGAATAAATTTTGTACACTGAATTATGTCACTGCCCTGAAAAAAATTGAGTTTGTTATATGTGTAGTTGTTAGGTAAAGAATTTTAAAAGCTCCCAAAATGTTATTTCAAAGGTTACAGGGTGTCAAAAACACACTTTTGCACATTTAGTGGCGGCCATTTTTGAATTTTCAAAATTTTAAACCTATTACTGGTAGAATATTCATTTTTGCGGTTCTGTTCTAATGAAGATAAGCACTATAGAGGGAAGTATTCACATTGAATGAAGTTTTAATTTGAAATTTTCATTTAGAATACCTATTTATATCAAACTAAATTATTATATTACAAGCTATTTTAAAGTTAAAGTAAATAATATAACATGCAATTTGCGCATTTGTCACCGTGCGCTAATGTAATCGTTCGCATTTATTACTGTGCGCGATTGTCGGTGTCCGCATTTGTCGGTGTGCACAACTATCGGTGTCCGCGTTTGTCCTGTGCGCATTTGTGTCATTGGGGAATATGTCTGTGCGCATTTGTCGTATGCTCGATTGTCTTGTGCGCATATGTCTGGTCACTGTTTCTAACAAGAGCATCTTCTTTTTTTTTAATGCTTAACAATCATGTTGATCTTTTTTAAATGGTCCCTTTTGAAGTCTTGTTTAGAAGCGTGGTGCGACCATCACAAATCATTTCTCATTGCAACTATTCTCTGACATATAGATACATATTTCTAATTAATGTGATAGTAGCATTTATATGATCAAAGTTGTGAAACTTTTACTGTTTATTAATATTCATACAAATTTGTTTTTTGTTACGCAGCCTTGTTCACGATAGAGAGTTGTGATGAGCGCCCCACGCTTTCATGTGCAGTAGATAGGTTCACAGATTTCACCTGTTTTCATAGAAAATTTGTATTTTCTTCTTTTTAGTGCTCTTTCTATATGTATATAAAAGCGTGTCCTTTTTAAAAAAAATTTTTTAAACATTATTTTATTTTCTACTTTTTAGTATCAAAATTTAGTTTAATTAGTTAAACTTCATTGTCAATAACTTAAATGTGATAGTGGTAAAAAGATAGATTATTAAAAACTAGGGGCAAGTACCCGGCTTCTCCCAGGTTTAACAACAACAGCAACAACAACAAAAACGACAACAGCAACAAAACAACAAAAACAAAACAACAACAACTACAACGCAACAAAACAACAACAGCAACAACGACAAAACCAACAACAGAAACAGCAACAAAACAACAAAAACAAAACAACTACAACAACAACAGCAACAACAAAGCAATAACAACATGAAGGACATTGTCGTCGCAGGGCAAGGGATGTGGACAACAACAACAATAGCAAAAACAACACAAAAGCAACAACAGCAGCATCAGCAACAACAACAGAAACAAAACAACAACAAAACATCAACAACAACAAAATTATTTTATGGCGATAATCGCCTTCTTGTTAATCTCGACACCAAAATGTTTATTAATTTGCGTCATTATTTTACGTCTTAATTTTCAATAATTTTTTATTTTATATAGCTCATATAGGGAAAAACTACATTTTGGGCCCCCGGGCCCCAGTATCTTATATATATGGAACGAAACCTGTTTAATAACCTTTCCGGTATAATTTTGTGTACGTGTACCAAATTTCACGTTATTTGGTTGTCTGGATCTTGAGTTATTAGGGAACAGACAGACAGACATCCAGACAACAAATGCGGCTTATATATATACTAGGGGCAAGTACCCGGCTTCGCCCGGGTTTAACAACAACAGCAACAACAAAAACAACAACAGCAACAACGACAAAAACAACAACAGAAACAAAACAACAAAAACAAAAACAACAACAACAACAAAGCAACAACAACAAAACAACAACTACAACAACAAAGCAACAACAACATGAAGGACATTGACGTCGCAGGGCAAGGGATGTGGACAACAACAACAGCAAAAACAACACAAAAGCAACAACAACAAAAACAACACAAAATCATCAACAATAAAACAACAACAAAGCAACAACAAAACAACAACTACAGCAACAACAACAAAACAACAACAAAAGCAACAACAACAAAAAAAATATTTTATGGCGATAATCGCCTTCTTGTTAATCTCGACACCAAAATGTTTATTAATTTGCATCATTATTTTACGTCTTAATTTTCAATAATTTTTATTTTATATAGCTCATATAGGGAAAAACTACATTTTGGGCCCCCGGGCCCCAGTATCTTATATATAAGGAACGAAACCTGTTTAATAACCCTTCCGGTATAATTTTGTGTACGTGTACCAAATTTCACGTTATTTGGTTGTCTGGATCTTGAGTTATTAGGGAACAGACAGACAGACGGACAACAAATGCGGCTTATATATATAGAGATATAATTTACAAATATATGCATTAAAATTAAAGGGAAAACAGTTTCCCCAACTGAAATTTGAACCACGTACCTCCAGGTCGGCAATCGATCACGGTAACGATTTGGCCAGCACGCCTGACGAATCATCGCTCTATTGTAACATATAATAAAAACTCTTTACAAACCACTTCTGACATCAACACATTGAAATTAATTGTATCCCTCTAGTGCGAATTGTTTATAAAACTTAATGTGATAGTGTTAATTAAACCACCCGTAAACACAAAGTTTTTCACTATAAATCCCTTATATATGAGACAGATTTAAAAGTATTGTTAATGTTCATCGCGCGACAAACATTTACAGACTGAAACGTGCTGATCTCCCCTGCCCTTGATGTAAAAACATGGGAATTTGGTCAACGAGGGCTGAAGTGAAACCAGTGAGCCGTGGAGGTCAACTCTAGCAGACGACTAAACATTTTATGTTACAAGATTTGAAGGAAGGATGGATGGATACAACATACAAACAGTGTGACTTAAATAAAAGCGTGTACAAATCCAGACAAATAGTAATTTAAATATTTATTTAAAAGACTTCCTATCAGTACAAAAAAAATTTATTAAATGGATTGTGCCAATAAATACCACGCAGAAACACCAAATAATTTCAACTGAAGCGATGGTCCATACGTTTTACTTTTCTTTTGTGTGGTGAGATTTTAAGAACTTTATAATTTTTTTCGACTTCCTTGACAAGTCCCTAAAATAGAATGCCTTTTAAAAATATTTTATATACTTATTATTTTGCTAATTGTTAGCTTTAAATATTAAATTATTTCCCCCATAGCTCTATCCTACGCTTAGAGTTACCTTAGAGTTAGAGTACTTAAAGTAGACTAGTTCCAAATACTGAATCCATTCAGTGAAAAGTCATGTATTATCAAAAAAGACCTTGCAGGACATTTTAAAAAAAAACTTGATTTTTAAGTAGAAAGAGTGCCTTGTAAACAAACATTACATCAGCCAGCACTAAAATGGGTCAAACCCACAGCAAAATTGTTTGAACATACAAAGAAATTTTTAACATTTTGTAGATGCACAAACAGAAATGGTAATTTTAAATGATAGTGTTAATATCAACATGACTTTTAAATTAAAAAAAATAACTTAGGAGTAACTGTAACATAACTGCTACATTATTTTACTTTGCCCTTAAATACTAGTATTTAAAAAAAAATCTTTAACACCAGATTATAACAAATATAAATATTTAGCTGTAGAATTTAAAGAAGCATACCAAACGAAACTGTTGGTTCCTTTACATTTACAGTTAAAGTGTTTACATTAAATATTTGCTTAAAATTTTCTACACAATTTAATACAGAAACATGAAGCAAAAACTTAATTTTGTAGCTGATATGACAATAATGAGCTCCCTTTAAAATGAACTGTTCAGAAAAATTGTGTATTGATTAGAACTTTTAATATGTATGTTACATTAAAACTGCTGATAAATTTTTACATTTTTCACCTATAAATGCTAAAATTTAATCAAAAATAAAGAATTTATAAAGCAAAAGTAATATTTATTCAGTAATGCTAAATTATTATAATAACATAGTATTACTAAATTGTATTCAAGACATCTGTTGGGCTGTTATATTGAAGGATTAAATAGTTGCTCTCAACATCAAAATTTGAATCACAAAATTCAAGAGTATATTTTCACCATGAGCAATGTTAGGTGGAATAAAAGTAAAAGTTTTAAAAATAAAGGTCATTAGTAAAAACGTTGATTGGATCCCAAAATACCATGTGCAAATTAGATACATGTACTGATAGATATTTATGGCATAAGAATATAACCCATCTTCTTTATTTTTTCAAAGATTAACTTCCATATAACAAATTTATTTTCTTCCATTGAAGTGTGTCTGTATTTTAACTAAATGTTTGAAATTTTTTAAATATAAACCTGATTCAAATATGAATCAAGAATGAAATATATCACAAAGACTTATAAATACAACATTTAATACTTTGTATGTACAAGAATACAGTTAGGGGTATAAAAATGACATAAACAAATAGAAACATCTTCAAATACAGTCTTAGATTGGACAGTGACCGAAAACTGAACTAAAACTCTGGCGTCTTGTCATCCATGTTTTACTCTGTCAACTGCTATATAGTAAGATTTTTTATCATGAACTGAATGCCAGCCTATGGGTCCCACTTCACAATCAGCACACATCAAGTATTTGATGTTGTCAACCTGGGATGCATGGTAAAATTACAAATCCATTAAAATATCAGTCAATATTTTTCAATAGCTGCATAACACATAAATAAAAGTTTTTTCAATATATAATTTTAAGTATGTGATCAAAGCAGACTCTGCTGTTAGAAATTAACTAAAATAATAAACCTATTTTGTCATTTACTGTTCAACTCATCTATTTTTCATCCTCAATTTGTATACACCAGTGGTTCCCAAGCCCCAGGCCGTTGATCAAATGTTACGGGCCGCCAAAGAAACATTAAATTATTTACACTTTATTTAGAGTTTCTATTTTTCTCAGGATTGTGTTTCTTTCCATAGACAAGAGGCAAAAACTTGTAACCTGCTTGGCGGCAACCCATCAAAAGAACATCAATGACACATTAGTACAGATGGGAACTATCTTGCGTTATTATCTTGTTGTGTGCACTTTTGATGGGCCATCACAGTTGGCAAGCTGATATACATGTACTTGTATTTCTGTTGTTTTTTATTTTCCTTTGTGTTTTTGGAAATAAGGGGCCGTCCATAAATGACGTCACGCAATTTTGACAGATTTTTCACCCCCTCCCCCGCCTCGTCACAAAAAGTTAGACCCCCCCCTCCAAAAATACGTCACAAAGCTTTGACTCAAACCACCTTATTTTCAATTTGAAAATGAGTATGTTTCAAATAATTTTTTTGTCATTTAATTATTTATTTAGTGTATGTCTACATTGTAATATCGTAATACGCGTGAAGCTATGTAAAACGGCATTAAATAAATTGTAAGCCAGTGCTTCTCAAACTTGTTCGTATTAGACGACCGGCAGGTATTTTTTTAATGCATTTCACCAGGTACCGGTGCATTCTTTTCCCGTTTTGACGTGATTTTCCCTGTACTGACGTGATAGCAAAATGAGCCCCTACATGGCTTAAAGCCCTATAAGCATTAAGTATGATTTCGGCTTGTTTTATATATATATATATTTTTTTAATGTGTCTAGTTGCCAAGGCATAGCAAGACAGCTAACGAACAATGCAGCGGTAATTTCAAAAACCATTTGATGTGATTAACCTTCGCGATTAAGCTCGCGAATAATAATAATAATAAATTGATAATTTATATAGCGCTGTATCCCAGTAAGGAACTGACTATGTGACTATTGATATCACAAGGATCATTTCATTGTTGATAAACCAAGAATATATAGATACAAGACGATTCCTCAAATTGATTTCGATCTTATAATGACAGTTTTCCTGCTATGTATATGAACATCAAAGGCATTTGATCTAAAATTACCACATTGATATCAAATCTCATGTTTTCTAAAAATTATTTGGTATGCGCTGGAAGAGGAATATGGCGAGTACTGTACGAACCCCACATTTGTGCAGGAAAGTAGGGTGTCATCTTGTGCGTCGCAAAATACAGTAATACTGCAAGTTGAAGACAGAAAAATATGACATTAATAAAATATCCAATATTATCATAACTTTTTACTCCGAAGCTCACGATTTGTTGTATGGACGAGGAGGCGTGTTTAAATTGTTGCATTCTCTTGTGGAATTTATAAACTAATGAAAAATACATGGCTACGCTATCGGGCGGTTTAACCGAGGGGTCTGTGAACAGCGGTAAATTATCTCATTTGGGGTAAAAAGGGAAACTCTTGGCTTTTGACCAAAAACCAATCG
Source organism: Ampullaceana balthica (assembly GCA_944989445.1). Taxonomy (NCBI): domain Eukaryota; kingdom Metazoa; phylum Mollusca; class Gastropoda; family Lymnaeidae; genus Ampullaceana; species Ampullaceana balthica. The sequence continues at coordinate 32,627 of CALYLW010001265.1, read as the reverse complement.
AACAATTATATCAAACTTAAAACGTTTATAATTGTATCAAATAGATTCATAAAATAATAATTAAAAATTGATATTCCGTGTCGTTTTGACTTAAAATATCTTTACATAATCCTATTCAGATCATTTTTAGACACTTGTCATGCTTGTAAAACTCACCAGTTGCATTTCGGGGCGTGCTAACGACGCTCCCCCAAATCCCCGAGTCATGTGAGCAGGACCTCGAGTCGGGTAACACACACAGAAACTTGTATATTTCGGGGTAACGGGCAAAAAAGACGTCGACTTCTGACGTGAGAGAACCAAACGGAGCGGCGGTGACATCACAAATGCTTTGATGTCAACATCAAATGACGCAGGGTCAGAATTTCATACATTCTCATGACTTCTCAAACTTAAGGATTATAAATAGATTTAATTTTCATTTCTTGATAACTTACGCCGACCGGCGTCTGATGGCCTACCGACCGTACTTTGACTACGACCGTACTTTGAGAAGCACTGATTTAAAAAAAAATAAAAAATCATTAAATAAATTGTAAGTGACCAAATATTCCAGTGGAAGTTTTATTTTAATTTACCCTTTTCATGTGACGTCACATTTCTTCAACCCCCCTCCCTCCCCCTCGTCACAAAAGTGTGACCCCCCTCCCCCCCTAGGTGTGTGACGTCATTTATGGACGGCCCCTAAAAACAATGACGTGATTTCAAAGTGTCTTCTGATGGCGCTAGTGTTAAACCATGATGTGTTACTTGTGCCCAGCTCAGCTATTCAGTGAACTTAAAGTAAGTTTAACTTTTTAAATTATCACTACATTTTATGCTTTAAATTTTAAATAACTGCTAAGTGTTTCATACATTATACTACATGTATTTCAAGCATTTGACCTCAATAAAAATAAAATTTAATAATTATTCACTAAAACTGAAAGAGGTTATACCGTCAATGAAGTTCACATCGTAAGAAAAAGCCATTTTTTAAAAGCTCATGAATGATCTCCCGGAAACAGTATTTCTGCATATGTGATTTTAGTGATAGTGATACGGTTAACAATTAATCTTTAATGAAGATGTAATATTATATAAAATTAATATAATATTTGATTAAATAAAAAATTTTAATAGTGTTTTGACACTTCAAAATTTATGTCAAAATACCTAGTTTTATAGATCTTCTCTCTCTGGTCATTTTATTTTCTCATGTTTAACAGTGCTTGGTGAACGTGTATATCGTGTTTAGTTTATATTTATATTTGCCATTTTTTGTCCACATTTACTATCTGACCTTAACAATGTTTTATGTTCCAGGTTATATCTCAGTCACTTAAGAATAATAATAATAATAATAATCGTCATCCTTCCCTCTCGTGAGACGACTGCATCACCGTTAAGCGCTTACATTAAACCCACAAATTGGCAAAAATGAGTGCGAAACAGCCACCATTGCAAAGTTTTCTTGGGAAAAGGCCCAGTGAAGAGACTGAAGAGCCGTTAACATCAAAGAAACAAAACTTTTACCATGAGTCCTATTTGAAATATGGATTTATTTAGACAGGTGATTCCTACACACTCTCCCCGCCCTGCATAATTTGCAGCAACCGGCTCTATATTGCGGCAAAGAAACCTTCAAAACTGCTTCACCACTTGAATGCCAAGCACCCTGGATTAAAAGATAAACCCCTGGAGTATTTTGAAAGGAAAAAACGGGAGCACTAATGACAGAATAAATTTCTCAAGGCCACCGCATCAATAAATAAGAATGCATTGAGAGCGTCATATTTGATGGCTAACTATTTTGCTAAGGCTAAAAAGCCATTCACTGTCGGAGAAGAATTGATCTTGGCCTCTACTAAAGACATTTTTGGTGAATATCTAGGAGAGGCTGCTGTTAAAAAGATAGCACATGTGACTTTGTCGGCTAGTACTGTGACTAGGCGCATTGATATTGAGACACAATTGGAGAGGATAATTACATCACTGTGGTACGCACTCCAGGTTGACGTATCTACAGACATTGACAAGGCAATACTACTTGTTTATGTGGGATATCTTTAGCATGAGGATGTACATGATTTTTTATGTGCTCTATCTTTGCCAACCAGTACCACGGGAGTAGAACTGTTCGAGTCACTGGATGGTTATATATCAGGACAACTAACATGGTCCTTTTGTTGTAGCATATGCACATATGGAGCTGCTGCCATGACCTGACCACTGTCTAATTCAGAGGCCGGCGAAATTTTTGGTCTATTACCCCAAAATATTAAAGGTTATGTTGACGTTACTCCTGAAGGGGCGTGGTCGGGCTTACGCGACTCGGGGGTTTGGGAGAGCGGCGTACCCCCCCCCCAAGGGTCTGGGCTAAACCGCAGCTGAAAATGGATCTGGTGAGTTTTAGAAGCCTGACAAGTGTCTAAAAAGGAATCTGAAAATGATTATGCATAGATATTTTAACTCAAAACAACACAGAGGATCCATATTTCAGAGGGAATTCATCTGATACAATTATAAAAGGTTACAGTCGAATATAATGGTTATAACGGTTATAGGCCTAACGGCACTGGCCATTCTATTATAATGATACATCGGACATAATGCGATAAAGTCGGATAAACACAAAGTTACTTAAAAAACCAACTAAAATTATAAATTTAATATAAATTAATATAATCAATTATTATTATAAAACAGGTTTCTTCTTTATATCTATTTACTGTTCAGGTCTGTGAAAAAAGATGTTTTATTTTTGAATACATGTAATTACATCAAAATTTGGGCCTTTGATTTTTTATGTCAGGGTAAGTTGGATGCTGTCTTCAGGGACCAATCGAATTCGCAATTTTGTTCTTATGTTCACTAGAGTGGAAAATCCTTGTTGACAAAACTACATTATTACAAAAGGAAACAACTTTTTGACAGCCTTCTAATGTGCAATCTTGAAAGCCTTTGAAGCATTTGACATCCAAAATGTGTCAGATCTGCTTCATAAGCAAATTCAAAATGTTCCTCATTATTGGATTGAAGTTCAAGAAAAGCCTCTGCAATGTCACATCGAAAGGGATGTACAAACCAACTGAAATTTTGCGAATCAATAACTGGAAAGTAAACAGTGAGCCGCTCTTTGAGCTTGGTAAGATGTCTGTTAACTATATCCTTTATGTGGTCAAAAGTTACATTGCCACAATCTTCCAATTACAAGGCCAACTTTGAAAAGGCAGCTAACCTGTTTCATTCTGCGTTTTGTTTCCAATATGAAAGCTTAACCCAAATGCTGCAATCTTTTCTATGCCTGAGATTATACTGATTTTTTTCCTTGCAATTCTTTGTTCAATGCATGTACATGCTCAAAAATATCAGTTGTATGCGTGATGTGCAACCCAATACTAGTTCGTAAACTTCTCTGCTAGGGCATGCTTTTGACAAGCCAGAAATGTTTGACATTCTGCTTTCAGAACCCTTACTCTGTTCAGAACATTGCCGTGTGAAAGTCACCGTACCTCGGTGTGATAAAGTAGGTCTGTATATTCAGCCTCACCATCTTTTCATAAATCACGAAACACAGTCACATTTGCAATGTCCTTTAATGAAATTTAGGGAAAAGTGACAACTGTTTTCAAGTTGGCACAAAGTAGCTGCGTTTAAAGCAAACTGGAGCTGTGAGGACGCCGCATGAACAGAGGTATTTTGGATATGTTTCAAACAGCAGGAATTATAGGCGAGACTATGCCTGAGCATTCATTGTCCCAGTTGGTGCACAATAACCTATCTCTGCTTTTAAAAGAGTTCGAGTGCTACTTCCCAACCACAAAAAGACACACGAACTGGTAAGGAATGGATCTGTGACCCATTTGTCAACAAACCAGGCGAATCTACCATGTCTGTGCAAGCGGAAGTTCAACTGCTCGAAATTCCAAATGACGGCAGCATTAAATCTACGTTCAAGAAAACAACTCTTCCAGTCTTCTGGATTAAAGTCATGGTGAAAAATCGTGAGATTGTCACCACAGCAATTAAATCCCTATTGCCATTTCCAACAAGCTATAAGGATTGTCACCATAGCAATTAAAATTCTATTTAGGGGTCTACCGATATCCAGCCGATATATCGGCACCGATATCTGGATATCGGCAATATCGGTATCGGTAGCATGTAAAGGTCCCGATATTGACGTCACCGATATTTCATAAAAAGTGACATTTTGACCCCAAAAAAAAACGGAAACAAAAAAAAACCCTATAATTTAGATTTAGAATATATCGACAAATTAATATATACCGGTATTGAAATAGTCAAAAGAGTCCTAGTATTAACTAGTATTAAAATGTGCAACCACGATACAGTTTGCCATGTGCTTTGACATTGTTTAGGTATCGGCCGATTTTCGTATACTCAGAAATACTGTGTAAATAGTGCCGATGCCAAGTATACCGTAGTATCTCTATAATAGCAAAGATGCACGCAGAATCGCAGATGTCTAAAACATTTCGTTTGGTATGGGTATGGAATAACAAAATGTACCGTGTGAAGACTTGTTGTCATTGGCAACCATTCAACCTTCAACCTCATTTTCACTCTATTACTATTAGACCTCATTGTTTCATTCATAAAAGGTGGCCGTGTGCAAAAGCCATTAAACTATCGGTTAGAATTAATAATTATGAGTCAAGGTTGAAGTTTCAAAAGAACTTCGTAATTTTGCTTGTACATTTTTATAAAGGACGGTTCGTTTTGTTATGAGTCCTTTGTAGGTCATGATCTGGAACTTGTAAACACATCGGACACTTCGTTTCAGGAAGAAAAAAAATCGGTATTATCGGCAAAACTGGATATCGGTAGACCCCTTAATTATAAAATATAAATAATTACTAGTGATAAATTTAAGAATGGCGTCATCAAATATGACCGCTGTTATTTTTGTCCTGACAAATACTCATATCGGCACTCATATCGGAAGAAAATATCGGTAATATCGGCAAAAATACTTATCGGTAGACCCCTAATATAAAATATAAATAATTAGGAGTGATGAATTTAAGAATGATCGATGTCATCAAATAAGACCGCTGGTTTTTGTCCTAACAAATACCCTATCGGCACTCATATCGGAAAAAAATATCGGTAATATCGGCAAAAATGCGTATCGGTAGTCCCCTAATATTAAAGATAAATAATTACGATTGATAAATTTAAGAATGACGTCATCAAATATGATCGCTGGTTTTTGTCCTAACAAATACTCATATCGGCAAAAAAAATATCGGTAATATCGGTATCGGTAATATCGGCAAAAAGGCATATCGGTAGACCCCTAATTCTATTGCCATTTCCAACAAGCTATCTGAATAAGCAGGGTTTTCTGAATATACAGCAACCAAAATATAACAACGGAATAAACTGGAAACAAGCAACACACTTTGGGTGTCATTGTATCCCTTTACCCCCAGATAGAGCCATCTTGTTGCTGAAAAACAAGCTCAGGGTTCTCATTGATTCAACGTTTTAGTGAGTTATAATATAAAACCAATTTTATTCTTTTTTTTTCATGTAACTGTATTCTATTTTTAAGGCAAGTTAAAATACAATTAAATTACAATTATAAAATAAAACAATCTTAAAATACATATATAAGCAATCAACACCGCCGCCCAAACACCCTCCCCTCAATCAGCAAGCTGTGGTAAAATGATCAAACTTAAACATGTCAGCGGCGATAAAAAGGTTGGGGGCCACTGGTATACACAATATATGTTTTCACAAGAATATAGTTATTTAGTTGTCATGCACTTACTGTTTTTGAAAAACCAACATTATCAAATGTGAGCATGTCAGGCACATGCCAGAAGTCAGCTAACGTTACTCCTTCTATTGGTGCAGACTCATTCTTTTGATACATATTCGGAAGAAAAAACTGCAAAAGACAACAAGTTAATCACACAAAATACTACAAAAATGGTGCTAAATGAGCTAAGTGAAAATTTTAAATGGCAATGTTAAAGTTAAAATAAAAAACTTTATAAACTTTAAATTCCACATAAAATAAGAAGACTTTATTGATTTCAACTTAATGATCAGTATAAATTTTGATTGAAATTCTAGAATTGAAAAGCCAGGCAGTTACAATGCTTAGTCATTGGATAAAGGGGAAACAGAGGTAAATAAATTTTGATTGAAATTCTAGAATTGAAAAGCCAGGCAGTTACAATGCTTAGTCATTGGATAAAGGGGAAACAGAGGTATTTTTATAGGGAAAATTTGAGAAGTCTAAAAAATATTATAAATATAAGAATTATTGAACCACTAGCACCAAATACACCATTTAGAGTTACGAGAGACCCTCCAAACAGAGTCTCTATATAATCCCTGGTAAAGAGATCCCAGACTATATTTTAAGGAACAAGGGGATCTTTAAACAACACAAGATTTTGGTACAGGTTTCAGGTTGGAAAGTTCAATGCTTCCATTGTGAAAGCCTGGAGCACTGGTCGAGCCAGTGCGAGGGAGCATAAAAAAGCTCATTCCAACAACATCAACAGCTCAAAGAGCCTTGCCATATAAACGGTATCAGTTCCATCTAAAAGATATGTCAATGTTACATTGGGAAGGATAAACCACCTCCAACTAAGAAAGAAGCCATTAAAACCAAAAGTTAGGAAAAGGGAGTCAAACTCCGGCAAAAACATAGAAGGAACTAAAGATAAGAATGAGGAGAAAAAAGGACAAGCAAAGAATACAGTTGAGATGAGGAAACAGATCTGGGCTAGATAGGTAGTATGTACCAAAATCTTCCACAATCTATATGGCCTACATTTACCAGATACTTAAATACACTGACCGTAAAGCGATTTAAAATACAGATAAATGGACCGAATGACAAGGCTACCAGTTGTTCTTCACATTGGAAATTAAACAACACCCTTTTATAGAAGAAACAAAGTTTAGATATAACTAACAGCACTATAACAAATAAACCAATACACAACTGCAAAACTAACCAATAATAAAGGCAGACACTGGGAACTGTTCAAATCAAAAGTGAGAAGAGTTACCCAGACAATCTCTGCACATAAGGAACTCAAACATAAAAGAACAATTTTGAAATTTAACAACCCCACTGACCCTGAAATAATAGACAATGTAGAATGCTTTACGACGACAACTATACACGCATAAATAAACAAACCCAGACATTCAAGTTAAGTACCTGGCATACATAACTACATGTACTAGGGATCAGCCGGATATGGTTTTTTACTACATATTTGCCGAATCCGGATAGTTTGGCCCTAATATTTGCAGAATGTCTCCACATTTAAGTAAGAGCTAATAGGGCGTACTTAACTACTTTATATCTAATATTTAATACTGTTTAATAAAATATTTATTATCCTACAAATGGAGAGTATCTGCTTTCCACTTTGTGACACTGTCAACGTGAACGATGAACATTTTACAATGAATTGAATGAACGAAGTTCAACGAACTGTGTAGTGTGTACCAAGCGAACAGTGTTGTACTGTGTGTGTAGTGTGATGTACAAGAAGTCGTGACCCAGAGCCATAATTAAACTGTTCTTTTATTCTGATGATTTATGTTTAAGTTTAATATGCTGTAAGTTGTAACATGTTATCTGTAAGTTTGTAGTTTGTTTCTTCAATTTTCAAGGTTCGAAAAATTAAGTGTTTGTCTTACACAAATTCATTTTTCATGAACAATAACATCCCAAGTTTGTTCGGCGACAAGCGAAAACGCTTGTCATCATTTATCTGTCCCGCTGTTCTGAATGCTCTCTCACTATCCATTCTTGTTAAATGTACTGATTTCTGGTTATTGTTTTTTACTTTTTATATAATTGTTAATATTGTTTTTTACTTTTTATATAATTGTTTATTAACATATTAATATTAATTTAATTTGATTTCAAAAATTCTTTACTACATTGATATCCGGATACTATCCGGATCTGCCATAAGTATTTGCCGAATCCGGATAGTGGCGAAAATCCTGATAACCGATCCGAATATCCGGCATTCCGGATATTCGGCTGTCCCCTAATAACTACGCTCCAGGACACTTAGATGGCGGAGCAATACAAACCAATAGAAATTACAAACAAAAAGACAGCACTAGACAGAATGCACAATGGATCATAAAAAACTCCCTCCCAACATGGGAGAGTCTTACTGTCGAGATGAGAATCCCTGAGTGTGTGGCACTGAGGTGTGAGAAAGGGGGAGGGGAGTGTAAGGTGCGGATAGAGATGGGGTAGTGTGAAAGTGGAAGTCAGCGGTCAGTTAGCGTCGGCTCATTGGTGCAGTCTTCATGGCTAAGTTTGTTAACAGAACTCCCGCAATGATGGGCTTATGATGTAGTGTTTTCATGTTAATAATTTATTAAAAACTATTTTATAAAGATAAATAATAGTGATACATTTAATTGAGTGAGTGACTGTGTATTCGTTCACCACCCCCTAGACAAAGACGCCACTCACAAAACTAGTATTTGCCACAGTTACATTGAACTTCTATCTAAAAAGAAAACACAAAACTCGAACTAAAAACTATAGATGTATAAATATAGTAGTAGCGTATTAGAAGAGGTGCCCCAGGAAATGTGACTGCCGTCTGAAGAGACATAAAATACAGTCAACGGCCGAGCAGTAAAATTCATCATCACCGTCATCTTTACTGCACAGTATATTCATCACCATCATCGTGTCATATATAACTACATGTACTGCACTTTACAGTAACTGTAAACTTATCTACCAACTTCGTGTTCCTTACCAGTTGGTGTCCCTAATTCGCAGATTTTCACCTATCGGGTGCGGCGGGGGGGGGGTCTTCCGTCCGCATTTAGCGCAATGAACAAAGGCTCACTGTATTGTCGCTTTGTTTACTGATGGAACTGCATTTGATGCATCAAGCAAGTGATAAGTGACGACAACAATGCCAATGTTTGTTAGGTTGTAGATTTTCTTACCTTAGGTCTGTGGTTCCCAAAGTGGTCCGTTCGGACCCCCAGGGGTCCGCGGTACCATTCAGGGGGTCCGTGGAAAATTAAAATTAATTTTGGGGTCCCTGAATAACGTCAGGGGGTCCGCGTAAGGTTTAATATAAGATAATGAAACTGTTATCAATTTTTATTACTATGGAAATTAAAATAGTAACAATAAATAAAATAGTATATAAATGCCTTTTCTACTAATTAAATACCATCTTAGGTGCTATCATTCATGGGTACAATACTTTTTTTTTAACCTAGAAAATGTAGTAGAACTACGGTAATTAAATTTCCACAGCTATAACCATTCAAAATACTTGCTTTTTTTAAAAGGTCAACAAGATCGGTGAGCAAGAAATGCGGAATTCCTATAAGTAGGTCAGAAAAATACAAATTTTTATCTTGAATCTGCGAGGGTTGCAAGGTTGGGTAATTTTCGATGTGTCGGGAAGTTATATTTATCTACATTGTATCCTATCATCAAATAGTCAATAGGGGACTACTGTAGCATTCCATTGAAAACGTTAATAATTATTAACAGTGGTTTGTTACAACACATAAGAGAATGGGTGAGCCCAGGGCTGGATTTAGACTTGATGGAGCCCTAAGCTTTTTTGAGATATGGGGCCCTTATGAAGTCCAGATATTTTGTCAGTGCAAAATATGAAGAAAAAAATGGGGGCCCTCAAGAAGGTTGGGGCCCTAAGCTTTAGCTCGTTTAGCAAATACGTAAATCCAGGACTGAGTGAGCTGAAGAAACAATGCCAACAATACAGTCTTGTTGAATATTTGAAGTATGAATAATATTTTTTGGAAACAGATACGAAGGGTGTAACATTATTGGCTGAATTAAAAATATTATTTTTTGAAATTAAAGCAATACCCTTGACAATACCCTTGACAATACCCTTGACAATACCCTTGACAATACCCTTGACAATACCCTTGACAATACCCTTGACTTTACCCTTGACTTTCTGGCATTCTTAAAACAAACTGTACCTAATATATTTTCAGTAAATTGTGTCAGCGACATCATTTATTCGCAAAAAATCTTAGTGAAAGTTTGCATGGATCACTAGATTATGTGATTAAAGCAGTTAATAAAATCAAAGGGAATGCCATCAATGAGATATTATTTACTCAAAATTGTTTGGAAAATGAAGAATACTATAATCGTTCACTTATTCACACAGAATTATTCACACGTTGGTTATCAACCAGTACATATGTAAATCGATTGTATGCTCTCTTTGATTCACAGTTGGAATTGATGGAAAACGAAGACAATGATTTGCGACGCAATCAGCTTTAAAAATGTCATATGCTTTATGAATTATTTATCTGCCAAATTAAACGGAACTAATTTGAAAAAAACAAGGTAACCAATTCAATTTAATCAAAACTAAAAGCGTAATATCTGCGTTTGTTGCAAACATTTTTCTGTAGAAAAAAGAAACACTTAGGAACAGCTTAATTTTATTGTTGTCATTGCACAAATTTGTTTGTGTATTTTGTATTTTAGGAACAGGAGAATGTTCTCAGTTTCCAAAACTTTCGAAAGTGCAAAATAGAGATTAGGATTTGATAGCTTGCTGTCAAAACTTAACGACTCTTCATGCAGACCTGAACCCAGACTTGAAGACATTCTTCACTTGGATATTCCCGACTGGCAGTTGAACCCTTTTGCGTGTGGACGAACTCAGATCCCAAAACACAAATGAATTCATACTAATACAGGAGCAGCTTATTGAAATGAGGAACTTAAACTAATGTTTGAACTAGGATACCCCAAATTCTGGTTACTGGTTACACAATCAGATCCCAATTTTATGTCATGCATTATGGGTTATTGTATAGCCCAATTCTATATCTTGAATTATGGATTATTGTACAGAAGTTGTTGACTGCTTTCCAGTCTTCCTATTTGGTAGAACGAAGATTCAGTGCCGATATGAACTTCATCATATAAAAAAACGACTATATATTGCGGTTGATACAAACATTCAGTCGGTCATAAATACACTCCTAAAATATCATCAAGTTCATCCAAGTTACAAATTGTTTTCAATTTTATTTTAAAACTTGTTCATCAAAATATTGCTTTTTTTGGCTTTGTAATTTTGTACTATGCATTTATGTAGTTTTTTCATTTGGGGGTCCGTGGGGGAAGTTTTGACTATAAAAGGGGTCCGTCGGTCAAAAAAGGTTGGGAACCACTGCCTTAGGTGCTTAAATAGTATACATGATTTTTTTTTAATGCTCCATAAACTGCTCCAAAGGAATAGATGAAATGAAAAGAAAATATCAGTACTTTTAAAGAAAATGGATTATATGTAGCAGTTGTATGCACAAGCGTACGAGTGAGGCTGATGAGCAGAACAGTTATTTTTATATTGCGGGACAACTTCTTGACCTTTTGAAAGGTACTTTTCATTGGTAGAGGCAGGAGTCAATAATATCACCCAACCCTGGGTGGCATTAGCAATTAGCACTATAGCTTAGCAACTGTCAATATACTTTTTGCATAACTTAAGCTAAACCAGCAGGGTAAATTTTAAGTTCAAACCTTGAGATTCAATTTAAAAAAACAAATAAACCCCATTTCCACACCCCCCTTCCAATGTTCCCTCTAAGGTTTGTTGGTCTAAGTGCAAAGTATAAAAACATGTGTGCAAAGTTGCACAGCATCTATTTTTTGTGCAATATTTTACAAAATTTGTTGCGCTGTAATTCTAAACTGCTGCGCAGCGTCAGTCAGATTTCTGCGCGGCTGTGCAGCTTAAAGGGAACATTGCCCCCTTCCCTTGGCATCAATATTCACATACTGTCTAGCTGAACAACAAATATCCTATTCATTTGACTAAGGCCATGTTTATACTGGAAATAGAATGGATGTTTTAGAGAGCTTTGTCAATGAACCAAGTAATCATGAAAAGGGCAGACGAATGATAAAACTTTCGTTAAAAAAATTTTGGGGGGTAGATTTCTAGAACAATGGGGTTGCATGGCACACCTTTCAGGTAATAACTTTAAATTAATTTTGTATAAGTTGTAAATATATTTAGTGTAAAGAAATATCACAGGTATTATGAGTTATATATAGCATATAGCTTCAGAAAATGCATGTTCTGTCGAAAAAACACATTAACAACAAACCATACTGTGACAAGCTGTTATGATTTTTATTATAGCAATTTTATACAACGAGAATGAAGTGTCTGCGTACAGACTGATTTCAAGGGCAGATAATGTGGTTCACTAAATGTTAGTTTTCTTTTAAACTGTATAACATTTCTTGAAAACTGTTCCTTCAATCATTCTGATTTGAAATCAGATGCCTACATACCGTATATACTCGTTCTAAAGCCGACATTTTTTTGACAAAATCTAGGGGGAAAAGTTGGGGGGGTCGGCTTATGAGCGGGTCATAGGTGATTTCTGCATGGATATTGAATATCGGTGTTGTTATTGTAGATCATCAAGGTCCTTTTCTACATTCTATAAGATTCAAACGCTCTACCAGAAGCTATAATATATTATTAAACATCTGCACTTACCTTATTTAATCATTTTATTTATTTTTGTGAATGTTTTAATAAATTGTTTTACAAATTTTGTTTTCAAATGTCCGATTTAGCTTGTAGTTTTTAAAAAATGTGTACCATTTTGTATAAGCTGTCCTATTACTTTTGGGGGGTCGGCTTGCGAGCGGTTATACACTTTTAATACTTTTCTCTTCCAAAAGAAAGGGGGTCGGCTTATGAACAAACGGGCTATAGAACGAGTAGATACGGTAGTTTTTGTTATATATTAAGGCTTTACAAAATATGTCATATTGGATGCTAAAAAAAAAGATACAATTCACTACAATGGAAAAAAAAATTTAAATACAAAGGAAAGGATCCTTTTATTTTAGTGACACAAGTATCTGCCAATTTGGTGCTTTGTTACTATTTGAAAAAGAGAAAGGGAAGTCATTTAATATGACATAGCCTTAAACATTAGTTACAAAACTGTAACGGACCTTTAGTATTCTGGTACATCATTTAGAGAAAAGCATGCGTTAATAAAGAAGAAGCACCAAAATTGAGAGGCATCAATAAAATTCATAATGATAATCAGATAATGCTTTTTAACGTTTTATTTTGTCGACTACCCATATCGTTATTTAAAGATTAAAGAAGAAGAGAGTTGATGTCTCCCTATCCAACATTTTTCTTACGACTAGTCGTAGCAGCAGGCAATTCGACGGGATGTTGCTAGTGCTACGACTAGTCTTAGCAGTAGACACTTCGAAAAAACTAAGTCGCTATAATATCTTAACAAACTCTTCATAATATTTTATACGCATATGTAATACGATATTAATATATCTGGGTTTATTTATGTGCATTAATTCTAAAATCTAAATTAGTTTAAATATATTTAATCTAAGTATCCGCTTTGCAGAATAAGCAGTACAAAAATTACAATTACCAGGTTTGCCTACACCCTAATTATGGTTAAAAGAAATATTTGATAAGGAAAAAAAAGGAAAAAAAAAGAAGGAAAAAAAAAGAAGAAAAAAAGACGACCGTATTGGGATTAAAATTTTAAAAAATTATAACTATTTATTATTATTTATTTATTTTTGGACTGCACTAGCACTGTAAGCACATTGCATATTTTTACAACTAGTCGTAACACTAGCCAGTAAACTTCTGCTACGACTAGTCGAAGCAGCAGTTTACTGGCTAGTCAGGGCTAGTGCTACGACTATTATTTATTATATATATATTTTTGGACTGCACTAGCACTGTAACATTGCATATTTTTACAACTAGTCTTAACACTAGCCAGGAAACTTCTGCTAAGACTAGTCGTAGCAGCATAGTTTACTGGCTAGTGTTACGACTAGTCTTAGTACTCTTAGCAGTAAACACTTCGAAAAAAATTAAGTTGCTATAATATCTTAACAAACTCTTCATAATATTTTATACGCATATATAATACGATATTAATAGATCTGGGCTTATTTATGATTTATGTGTGTATTAATTCTAAAATCTAAATTTATTTAAATATATTTAATCAACATATCCGCTTTTCAGAATAAGTAGTACAAAAATTACAATTACCAGCCCACTCATTGTGGTTTTTAAAAAATATATATATTAATATTAAAAAATAATTAAATTTTAAAAAATTCGACAGGATTGGGATTAGAACCACATATCGGTTTTAACATCAAACTATCGTCCATCTGACTATCACTTCACTGTCTTCACCTAGCGAAGCTCATGTCAGATTACGATTTTTAAAAATCATAACTGTTTGTCATTAAATGGACACCAAACAAGTTTTTTTTACCTTTAAAATTCATTAATCAGCTTACCTAGTATTACATGTACTACTAGTAATCATGGAATTTGATTATGAAAACTAATGTTTAGTATTAGTATTAGTATAATTAAAATGCAGCTTTAGTCGTAACTGTAAGCACATAGCATATTTTTATGACTAGTCGTAGCAGCAGACACTTCCATCAATAAATACTAAGTAATTTCTCACAAGTCATTATACTGATATGTCTTTAGGTACTTGGATTTGAGGCTTTTTGACGCAATCGCGCTTCATAGGGTTTTTGAGACGCTTTTTTTAAAGTAAAAAATTGTAGGGTTCACTAAAAAATTCATTGTTCGCGCTAGAAACGTCCGATCAACAAACAAATTACTGTTCTAGCTTCGTTTATAAACAGGCTTTAGAGACATCCATTTTGTTTACGAGTAATTTTAGTATGTCGTAAAGAGAAACATCATTAAGACACCAGGTAAGCCTAATTTATTATTTTCTTAAAAACTATTTGTTGTGCCTTTTTAAAATCAAACAGGTGTAGTAGTGAAAATGGATCTAGTATGACCATGTAAAATTTCAAGTCTCTAAGTGGAACCCTTCTATGTTGTTTTTAATTCCAAGAGGGGGGCTTTTTTTTTCTTCTTGGGGGGAAACAAAATGGCCGAAAACGAAAGTACAAAAAAAAACAACTGAAACAGTATTATTTATGACTAGTTGACAGATAAGAAAGACCAAGAAATTTAAAAAGCCATAATTCAATCAAGTTCCATCTTATTAAATATTTGGTCCAATTCGATTATATTGACGCAAATGCATATTATTTTATATAAATTGGTATTTAAAATATGATATTTCTCCCTTTCAAATTAAATCATAACTTTTCATTGAGAAATTTCCCATTCAAAATAAATAAATATAAATTTATTTTTTTTAAATTACGTTTGGTCTTAGTTATCTGTTATAGTCTTTAAAGAAATTGATTATAATTATTAAATTTTGTTTTTGCTTTATTTTATTAATAACAGTTACAGTTTCTGTTAATTTAAATACTCCAATATTTTCTTTTAAGTTTAAAACTCATTTATTTTTAAATCGTTGAAATAAGATTTTGATAAATTTAATTTGAATAAAAATTGAATTAAAAAAAATAATTAAAAATCATTTGTGCTTTTTAACAACTTTTATGGTAATGAATTTACATCATAATTACATGTATTTAATAATTTTTTAAAACTTAAACACTTTTTTTCTTATTTCAGGCATCTTGCCTTTTATACAGGTATCATTAGATAATTTAATTTAAGCCCCCCCCCCTCACCCACACACACAAATTAAATAAATAAAACAAAGTCTTGTTAACGTATAAACAAATATATTTTAGGAGCATGCACCTCTGTCACAGATAGGAGTTTTTGAATGGTATAGCGATTCTAAAAAGTTACTGTTTCAGCTCTTGCACACAACATTGGGGTTAAGATCTCTGGGAATGACTGAACATCCTTTCCTTCGCTCACTAAACTTTTGGATTTTTAGATGAGAAAATTAGGGAAAATACAAATAAGAGTGGTTAGAGCAGCAGATATATAGTAACTATTTGATATCATTGGTAATAAGGAGGGGTGGCCAACTTAAGAAAAAATAATTACTAAGTAGGAAAATGGTTGAGGAAGAAATTGTTTTTACGCTGACCTGCAATTGTTAAAATAAGAGATGAAGCACATAGGAAACTGATTGATAAAAAAATTTGAAAGTGCATATTATTCTCATATATTTTTAAATTCCACCACACATTATAATAAAATTATATACTATCATTGCAGGCAAGACATTTCTTGTGAGCACTTATTGCATAAAAGTTTTAAAACTATAATTATTACTGCTTTTTTTAAAAATTAATATTTTTTTTAAATTGTGATTTTAAATAAATTTTTGGACTTATTTTTGTTGCATTTTAATTTTTAAAAAAAAATTAAGTTGCTTAAAAAAAAGGCCGGCACTACGTACACCGCAGCAGTATACCTAGCCAAAATACGAGCTTTGGACTGGAAACACTGCGGCGGTGAACCTAGCCAAAGCATTGTGTCAGGGCTAAGTACACCGCAGTTTTAAAAAAACGCACCCGGTGTAGACAAAATAACGGCCGATATCACTCGATTTAGGCTAAAATGTGTAATTTATATGCTAACACTTATTAAAATTTCATGATTACTGAAATTTTTAAGTACCATTGCCATAAAAATTGATTAGTGCGCATTTAATGATAATTAGTTATAATTTTTAAATAACAAGTAATTTCATCAGCTTCACCAGTTGAGTGGTTAATCTAGCTTAGTTCAATTTATTATTATGGTACTCGGATCGAATCTTTTTTTTTGTGTTTTACAAACACACAAGCAGGCTCTTTCCCAGAAACATTTTATTTTTCTCCCCCACCCATGCCTGTCTTATCTATTCTGTTACTAACAGTCACTGTTACAGACTCTCACTTTAACATTTTTATGCTATGCTGGCTATAACATTGTATTATATTGTCTTTCATTTTTTCATGCTTTAAATTAAATTAACTAATGGATTTAAGTTGATCACAGGTACAATGCTAGTTTTGGGGAGAATAATATTTATTCTTTTTCATTACAGAGTCTCGTCCAATTAAATATTATGTATGAAAGTTAATAAAAAGTTACTTCATAATTATACAGAATAAAAATACAAAGTTGATTGCACAGGAACAGTTAATAATAATAGTATAGTATTTATATCAATCAGCTAAATCCGTAGTATTAATAATTAATTAATTAATGATTAATCATTAACAAACGATATGCAGGTCCGCTCAGATTATTGCTAAAATGGATACAAATATAACATTCCAGACACTCGAACGATGGTTAAAATGACAGTTAAATTAGTTCGACATTATTCTCATGGTCAAAATTTGAAAGTGAGAGTCAGTAACAGTGACTGTACTGTTAGTCTAGTATTATTTGTTAATTTTTATTAACATTTTTATAATATGCATTACCCAAGTCCAAGGCCTTTAGATATCGTTTGGCATCATTCTCACGGTCAAAACCGTGCGGCAGTGCGAATTATGCTAGGCATTATCGGATTATCCGCACGGTTTACCTGTGCGAATAACGCTTACCTTTTTTTAATTGTATCCAAGTCCAAGTACCTACGCCTACAGCCTACAGCTACATAAACTTACTACTTAAGTTTATAAGTATAAGTGTTCAGTGTCAGCAGGCCATATTTTAAAAAAAATAATTTTGATGAAATTTACCTCTTTATGAACAAGTGTGGCTTGTTGGGCTGATAAAACAAGGCTAGGGCATCTCTGACAATATATTTTAGTTAGATTTTTACCCCCATCGTCTGATAAATTTTCTGTTTTTGAGTTTGACGTTGTCGACTGCCGACAGTGCGGGTTGGTAGTATTCGAACATTTAGGCTGTTCTTGCTCAGCCATTTGACACGCAGATTAAATTATAAAAAGTAGATTTAACTAAACATTAAAATTAAACTGTTTTAAATTTCGTTATTTTAAAATATTTTAAAGTCAAAGTGTCTGAGGAAATACACAGTTACACAGAATCTGGAACATTACTTAGACTTAAATGTCACATTAAAAGTTTTTGAAATAATTTGAAATGACAAAACGAAACAAATAAGTTAATCATTTAAAAATAATCTATGCACAAGTTTGATAAATCTTATTTATTTGCTGAAAAATATTTTTAATATATACAAAATCAATTGAATTAATAATTTATAGCAATTAAAAAGGCGTATACTAATATGATAATGATAACTTATACTTATAACTTGTTTTTAACTTACATAATAATGTACCAGAATGGATTGATTATTGATTGTGCAACACATTCTCATTCATCTTAAATTTTAAGTAAAAGTAAAATATTTATTTGTACATGAACTACATTCCTTTACTTTATCTGAGTTTAAGCTATATTTAAAACGCACAAAAATAAAAATGGTATTTAGAGTTAAGAATTCCATTTCTATAATTTAATGGTTTTACATTTTAAGTTTATAGCGTATGCGCAGCCGTAAGTTTTTAGAATTATCCACTAATTAATGATTAATGTTGACATGTATTGTATGTCTCACATTCTCAAAATAGCACAGATGGCATGTTTTTAAATCCCTTATATTAACTTCACCGCCGTCTCTCTCTGTCTGTCTGTCTCTCTCTCTGTCTCTCTCTCATCATCTCATGGGCTCGGCGGGCGGAAAAACAAAAGTCGAAAATGACCCACTTCCAATGATCCGATCGAACTGAAATTTGGCACACGGACCCGTCTTACCTAACAATGCATCGTATCAAAATTTCAGATCGATCGAACGTACCGTAATTAAATTAATGCATTTTTAGTTTATCCTTATATGAGGTATGTAATTTTAATTCACGATTTGTTATTGTTTTTTTGCCACGTGAAAGTTTGAGCATTGAGGCGACCCAACGAAACGACGGTGCGCTTTTGTTTACATTTTACGTGTCACTCTGAGCTCGGTCAAGCGAATCGGTGACCAGACTTTTCCCCTCTCCCCCCACCCACCCCTCCCCCCCCCCACTAGGGTTATGATGCAAAGTTGAGTTAAGACAGATTCAGTCTGTAAATGTTTGAATATAATCAATACTTTTAGTTATGTCTCATCTATAAGGGATTTATAGTCAAAAACTTTGTTTTTACGGGGTTGTTTAATTTGTTTTTTTAAATCCCTTATATTAACTTCACCGGCGTCTCTCTCTCTCTCTCTCTGTCTCTCTGTCTGTCATCATCTCATGGGCTCGGCGGGCGGAAAAACAAAAGTCGAAAATGACCCACTTCCAATGATCCGATCGAACTGAAATTTGGCACACGGACCCGTCTTACCTAACAATGCATCGTATCAAAATTTCAGATCGATCGAACGTACCGTAATTAAATTAATGCATTTTTAGTTTATCCTTATATGAGGTATGTAATTTAAATTCACGATTTGTTATTGTTTTTTTTGCCACGTGAAAGTTTGAGCATTGAGGCGACCCAACGAAACGACGGTGCGCTTTTGTTTACATTTTACGTGTCACTCTGAGCTCGGTCAAGCGAATCGGTGACCAGACTTTTCCCCTCTCCCCCTCCCACCCACCCCTCCCCCCTAGGGTTATGAAGCAAACTTGTGTTAAGACAGATTCAGTCTGTAAATGTTTGAAAATAATCAATACTGTTAGTTATGTCTCATATATAAGGGATTTATAGTCAAAAACTTTGTTTTTACGGGTTTGTTTTATTAAATCCCTTATATTAACTTCGCGGCCGTCTCTCTCTCTGTCTTGGGCTCGGCGGGCGGAAGAACAGAAGTCAAAAATGACCCACTTCCCATGATCCGATCGAACTGAAATTTGGCACACGGACCCGTCTGACCTAACAATGCATCGTATCAAAATTTCAGATCGATCGAACGTACCGTAATTAAATTAATGCATTTTTAGTTTATCCTTATATGAGGTATATAATTTAAATTCACGATTTGTTGTTTTTTTGCCACGTGAAATTTTGAGCTGACGCATTGAGGCGACCCAACGAAGCGACGGGCGCTTTTGTTTACATTTTACGTGTTAGTTATGTCTCATATATAAGGGATTTATAGTCAAAAACTTTGTTTTTACGGGTTTGTTTTATTTAAATCCCTTATATTAACTTCACCGGCGTCTCATCATCTCTCTGTCTTAGGCGGGCGGAATAAAAAATGTAAAAAATGACCCACTTCCCGTGATCCGATCGAGCTGAAATTTGGCACACGGACCCGTCTCACCTAACAATGCATTGTATCAAAATTTCAGATCGATCGAACGTACCGTAATTAAATTAATGCATTTTTAGTTTATCCTTATATGAGGTATGTAATTTAATTCAAAATTCACTGTTTGTTATTGTTTTTTTTTCTTCCAGTTTCACGTGAGTTTGAGTTGACGCCGACCGTCGTGTTGACGCCGACCGTCGTGCCGACACCCCCTCACATCCCACCCCCATTTATTAAAGACAAGGGACATCACTCGGTGTCAGTCTGTAAATGTTTGAAAATAATCAATACTGTTAGTTATGTCTCATATATAAGGGATTTATAGTTAAAACTTTGTTTTTACGGGTTTGTTTTATTAAATCCCTTATATTAACTTCGCGGCCGTCTCTGTCTGTCATCATCTCTCTCTGTCTTGGGCTCGGCGGGCGGAAAAACAGAAGTCAAAAATGACCCACTTCCCATGATCCGATCGAACTGAAATTTGGCACACGGACCCGTCTAACCTAACAATGCATCGTATCAAAATTGCAGATCGATTGAACGTACCGTAATTAAATTAATGCATTTTTAGTTTATCCTTATATGAGGTATATAATTTAAATTCACGATTTGTTATTGTTTTTTTGCCACGTGAAATTTTGAGCTGACGCATTGAGGCGACCCAACGAAGCGACGGGCGCTTTTGTTTACATTTTACGTGTCACTCTGAGCTCGGTCAAGCGAATCGGTGACCAGACTTTTCCCCTCTCCCCTCCCCCCCCCACCCACTAGGGTTATGATGCAAAGTTGAGTTAAGACAGATTCAGTCTGTAAATGTTTGAAAATAATCAATACTGTTAGTTATGTCTCATATATAAGGGATTTATAGTCAAAAACTTTGTTTTTACGGGGTTTTTTTTTCGGGTTTTATTACCCATATCCAAACCCTAAGCAATAAACATTTAGACCAGTGTTTCCCAACCTTTTTTGTCCCGAACCCCACCTAAGCCAACGTTAAGCCTTTCTAAAATTCTGTATGCCCCCACCCCACCTCAGCTTACTGTCATGTAATTTATGTATACATAATGCTTTTATAATTTTAAAAAATTATAAAAATTACCCACTGGGGCTGTCCATACATTACGCCAACAATTTTTTGGCTATTTTTACCTCCCCCCCCCCTGTCAACAACTTGTCAAACTTCCAGAGACCCCCCCCCTATAAAATCACGTCATTTGGTTACCCCCCCCCAAACCATCCAAAAAATAATTTAAAAATAAGAAGAAGAAAAAGAAAAATGGTAAGAAAAACAAAGTTTAATAAACTTTTGACTTATGACATATTTCCAATTCATAACTACAAAGGCTTACTCTAAACAGAAAAGAGATTAATGTTTACACATTACATCTTTACATTATGAAATATTTCAAATTAATATAACATTTTAAATTTTAAAGACTTTAAATATTTACAAAGACTTGTTTTAACTTCAAGCAGAAACGAGATTAAAAAGTTGAACTATAAATACACTTTTAATGTATATATTAAACATATTTTTTTACAAACAAATCCAAATCCTATATCCTAGCCTCTATATCTTCCCATGGAGATGTCAAATGTTCCTCGATTTTTATCATTGGCATAGGTTCTGGCTGAATAATTTCTTGTGAAATCAAAACACCAGACAAGTCAAAATTTTCTTCATCTAGCCATTCTACACTTGGCATCTCCCCATGAGCAAAAATTGCCTTGAGCTCTCTCTGTCTTTTGGCAGCCACTCGCATTGGACGAATTCTTTGCTGTTGGGGTGCATGTAGTAATGACTGGGCCCAGTCATATATTTTTGGTGCTTTTGAACGTGCTTCTTTAACATGGCTTGTGAAGCAACATAAAGGTGACAGATTTTTCTGTTCAATAGCAACTAAATAGATGGACAATATATATCATATGGAAGAATTTTTTTTTCGGTATATATTCTGTTTTTCTTGCTCATATTTCTTTATTTTCAGTTTTTTTCTAGCTCATCAACCTTATTTTTTTACTTTTATTTCCTTTTCCTGATCGGAGCTTAAAACATCACTTTCTTTTCGTTTATACAAGCCAATGAAATCGGTCTTGAAGATGCTTATTTGACTCAGTAATTCATCTTGTACTTTTGCGTTGTATTTTACATCACAAGTAGTACTGGGTGGACCAGCTTCTAAATCGAAAAAAATTGTTTTTTCCCCACGTGAGAGTTTGAGTTGACGCGACCCATCGAAGTACCGGCGTGCTTTTGTTAACATTTTACGTGTCACGCTGAGCTCGGTCAAGCGATCGGTGACCAGACTTTTCTCCTCCAGGGTTATGAAGCAAAGTTGAGTTAAGACAGATTCAGTCTGTAAATATTTGTAAATACTTTTACTTATGTCTCATATATAAAAGTAATAAAAGACACACTTCCCGTGATCCGATCGAGCTGAAATTTGACACACGGACCCGTCTCACCTAACAATGCATCGTATAGAAATTTCAGATCGATCGAACGTAACGTAGTTAAATTAATGCATTTTTTTTAGTTTATCCTTATATAACGTATGTTTATCAAATTCACGGTTTGTTATTGTTTTTTTCCCACGTGAGAGTTTGAGTTGACGCATTGACGCGACCCATCGAAGTACCGGCCTCCTTTTGTTTTTACGGGTTTGTTTTATTGTGCAATATTTTACCAAATTTGCTGCGCGGTGATTCTAAACTAATGTGTGTCGTCTGTCAAATATCTGCCCAGCCACACTGCTTAAACGGAACATTGATACCATGGTTCCAACACTTCGCTTACATATCACCTGCAAACCAAACATCCACTACAGTAACTAAATATGTGACATTTGAGATGGCGTCAAAAGGCCCTGAGTCACTAAGACTCTTATAGAACCCCTCGGGGAATTCCCCGGCAACTTTCTCCCCTCCCCTGAGGGGAGCTAGCCGACGGGGACACCCCCGAGACGATCCCCTAGAAGAAGGGGCCGTCTGGGCAGATGGTAACCGCACAAAGTCGACCTAGTCTGCCTCTCAATGGGAGTTTCCACCCCAAAGGGTGGATGTGGAATTTTTTCCTACTTCGACCCGCCACAGCTGCGGCGCCACCACGGTACAGAATACGGGTCTAAATTATCAAGGACTGTCGCAAGATAGGGGGAAACATCATTGTAGACCACCCATTGTGGTGCGGGAAACCGCAATAACCAACCACATAGTGTTGGATAAGGCCATCTCCATTGGGTAAGTCTCCTTTGAGCTGACGTCCGACCTAAGTTCCTCACGGCACTTTTTCTAGTATTGTATTGGCCCACCTGGCCCTAAACAGTGTCATAAACTGATAATAGCTAGAAAGGGGGACGAAATCGTCGTTTCAGATGACCCGATCCTCAACGGGTACAATGGTTTTCGTCATTGACGGGGGCATTCTCCACCACGGGGCCCCCGTCTACGTTTCGTGCAGCGACTGTAATCATCTGTCTACCTGCCTAGCTAACCCTAGCGGGACTTCGACGTTCCTCGTCGGGGCTGTTAGTTTCGGGTCTCGCGTATCCTACTTATCCAGAGGACCCCGTAAAGGTCAGCCCCTTCCTCCGGCCACTACAGTAACAGAAACTTCAGCTGATACAATCTAAAGCGATGTGAACGATTGTTCAGCTCGGCTGGTTATATTGTCAATTGCTCATCACTTTAACCAAATGATTACTTGTCTGTTTGCGTTGTTGGTTAAAAGATGTCATATGAAGAAGACATTCCATTGTTATTTCGATTTTCGACAGTTACGTTTAATAAATGTAACTTATGACACCATACATTTCAATTGTTGGCTTTAATCGAAATTAACGATTAATTAATTGTTAATTTTTCAAAAGTTAACGATTAAATTTAAATTAATCGTTAAAAGCCCTAGTTAAAATACAAGAAAAATATTTTTAAAATGCCCACTTTTAAAAAGGTGCCGGTACGCCGTACCGGTGCGTACCGTCACAAAAATAGCACTGCTTCTCTTTGAGAGTCTTGCTTGCGCTTGTTGGGAAATGCCTTCAAATATCCTTCATACAACTTGTGAAAGTTTGGTTTCTCCATTTTAAATCTAAAAAAAAATAAAATAAAGTTTTTAATTCAATTGTTAATAAATTTGCTATTTTTAAAAACAAAACAGGGATGAAAAAACAATTAGACCTAGGCCTATTTAACAATATTTCATAATTCTGAACATTCTAGACCTATACTGTATACTGTATTAACTGTATTTTTAAGATTTCAAATAAGGGCCGGGGTAAGCCAGCAGTTTTGGCACGTATATTATTTAGCTGCGAATTTTAATTTCTCCTGAGAACTTTCATTTTTAATTTATTAAATGCATTAATACATGTTATATTTTAGCTATTACAGCGCTCATTATTTAGTTTTTAAAATTTCTAAGGCATTAATTTGGCTGTTGTAAATACATTCATTTTGTTTATCTAGCACTTTTCTAGCCAGAGTTTTTACCCATGCTAAAATCAATTTACTTACTGAAGAAGTTTTTTTTTAAATTATCCAGAAACCATTCATCTACTTTATTGTTCTAAGAAGATCAATATATATATACTAGTGCATTACCCGTCAAAAATGACGGGAGTTTTCAAAATGGATATATTTCAGTTTTTGTAATTGTCCCTTCTGCCTGAAAGCCGCATAGTAAATAATCAGAAAATGTAGAGACCAAGAGAGAAAAATTAAATCTCTTTTCCATATTGAACAATTTTATGCGGACGTTTGAAAATAGTTGGGTTTTTTTGGGTGTTTTTTTTTGCAATATATTTTTCAAGGTTATTTTTTTTAGTTGTGGGCTTTCTAAAATCTAGCGTTACGATCGGACATAGCAGAGTATATATTTTGATTATATATACGAATATATGTGTTATGAGAAAACCTCCAAGCTTAGGCTTCGCGTTATATAAGTTTGCATGAATAATAATGATATAATCATGATAATAGTAAATGCATAGTGAATTACACACAGCATAAAGTGATACTGCGGCAAAGAAGTTTGAAGTTCGACGTATTAACAAATATTGCTGAGGAGTCAGCCGGACGTTAACTTTCGGCATTGAATAGTGCGCACCAATTATGAGTGCACCAATAATACAGCACAGTGCGTTAAAAATAAATTATGTGACTTTAATGTGATTCACATCACGCATATCTGTGATTTGAAGCCGTTTAAGCTTCATCGATGATTATGACTTGTCAGTTTATTCGCCCATTTGTCCATACATTATTACCACAACATTATCAAAACATGTAAAAAATAAACTGTAATTTTACACATGTTAATAACTATTTATTTTGCATGAAACGTAGTAAGCAAAGTTTGTCACAGGATAACAGAAAAGGTGAAGTTATCAGCTATTAATAATATTTACAATTTAATATACACGTGTTAGTAATTCACATAAACGTTTTTATTGTTGTCAAGTCAGCACCTTTTTAAGATCTATTATGACTTGTCAGTTTATGCGCCCATTGGTCCATACATTATTACATTTACATTATCAAAAACATGTAAATAAAAAATTGTAACTATTTACAAATATGAATAACAACGAACTATTTATTTTGCATGAAACTTTGAAGTAAAGTTAAGCACTGGATAAAAGAAAATATTAAAGTATCAACTTTAATATACACGTTTTAGGAATTCTAATAAACGTTTTCATTATTGTCAAGTCAGCACCCCTTCCAGTTCTATATTAAAAGCAAAGAATTTTTATTCAAAATTAGTCTAAGACGCATTAAGATATTACATGTAAATAACAATTAAAAAAAACTATTGTGGGGAGGAGTCCGATTTTTAAATATGTTATTTTTTTAAACATACAAATATGCAATCTCAAAGTGTATACTTGTCTTGTCTTATCTATACAGACGCTCCTTCTATGCAGAAGATAGTTGCGTCCACAGACCATGACAGATGATCTGTTGGCAAGTGATGCAGCATTCACAGGCCACGGCTTTGTGGGTTCCACGCATTACCCAGCCGCCTAACACTACAGTGTTAGGTACCCATTAGGAGCGGGGTGACTCAGGGACGCCCTAGGCCCCGGGAACAAACCATTGCCTTCACACGGATTCGAACCCGTGACCATCGGTACGACAGTCCAGTGCGCTGCCACTCGACCACCGCGTATAAAAGAAAAACAAACGCTAAACTGAAGCATAAGTTGACAAATTTCATTTGCAGTAATAAAGAATGGCTTTGTAGTTCAAAACGCATCGAAACTTGACAACCGAACGACAACCAATTGTAAATTTCATAAACCGAAAAACTAATGTTATATATTAATATAGAAATTTAAATTTATAATAACGTACGTAATATTGACATGGACACATACACAAAAACGGACATTTAATACAAAATAATAAATAATAATATTAATCACATCAAATAAAACAACGCTCTTTTTACTTCGTTCCCTTCACACATTAATAAAAGCTCAAATAATGACGCCACGTCACAATATTTTATGGTGAGCAACACATTTTGTTATAATCTTGAAAGCAACTTTTAATTTTATATCAAGAATTACCTCGCATAGCGCAGGGCTGACTGACAGACACTACTTGCAAATTATATTGTTTAATTATTGTTCTTACAAGATCAATAAATATTTTACAGAAAATTAATTTTTTTATTTCGTTACCAGACGTTTGATTCTTATTTTGTTTGTTTGTACTTGAGACAATTTTATTTTGGCATCTTACTGACTTATTGTGACAACCCAGCAAGTAGGGTGAAAAAAAAAGTTGTAGTAACGGTTGTATCGTTCGTATCGCATTTGGACTATGTATTGTTTACAGCCGAAAAATGCCTTAGAAATGAAAAAAAACTAAAAAATTATTGCTGTAATAGCAAAAATATAATTATAATATGTATGAATGCATGTAATAAATAATATTAATAAGTAAAATGTAAAAAAATCTTTTTTTGAAAAAGGACACGCTTTTATTTTCAAACATTTACAGACTGAAACGCGCTGATCTCCCCTGGCCTTGATGTAAACACGGGAATTTGGGCTAGAGTGAAACTAGTGAGCCGTGGAGGTCAACTCTAGCAGACGACTATACATTCTAAAATAGTGATAAATAGAGATAAACTAAAAATTGATTAATTTAATTACGGTACATTCGATCGATCTGAAATTTTGATACAATGCATTGTCATCCAAGATCTATCTGTGGTAAAATTTTTAGATCTCTAGGACCATCAGAAGTGGTATAATTTTACATTTCAAGTTTTGAAGGAAGGATGAATGGATGGGTGGATACAACATACAAACAGTGTGACTTAAATAAAATCGTGTAAAAAACGAATGTTCTCACGAGAAAATTAGAATTCGCTGCGAAATAATATAGGAATATAGGTGCCAAAACTGCAGGATTACCCTTTAATTATTTATCATTTAATCTTTAACTTTAGAAATAATCCAATTTCACAGTGATAGTCAATGATTTTTAATAGAGTCTAGTACTACGGTGGCCAAACTGCGGCTCGCAAGCCGCATGCGGCTCTTCTGTGTTCACTTTGCGGCTCGCGAACAATTGATCAAATTAAAACTTTTCATTTCAAAAATATGCTGTGAAATACGTTTAACAGGAAATCGCTTAAGAAGAAATATCTGTCAACGGGAAATAAAATACGGTGCCGACAAAATACAAAGTATTTTGATAAAAATACAAAGTATTTTGCTAAAAATACAAAGTATTTTGATAAAAATACAAAGTATTTTGATACACATTTTTTCCCTGAACATGAAATCTATTAACACTAAAATATTTAGGTTCTTTGAATGAATCAAGGAAAACATGACCCCACCCCATAGATTTAAAAGGGGTTTGTATTGTGTGTTAATAATAACACCCATGCTTTTATTATATGACAGGGCGCTAACTTCTCTTTGAAATACACCAAATTATTGAGTTACCGGTTGAGACAGACGAGCCAATGTTGTTTATCTACCCCCCCTTTCCACTCCTATCCCCACCATACTAAAAAATAAACATAATCTATTATTGGGTTTAAAAAAAATAATTTTCAGTCGTTCATCGATTTTCACTGTAATAACAAAAATAAATGTAAGTTTAAAAAAAAATCAGAACAGAAACAAAGGGTTGGAAATATTTTCGGCTTACTTAATTTTTAAAAGTTGAACGGAGCGATTGGTTTGTAAGTGGTTGGTGATGTAAACTGTTACATTTCTTGTTCCCGTTTCGATAAAAAACCACATAATATGGCAACAAGTTGCAGGAAACGAAAATATAAATAAGAAAATAGAAGCTTTCTACCAGAATGGGAATAGTATTTTGCATATATTGATAAAGATGGTAAACCAATTAGCCTCATCTGCCAAACACCGCTAGCAAATTACAAAGCTAGCAATTTGAAGCGACACTGAAAAAAGTCATGAAGAGTTTCCATTGCAGTATCCACTTCAGAGAGAGTTGAGAAAAACCAAGGTTGCTGAGTTAAAGTCTCGGATATGTCAGCAGCAGACACTACTTTCTGTTTTTAGCAAAGAATGTGTTACTTCAACTGAGACAAGTTATGTCATCGATTGGAATATTGCTCGTGCTAAACGACCTTATTCTGATGGGGACTTTATTAAGAAAAATATCCAAGAGTAATTTCCATATTAGATCCAAATAATTCCAGACTTCTGCGACTGATAACACAAATTTAAATATCACGCCATAAGACTCCCACTTATTTTTAAATCCTTTATATTAACTCGTGGTGTCTTCGGCCGCCCTTGATTGCTTGCTTGTCGCCAAAACTTTTGATCAATTTTAACCCACTTGCTCGTAAGCTAGCGAGCTGAAATTTTGCAGGCAGTTTCGTACCGATGATAAAAACAATGTATCAAAATTTTAAATCGATCGCATGTAATTAAATTATTGATTTTTTAGATTATTTTATTTATTCCTATGTATCATGATAGTTTTTGAGATAGAGCGTCGCGGTGCGTATTATATTGAACAACCTTTCTGTCGCGCAATAAGGTGCGTATTTTATTGACAACACATTTTATAAACATATTCCTGATCGGTGCGCATTATATTAAACATGTTTTACGACACAACTGCAATTTTGTATTTTTGGATGGTCTTGCGCTGCGTATTATAATGAACATTCTTTTAGTTACGTCTCGTACATAAAGGATTTATAGTCAAAAACGTGTTTTTTAACGTTTTTTTAAAACAAAATCCTGTATATTTTATATTAACTCGTGGTGTCTGCAGCCGCCCTTGATTGCTTGCTTGCTTGTCGCCAAAACTTTGGATCGATTTTTAACCCACTTGCTCGTAAGCTAGCGAGCTGAAATTGTGCAGGCAGTTTCATACCGATAATGAAAACAATGTATCAAAATTTCAGATAGATCGCATGTACCGTAATTAAATTATTGATTTTTTAGATTATTTTATTTATTCCTATGTATCATGCTATTTTTTGAGATAGAGCGTCGCGGTGCGTATTATATTGAACAACCTTTCTGTCGCGCAATAAGGTGCGTATTTTATTGACAACTCTTTTTATAAACATATTCCTGATCGGTGCGCATTATATTAAACATGTTTTACGACACAACTGCAATTTTGTATTTTTTGATGGTCTTGCGCTGCGTATTATAATGAACATTCTTTTAGTTACGTCTCGTACATAAAGGATTTATAGTCAAAAACGTGTTTTTTAACGTTTTTTTAAAACAAAATCCTGTATATTTTATATTAACTCGTGGTGTCTGCAGCCGCCCTTGATTGCTTGCTTGCTTGTCGCCAAAACTTTGGATCGATTTTTAACCCACTTGCTCGTAAGCTAGCGAGCTGAAATTGTGCAGGCAGTTTCATACCGATAATGAAAACAATGTATCAAAATTTCAGATAGATCGCATGTACCGTAATTAAATTATTGATTTTTTAGATTATTTTATTTATTCCTATGTATCATGCTATTTTTTGAGATAGAGCGTCGCGGTGCGTATTATATTGAACAACCTTTCTGTCGCGCAATAAGGTGCGTATTTTATTGACAACTCTTTTTATAAACATATTCCTGATCGGTGCGCATTATATTAAACATGTTTTACGACACAACTGCAATTTTGTATTTTTTGATGGTCTTGCGCTGCGTATTATAATGAACATTCTTTTAGTTATTCCTCGTACATAAAGGATTTATAGTAAAAAACTTGTTTTTTTACGGTTTTTTCAATTAAATCCTTTATATTAACTCGTGGTGTCTGTTTGTTTGAACCCTTGATTGCTTGCTTGTCGCCAAAACTTTAGATCAATTTTTAACCCACTTCCTCGTAAGCTAGCGAGCTGAAATTTTGCACGCAGTTTCGTACCGATGATAAAAACAATGTATCAAAATTTCAGATCGATCAAATGTACCGTAATTGAATTATTTATTTTTTAGATTACTTTATTTATTCCTATGTATCATGTTATTTTTTTAGATAGAGTGTCGCGGTGCGTATTATATTAAACAACCTTTCTGTCGCGCAATAAGGTGCGTATTTTATTGACAACACTTTTTATAAACATATTCCTGATCGGTGCGCATTATATTAAACATGTTTTACGACACAACTGCAATTTTGTATTTTCGGATGGTCTTGCGCTGCGTATTATAATGAATATTCGTTTACTTACTCCTCGTACATAAAGGATTTATAGTTAAAAACTTGTTTTTTTACGTTTAAATAAAATTAAATCCTTTATATTAACTCGTGGTGCCTGTTTGAACACTTGATTGCTTGATTGTCGCCAAAACTTTGGATCCATTTTTATCCCACTTCCTCGTAAGCTAGCCAGCTGATTTTTTTGCAGGCAGTTTCGTACCGATGATAAAAACAATGTATCAAAATTTCAGATTGTCAGGGTATGAGAATCACTGCGAATGATTGTGGTGAGATTGTTGTGAGCCAGTGTTGGAGTCGGGTCAAGGCGTTGTTGACGGGTATGAACTCCTATCACGGGAATAATGTCTAGTGATGTCTGAGTGAACTTCTGGTCACACGGGATATGTCAGGGACATGACCAGAGGACACGCCAGGGTCAGTCGGGACCAGTTGGGGGGTATATAAGAGAGTAGTCGAGACGAGTGCGGGGTGTTGCAGAGAGTTGTGTACTTCGCACAGTGTTGTGCGGTCAGACCGGTCAGGATAGACCGGGGAGCTGCAGGGTTGCAGTAAAACAGAGTTGAGTTTAACGTCGCCCAGAAGCGGTCGGGTCGGACCGAGGGCATGCTTGAGCATACAGCCGTTATATATAGATGTATTTTATGTCAAGGCAAGACAGCCAGTTGTACAGTTGTTTATAGTAGAATAAACATTGCATCGTTACACAGACTTGTGTCATCTCTTGTGTATGTTGTGTGTAGCGGAGAGCAAGGCACAATCCACCTAAACATAGAGACTTAACATGGGGGCCCGAATTGTCTCTGGATTGCCAAGCACCGCCAAACACTACGAGAGATGGGACGGAACCACATCAGCACAGCGGTATGTGCGCCTGTACTTTTCAGTACAGCGCCTCTGATACAGACTACTGTATCCATCGTAGGGCATACGTCTTACAACAGCACAACGACGATCAACCAGCGACGAACACGGGCAGACAGGGCAACGATCAGCGGATTTCTGATAGACGAGGCCTAGCAAGTCCCAGTACGGAACATTACCAGCCAGAAGACCAACTACAAGAGATACCTCGAACCAGAACCAGCAAAACAACGACGTCGGAACCAGCACAGCAACGACGTCTGAACCAGACGGTGCCAACTACGAGAGAAGACGATTACAAACTGTACCGGGAGGTCAAGTTGCAGAACCAACCATCCCGCCCCAGCTACAGTGGGACCCTGAGGAGCCGAGACGACCCACAGCACCACAGTTCAAATCGGGACAAGTTCGAGAAGATATTCAAGGTGGAGAAAAACATTACTAAGTGACAAGGAAACTGCAAAAAGTGTGACTTTGTGAACTTCTTACGAATGGATATTTATTGTGTAATGGGACTTTCATTGTATATGGATATTATGTCTGAAATATAACCCACAGTAAGTACGTACTTAATTACTTATAAAATAGTGTTAAATTGGGGAAGTGTGCTATAGCAAGATTGATCTGTTAGATAATATATATAGATATAGCATACCTGTCAGATATAAACGGACAATAAGGGAAGCTAGATTATAAGTAAGTTGTAAGTTATGGTAGAAGTAGAATGGAAACTAGAAGCAGTAGTAAGGGTATAAACATGGACGAGAAATTAGAGTCGTTTAAAAAACAAGGGGAAAAACTCGCACTCAGAGGGGAGGAACTAGACGAATATGTGAGAGAGCAATGGAAAGATTTTCAAACACAGGAAAGGTTAAGGGAACAGAGAGAGTATGACGAGAAACAGAGACAGAAAGAAAGGGAGCACGAATTGAAATT
>CALYLW010001264.1:150000-162014 GCA_944989445.1 Ampullaceana balthica | reverse complement strand
GTGAATGAGTAGATAGTGGAATGAGTAGATAGTGGAATGAGTAGATAGTGGAATGAGTAGATAGTGGAATGAGTAGATAGTGGAATGAGTAGATAGTGGAATGAGTAGATAGTGGAATGAGTAGATAGTGGAATGAGTAGATAGTGGAAATGAGTAGATAGTGGAATGAGTAGATAGTGGAATGAGTAGATAGTGGAATGAGTAGATAGTGGAATGAGTAGATAGTGGAATGAGTAGATAGTGGAATGAGTAGATAGTGGAATGAGTAGATAGTGGAAATGAGTAGATAGTGGAATGAGTAGATAGTGGAATGAGTAGATAGTGGAATGAGTAGATAGTGGAATGAGTAGATAGTGGAATGAGTAGATAGTGGAATGAGTAGATAGTGGAATGAGTAGATAGTGGAATGAGTAGATAGTGGAATGAGTAGATAGTGGAATGAGTAGATAGTGGAATGAGTAGATAGTGGAATGAGTAGATAGTGGAATGAGTAGATAGTGGAATGAGTAGATAGTGGAATGAGTAGATAGTGGAATGAGTAGATAGTGGAATGAGTAGATAGTGAAATGAGTAGATAGTGGAATGAGTAGATAGTGGAATGAGTAGATAGTGGAATGAGTAGATAGTGGAATGAGTAGATAGTGGAATGAGTAGATAGTGGAATGAGTAGATAGTGGAATGAGTAGATAGTGGAATGAGTAGATAGTGGAATGAGTAGATAGTGGAATGAGTAGATAGTGGAATGAGTAGATAGTGGAATGAGTAGATAGTGGAATGAGTAGATAGTGGAATGAGTAGATAGTGGAATGAGTAGATAGTGGAATGAGTAGATAGTGGAATGAGTAGATAGTGGAATGAGTAGATAGTGGAATGAGTAGATAGTGGAATGAGTAGATAGTGGAAATGAGTAGATAGTGGAATGAGTAGATAGTGGAATGAGTAGATAGTGGAATGAGTAGATAGTGGAATGAGTAGATAGTGGAATGAGTAGATAGTGGAATGAGTAGATAGTGGAATGAGTAGATAGTGGAATGAGTAGATAGTGGAATGAGTAGATAGTGGAATGAGTAGATAGTGGAATGAGTAGATAGTGGAATGAGTAGATAGTGGAATGAGTAGATAGTGAAATGAGTAGATAGTGGAATGAGTAGATAGTGGAATGAGTAGATAGTGAAATGAGTAGATAGTGGAATGAGTAGATAGTGGAATGAGTAGATAGTGGAATGAGTAGATAGTGGAATGAGTAGATAGTGGAATGAGTAGATAGTGGAATGAGTAGATAGTGGAATGAGTAGATAGTGAATGAGTAGATAGTGGAATGAGTAGATAGTGGAATGAGTAGATAGTGGAATGAGTAGATAGTGGAATGAGTAGATAGTGGAATGAGTAGATAGTGGAATGAGTAGATAGTGGAATGAGTAGATAGTGGAATGAGTAGATAGTGGAATGAGTAGATAGTGGAATGAGTAGATAGTGGAATGAGTAGATAGTGGAATGAGTAGATAGTGGAATGAGTAGATAGTGGAATGAGTAGATAGTGGAATGAGTAGATAGTGGAATGAGTAGATAGTGGAATGAGTAGATAGTGGAATGAGTAGATAGTGGAATGAGTAGATAGTGGAATGAGTAGATAGTGAATGAGTAGATAGTGGAATGAGTAGATAGTGAAATGAGTAGATAGTGGAATGAGTAGATAGTGGAATGAGTAGATAGTGGAATGAGTAGATAGTGGAATGAGTAGATAGTGAAATGAGTAGATAGTGGAATGAGTAGATAGTGGAATGAGTAGATAGTGGAATGAGTAGATAGTGAAATGAGTAGATAGTGGAATGAGTAGATAGTGAATGAGTAGATAGTGGAATGAGTAGATAGTGGAATGAGTAGATAGTGGAATGAGTAGATAGTGAATGAGTAGATAGTGAATGAGTAGATAGTGGAATGAGTAGATAGTGGAATGAGTAGATAGTGGAATGAGTAGATAGTGGAATGAGTAGATAGTGGAATGAGTAGATAGTGGAATGAGTAGATAGTGGAATGAGTAGATAGTGGAATGAGTAGATAGTGGAATGAGTAGATAGTGGAATGAGTAGATAGTGGAATGAGTAGATAGTGGAATGAGTAGATAGTGAAATGAGTAGATAGTGGAATGAGTAGATAGTGGAATGAGTAGATAGTGGAATGAGTAGATAGTGGAATGAGTAGATAGTGGAATGAGTAGATAGTGGAATGAGTAGATAGTGGAATGAGTAGATAGTGGAATGAGTAGATAGTGAAATGAGTAGATAGTGGAATGAGTAGATAGTGGAATGAGTAGATAGTGAATGAGTAGATAGTGGAATGAGTAGATAGTGGAATGAGTAGATAGTGGAATGAGTAGATAGTGGAATGAGTAGATAGTGGAATGAGTAGATAGTGGAATGAGTAGATAGTGGAATGAGTAGATAGTGGAATGAGTAGATAGTGGAATGAGTAGATAGTGAATGAGTAGATAGTGGAAATGAGTAGATAGTGGAATGAGTAGATAGTGGAATGAGTAGATAGTGGAATGAGTAGATAGTGGAATGAGTAGATAGTGGAATGAGTAGATAGTGGAATGAGTAGATAGTGGAATGAGTAGATAGTGGAATGAGTAGATAGTGGAATGAGTAGATAGTGGAATGAGTAGATAGTGGAATGAGTAGATAGTGGAATGAGTAGATAGTGGAATGAGTAGATAGTGGAATGAGTAGATAGTGGAATGAGTAGATAGTGGAATGAGTAGATAGTGGAATGAGTAGATAGTGGAATGAGTAGATAGTGGAATGAGTAGATAGTGGAATGAGTAGATAGTGGAATGAGTAGATAGTGGAATGAGTAGATAGTGGAATGAGTAGATAGTGGAATGAGTAGATAGTGGAATGAGTAGATAGTGAAATGAGTAGATGGTGGAATGAGTAGATAGTGGAATGAGTAGATAGTGGAATGAGTAGATAGTGGAATGAGTAGATAGTGGAATGAGTAGATAGTGGAATGAGTAGATAGTGGAATGAGTAGATAGTGGAATGAGTAGATAGTGGAATGAGTAGATAGTGGAATGAGTAGATAGTGGAAATGAGTAGATAGTGGAATGAGTAGATAGTGGAATGAGTAGATAGTGGAATGAGTAGATAGTGGAATGAGTAGATAGTGGAATGAGTAGATAGTGAAATGAGTAGATAGTGGAATGAGTAGATAGTGGAATGAGTAGATAGTGGAATGAGTAGATAGTGGAATGAGTAGATAGTGGAATGAGTAGATAGTGGAATGAGTAGATAGTGGAATGAGTAGATAGTGGAATGAGTAGATAGTGAATGAGTAGATAGTGGAATGAGTAGATAGTGGAATGAGTAGATAGTGGAATGAGTAGATAGTGAAATGAGTAGATAGTGGAATGAGTAGATAGTGGAATGAGTAGATAGTGGAATGAGTAGATAGTGGAATGAGTAGATAGTGGAATGAGTAGATAGTGGAATGAGTAGATAGTGGAATGAGTAGATAGTGGAATGAGTAGATAGTGGAATGAGTAGATAGTGGAATGAGTAGATAGTGGAATGAGTAGATAGTGGAATGAGTAGATAGTGGAATGAGTAGATAGTGAAATGAGTAGATAGTGGAATGAGTAGATAGTGGAATGAGTAGATAGTGGAATGAGTAGATAGTGGAATGAGTAGATAGTGGAATGAGTAGATAGTGGAATGAGTAGATAGTGGAATGAGTAGATAGTGGAATGAGTAGATAGTGGAATGAGTAGATAGTGGAATGAGTAGATAGTGGAATGAGTAGATAGTGGAATGAGTAGATAGTGGAATGAGTAGATAGTGGAATGAGTAGATAGTGGAATGAGTAGATAGTGGAATGAGTAGATAGTGGAATGAGTAGATAGTGGAATGAGTAGATAGTGGAATGAGTAGATAGTGGAATGAGTAGATAGTGGAATGAGTAGATAGTGGAATGAGTAGATAGTGGAATGAGTAGATAGTGGAATGAGTAGATAGTGGAATGAGTAGATAGTGGAATGAGTAGATAGTGGAATGAGTAGATAGTGGAATGAGTAGATAGTGGAATGAGTAGATAGTGGAATGAGTAGATAGTGGAATGAGTAGATAGTGGAATGAGTAGATAGTGGAATGAGTAGATAGTGGAATGAGTAGATAGTGGAATGAGTAGATAGTGGAATGAGTAGATAGTGGAATGAGTAGATAGTGGAATGAGTAGATGGTGGAATGAGTAGATAGTGAAATGAGTAGATAGTGGAATGAGTAGATAGTGGAATGAGTAGATAGTGGAATGAGTAGATAGTGGAATGAGTAGATAGTGGAATGAGTAGATAGTGGAATGAGTAGATAGTGGAATGAGTAGATAGTGGAATGAGTAGATAGTGGAATGAGTAGATAGTGGAATGAGTAGATAGTGGAATGAGTAGATAGTGGAATGAGTAGATAGTGGAATGAGTAGATAGTGGAATGAGTAGATAGTGGAATGAGTAGATAGTGGAATGAGTAGATAGTGGAATGAGTAGATAGTGGAATGAGTAGATAGTGGAATGAGTAGATAGTGGAATGAGTAGATAGTGGAATGAGTAGATAGTGGAATGAGTAGATAGTGGAATGAGTAGATAGTGGAATGAGTAGATAGTGGAATGAGTAGATAGTGGAATGAGTAGATAGTGGAATGAGTAGATAGTGGAATGAGTAGATAGTGGAATGAGTAGATAGTGGAATGAGTAGATAGTGGAATGAGTAGATAGTGGAATGAGTAGATAGTGGAATGAGTAGATAGTGGAATGAGTAGATAGTGGAATGAGTAGATAGTGGAATGAGTAGATAGTGGAATGAGTAGATAGTGGAATGAGTAGATAGTGGAATGAGTAGATAGTGGAATGAGTAGATAGTGGAATGAGTAGATAGTGAAATGAGTAGATAGTGGAATGAGTAGATAGTGGAATGAGTAGATAGTGGAATGAGTAGATAGTGGAATGAGTAGATAGTGGAATGAGTAGATAGTGGAATGAGTAGATAGTGGAATGAGTAGATAGTGGAATGAGTAGATAGTGGAATGAGTAGATAGTGGAATGAGTAGATAGTGGAATGAGTAGATAGTGGAATGAGTAGATAGTGGAATGAGTAGATAGTGGAATGAGTAGATAGTGGAATGAGTAGATAGTGGAATGAGTAGATAGTGGAATGAGTAGATAGTGGAATGAGTAGATAGTGGAATGAGTAGATAGTGGAATGAGTAGATAGTGGAATGAGTAGATAGTGGAATGAGTAGATAGTGGAATGAGTAGATAGTGGAATGAGTAGATAGTGGAATGAGTAGATAGTGGAATGAGTAGATAGTGGAATGAGTAGATAGTGGAATGAGTAGATAGTGAAATGAGTAGATAGTGGAATGAGTAGATAGTGGAATGAGTAGATAGTGGAATGAGTAGATAGTGGAATGAGTAGATAGTGGAATGAGTAGATAG
The DNA here is from genome assembly GCA_944989445.1 of Ampullaceana balthica. Classification (NCBI taxonomy): domain Eukaryota; kingdom Metazoa; phylum Mollusca; class Gastropoda; family Lymnaeidae; genus Ampullaceana; species Ampullaceana balthica. Next base: position 156,529 of record CALYLW010001264.1, on the reverse strand, counting down.
TGGAATGAGTAGATAGTGGAATGAGTAGATAGTGGAATGAGTAGATAGTGGAATGAGTAGATAGTGGAATGAGTAGATAGTGGAATGAGTAGATAGTGGAATGAGTAGATAGTGGAATGAGTAGATAGTGGAATGAGTAGATAGTGGAATGAGTAGATAGTGGAATGAGTAGATAGTGGAAATGAGTAGATAGTGGAATGAGTAGATAGTGGAATGAGTAGATAGTGGAATGAGTAGATAGTGGAATGAGTAGATAGTGGAATGAGTAGATAGTGGAATGAGTAGATAGTGGAATGAGTAGATAGTGGAAATGAGTAGATAGTGGAATGAGTAGATAGTGGAATGAGTAGATAGTGGAATGAGTAGATAGTGGAATGAGTAGATAGTGGAATGAGTAGATAGTGGAATGAGTAGATAGTGGAATGAGTAGATAGTGGAATGAGTAGATAGTGGAATGAGTAGATAGTGGAATGAGTAGATAGTGGAATGAGTAGATAGTGGAATGAGTAGATAGTGGAATGAGTAGATAGTGGAATGAGTAGATAGTGGAATGAGTAGATAGTGGAATGAGTAGATAGTGGAATGAGTAGATAGTGGAATGAGTAGATAGTGGAATGAGTAGATAGTGAAATGAGTAGATGTGAATGAGTAGATAGTGGAATGAGTAGATAGTGGAATGAGTAGATAGTGGAATGAGTAGATAGTGGAATGAGTAGATAGTGAAATGAGTAGATAGTGGAATGAGTAGATAGTGGAATGAGTAGATAGTGGAATGAGTAGATAGTGGAATGAGTAGATAGTGGAATGAGTAGATAGTGGAATGAGTAGATAGTGGAATGAGTAGATAGTGGAATGAGTAGATAGTGGAATGAGTAGATAGTGGAATGAGTAGATAGTGGAATGAGTAGATAGTGGAATGAGTAGATAGTGGAATGAGTAGATAGTGAATGAGTAGATAGTGGAATGAGTAGATAGTGGAATGAGTAGATAGTGGAATGAGTAGATAGTGGAATGAGTAGATAGTGGAATGAGTAGATAGTGGAATGAGTAGATAGTGGAAATGAGTAGATAGTGGAATGAGTAGATAGTGGAATGAGTAGATAGTGGAATGAGTAGATAGTGGAATGAGTAGATAGTGGAATGAGTAGATAGTGGAATGAGTAGATAGTGGAATGAGTAGATAGTGGAATGAGTAGATAGTGGAATGAGTAGATAGTGGAATGAGTAGATAGTGGAATGAGTAGATAGTGGAATGAGTAGATAGTGGAATGAGTAGATAGTGGAATGAGTAGATAGTGGAATGAGTAGATAGTGGAATGAGTAGATAGTGGAATGAGTAGATAGTGGAATGAGTAGATAGTGGAATGAGTAGATAGTGGAATGAGTAGATAGTGGAATGAGTAGATAGTGGAATGAGTAGATAGTGGAATGAGTAGATAGTGGAATGAGTAGATAGTGGAATGAGTAGATAGTGGAATGAGTAGATAGTGGAATGAGTAGATAGTGGAATGAGTAGATAGTGGAATGAGTAGATAGTGGAATGAGTAGATAGTGGAATGAGTAGATGTGGAATGAGTAGATAGTGGAATGAGTAGATAGTGGAATGAGTAGATAGTGGAATGAGTAGATAGTGAATGAGTAGATAGTGGAATGAGTAGATAGTGGAATGAGTAGATGGTGGAATGAGTAGATAGTGGAATGAGTAGATAGTGGAATGAGTAGATAGTGGAATGAGTAGATAGTGGAATGAGTAGATAGTGAAATGAGTAGATAGTGGAATGAGTAGATAGTGGAATGAGTAGATAGTGGAATGAGTAGATAGTGGAATGAGTAGATAGTGGAATGAGTAGATAGTGGAATGAGTAGATAGTGGAATGAGTAGATAGTGGAATGAGTAGATAGTGGAATGAGTAGATAGTGGAATGAGTAGATAGTGGAATGAGTAGATAGTGGAATGAGTAGATAGTGGAATGAGTAGATAGTGGAATGAGTAGATAGTGGAATGAGTAGATAGTGGAATGAGTAGATAGTGGAATGAGTAGATAGTGGAATGAGTAGATGGTGGAATGAGTAGATAGTGGAATGAGTAGATAGTGACATGAGTAGATCGTGACAATGAGTAGATGTGAGTATACTGATGTAGACTAGTGCACTGAGTCGATCGTGACATGAGTAGATAGTGGACTGAGTCGTAGTGGAATGACGTCAGTATTGGATATGAGTCAGCTAGTCCATCTATCATATGCTACGATCATTATCACTATCATACTCACTATTCCATCTACTCACTATTCTATCTACTCACTATTCCATCTACTCACTATTCCATCTACTCACTATTCCATCTACTCACTATCCCATCTACTCACTATTCCATCTACTCACTATCCCATCTACTCACTATTCCATCTACTCACTATTCCATCTACTCACTATCCCATCTACTCACTATTCCATCTACTCACTATCCCATCTACTCACTATTCCATCTACTCACTATCCCATCTACTCACTATTCTATCTACTCACTATTCCATCTACTCACTATCCCATCTACTCACTATCCCATCTACTCACTATTCCATCTACTCACTATTCTATCTACTCACTATCCCATCTACTCACTATTCCATCTACTCACTATCCCATCTACTCACTAGTCCATCTACTCACTATCCCATCTACTTACTATTCCACTGAATTTTTATATAACATAATTATTAAGACTTTCAAAAACTTAAGACATAGTTACAATTGTATCACGTTTAAATAATGACAAGATTATATTTCCAATGCCTAGCTCTACTACGCGAATCATTTTTTAAAAAGTACTATCTTCATTTAAGGACAAGTTCTAGCACGCGGGTCGTATTCCAAACATAGGTCGTATACCAAACATAGTTCGTATACCAAGCAAAATGTTACGCGTCCAACCAGGACGTATACCAAGTTTGACTTATACCAAAGTAGACGTATAACGAGGTACCACTGTATTTGAACACTTGGAATGCTTACCTTCGTTTAAAGACACGAATGTGGTCCCTGTGAAAGTAACGAAATGGCAATAATTGACGTTTAAAATGAACAATAATATTATTTGATATGATAAATTTTGAAACAATCGTCATAAAATGAGAATTTCCATTTAGTTTTCAGTATGATATGTTACATGAGATGTTTAAACATAAAAATTTAGTTAGAATATTTTCTTTGATACGGGTTAATGTTATTAGGGGCAGTCCATAAATGACTTCATGCGATTTTGGCCGATTTTTACCTCCCCCCTTTCCCCCCCCCCTCATCACACGTCGTCACAAAAGCTTAGACACCCCCCTCCAATATGACGTCACAAAGCTTTGGCCCCAACCCACCCCCCGACCCCCATAAAAGCCGTATTTTTTAAAATTGAAAACGAGCATGTTTAAAAATACATTTTTTTTAAAAATTAAAGTTTGTATTTAGTGCGGTGATGTCCAAAGTCCAGCCATGCGGGCAAAACACGGCCCGCGCTTAAATTTTAACTGGCCCGTGGCCTCATCTTAAATAACTAATGGACGGACGTATAATTTTTGTAACGAAATTATATTTATTTTAAACATTCGAAAATGGGGAAATTTTTGGAGTACCCCAAAGGCTGGCTAAAATTTATACCATTTTCTTGTTTACCAATTAATAGACTTTCAGTCTTAAAGACCAAACACGAAAAACTAATTTAGTTGCTTCTGTTTTTTCTGCTGTCAATGACGTTAAGTTACGAAGAAAACAATCTCTCTATTTATTACTCATGGTGCCCCTGGCACAACATTTTGTATTGTGATCCCCTTTAATATAACACGCCCATCTGTATTGTGATCCTCTTTAATATAACACACCCATCTGTATTGTGATCCTCTCTAACATAACACACCCATCTGTATTGTGATCCTCTCTAACATAACACACCCATCTGTATTGTGATCCTCTCTAACATAACACACCCACCTGTATTGTGATCCTCTCTAACATAACACACCCATCTGTATTGTGATCCTCTCTAACATAACACACCCATCTGTATTGTGATCCTCTCTAACATAACACACCCATCTGTATTGTGATCCTCTCTAACATAACACACCCATCTGTATTGTGATCCTCTCTAATATAACACATCCATCTGTATTGTGATGCCCCTTAATATAACCCACCCATCTGTATTGTGATACTCTCTAATATAACACAACCATCTGTATTGTGATACTCTCTAATATAACACAACCATCTGTATTGTGATCCTCTCTAACATAACACACCCATCTGTATTGTGATCCTCTCTAATATAACACATCCATCTGTATTGTGATGCCCCTTAATATAACCCACCCATCTGTATTGTGATACTCTCTAATATAACACAACCATCTGTATTGTGATACTCTCTAATATAACCCACCCATCTGTATTGTGATACTCTCTAATATAACACAACCATCTGTATTGTTATCCCCCCTTATATAACACATCTATCTGTATTGTGATCCTCTCTAATATTACACATCCATCTGTATTGTGATCGTCTCTAATATAACACATCCATCTGTATTGTGATCGTCTCTAATATAACACACACATCTGTATTGTCCTCAAATTTTCATCGTTGAAACGATTTTTTTAAAAGAAAAACGTTAAAACCTAAATTGTTTTTCTTCCTTTTACAAATTTTCTATGAAATCTTGATTTAATTTTTTTTTATAATTCAATTATCAAAATTTTAAGTATCTAAAAAAACAAAATTTAATCAAACATTAAATAGTTGAAAAAAACCAATCTATTACTTTCAGTAGATTCTTTTGTTGTCGGCATCCTTGTGTCTGTGAAATATAATTATTTTGAAAATTTAATCAACTATAGCCAAATTATCCGTAGGTTAAATTATATGATGACTTACAATCATCAATATAATTAATTTTAAGAAGATGTTGCTTTGGGGCCGTCCATAAATGACGTCACTCGATTTTGGCCGATTTTTCACTCCCCCCCCCTTTCGTCACGCGTCGTCACAAAACCTTAGACCCCCTCTCCAATATGACGTCACAAAGCTTTGCTCCCCCCCCCTATAAAAGCTGTATTTTCTGTTTGAAAATGAGCATGTTTCAACTTATTTTTTTGTAATTTATGTATGTTTTAAGTGTAAGGTTGCATTCTAATATCGTAAAACGCGTGAAGCCATGTAAAACGTCATTAAATAAATTGTAAGAAATCAAATATTTAAGTGGAAATTTTATTCAAAGTTGCGAGTTTTGATGTTACGTCACATTTTTCAAACACCCCCTTCCCCTCGTCACACATCGTCATAAATATGTGGATCCCCTCCCCCTAGGTGAGTGACTTCACTTATGGACTGCCCCTTTGCTAGAAGTTCATTTTATAAAAAATGTCGTGAATTGAGTTTTGGTTTATTTCACTGTGAAGTATAAGCACCAATAATTTTGAATTCTGGCTTCATTTTAATTCCACTTAACGTATATGAGTTTATAGATATCCTTCTGTTTAGTCAGTGAGATTAAAAATATTTATGAAAATTTACTTGAATGAAAATAATAACAAATTGAGTGGAAAAACAATGGCCAAACTCAAAAAATTGAAGGAGGTTTACCGACCCTGTTTTAGGTTTTCAGATACCACACACAAACAAAACAAAACAAAGAACTAATTATACGACAATGACAGAGGGGGGATGGAACGGTAATAAGGAGGCGAGAAATAAAAAATAAACTAAAAAAACTAAAAAGTTTGTCAAACGTTACATACATGGCTGTTGCGTGGATTTGTCGGACGTTTTTTTGATGACTGAAATTTAAAACAATAAACTGAAATAAAATAAAGTTAACCTTGAATTATTGAACATCAACAAATTTTGCCACAAAGAGAATTGATTTTGCTAGCGCCAGATTGACTATATATCGACCTCCTACTTTTAGCTGGAGGACAAGTCTTTACAATGTTTTGGATCAGATGCAATGTAAGTTTTCAAATTTACGAATGAAAAAGAAAAAATAAAAGAAAAATTGATTTGTTACGTAGTTCAGTTCAGAACAGACGTAATTTGCTCCCAAGGCTTAAGTTTCTACACCCTTTAGTTCAGGAAAGGCTTAAGTTTCTACACCCCTTAGTTCAGGAGAGGCTTAAGCTTCTACACCCCATAATTCGGGAGAGGCTTAAGTTTCTACTCCCTTAGTTCAGGAAAGGCTTAAGTTTCTACACCCCTTAATTCAGGAGAGGCTTAAGTTTCTACAAGCCCTTAATTCAGGAGAGGGTTAAATTTCTGCACCCCTTAATTCAGTTGAGGCTTAAGTTTCCACACCCCTTAATTCAGGAGAGGTTTAAGTTTCTGCACCCCTAGTTCAGGAGATGCTTAAGATTCTAAACCCCTTAGTTCAGGAGATGCTTAAGTGGTGACCAAGAATTCAGTCCTTTATTAACAATTGCCTAGTAGGGTTCTCAGGATTCACTGGACGGACAAAAGCAGCACCCGGGAACTGTGGCAAAG